>VMDR010000069.1:0-486944 GCA_007922815.1 Macrotus californicus
TTCAGGAGGGGGGGTTCCAGATAAATTTTGTGATCATTTTGTTAAGGTTTCAGAAAAGAAAGCCACTGAATGTTTATTGGAATGATATTAAATGTATCAAATAATTTGGGAAGATATTACATCTTGACAATCTTAAGTGGATATTCTTAAATAGATATTTTCATTTATTCAAGTCTTTGTATTTCTAAGCCACGTTTAACTTATTTATCTAAGTTCTGTACATTTCTAGTTTATTTCTAGCATAGTTTATTATTTTTATCATTGTGAATGGGATCTTTATTCCATTATACGTCCTAACTGGTTATAATTGAATATAAGCAAACAACTGGTCGGGATGTAGTTACGTGGACACCATTTAAAGTTTCCAGAGCCTGGGTTCACTTGAGCTCCTGTGTTCCAGGTGTGGTTTGACCGAAGAACCAATTATACCCGCTCTTTAGCTGTCATGTCCATGGTTGGGTACATTCTGGGCCTGGGAGATAGGTGAGTAAATTTAATTTGTTTCTTTTAGTCTTTTTCCTCCAGGGTAGTGTTCTTAAATGGTTTCATCTTGTGGTCCAGTGAAATTGATGACCATTTGGTAAATATCTGTATTTTGTACTCTAGCCATTTTTTGCGACATCAACCTTAGTCTTCTGTTTACTCTCCCAGTCCACAGAACAACACATCAAACTAAAGGGAAGGAGACCCCTAGTTCAAGGGTCCTAACTTTCTGCATAGGTTGGTTTAATGTATTAAAAAAACATATTAAATCCAACTGATTTTGTTGATTCAATAAACATTTATGAATCACCACTATGCTAAGATAAATAATTCTGTTTCTGTCATTGAAACCAGCCAAAGTAGATCCTACTGATATTTCTTCATAATAAATTTCATCCAAGTGTACTGACTGGAAGAGTCGTTTAGGAATGTTCAGAAATGGACTCAATAGGCCTTTTTAAAAAAACTAGTTTTCTGATGTCCACTATTTTTCTCCTGGGATTGTGTCACATGCACTTATTTGAGAGTAAAAGTAATTTTATCCCACAAAAATAATAAATACCTAATTGAAAAAAGAAAAGGCAGAATGCCTATTGACAAAACTCAGGTGGCCCTGCCTGAATTGGCTCCTGGGCTCAGGGAGGCGAGGCCCTCGGGAGGCAGGAACCAGAGATGGTAGGGCCGTGCCACTCTGCGACGCCAGCACCACCAGAAACCATTAATCCTGGGACCAACGCATCATGTACCGCGGGGCGACTTGTGATTCACATGGATAAATCCTCGTTTCGGGCCTAGAGCAGGGGTTGGCAAACTTTTTCTATAAAGAGTCAGAGAATAAATATTTTTGGCTTCGTTGGCTGTACAATCTCTTGTTACAACTACTCTTGTCTGCCATTGTAGCACCAAAGCAGCCTGAAACAGTACTTCAACAAGTGAGCATGACAGTGTTTCAATAAAACTTTATTTACAAAAGCAGCTAGGGGGCTGGATTTGACCTGAGAGCTGTACTTTGCCAGCCTGTGGCCTAGAGTATCACATACTTGTTGATTTATTTGCCGGTGTTGCTCTCCCGACCTGCCCTGGTCTCTGTTCTGTCTCTCAAAGGCACCCGTCCAACCTGATGCTGGACCGGCTGAGCGGGAAGATTCTGCACATTGACTTTGGGGACTGCTTTGAGGTGAACGCATGCGCCGGAACACCACATAAAGCCCTCCTTCACGGGTGACCAGTTTTCACCCCCCCCTGACCATTTCTGCAAACTCGAGCCCACAGTGCACTCTCTCGCCTCTCCCTCCTACTGAGGTGCTAGGAGGTCGATCTAAAAAATGGTCTCCATTTTCGTAATACTTGGTTCAGTTGGCCTCAAACGCCCCTTGGGGCGAGGGCCACTTGCTCACGGTGCACACCCCGTCAGGTGGAGGACCTTGCTCCTCCACGTGGCCTGCTGACCCAAGGCCTGGGCGTTGTGCACTCTTCCTCTTTTTGTTCCCTTTCCCTTTATCATTTTTTTCCTGTGTTTTCTTTTAAATTCCTGTGACAAGTCCCCTCACTCAACTCAAGCTACCTCATTTCTGTACTCTAACTGATATCAGTGCTCGTGACGCAAAGGAAAGCCAGCTGCCTTCACCTGGCGCTAGCCAACAAGAACAATCTAACCAGTGCACTTGGTGTTTCCCCTTTCCTGTCCTGTAGGTCGCTATGACCAGAGAGAAGTTCCCGGAGAAGATCCCGTTCAGACTGACGAGAATGCTGACCAATGCTATGGAGGTGAGTAGATACCAGTAAGAAGCTGCTCTGGAATAGGGTCGATACAGGTACAGCCCTCCCTGAGGACAGACTCGCTTCTTAGGGCCCATCAGTTCCCCAGAATGCCCGGGATGTGTCTCTAGTCTTTCTCTGCTATTTTCCATTGTGCTAGAAATGACGAGTCTTTGAAAGTGTTACCATTCTTTATGGCACATGAATCACAATGTCATATGAGACACAGTCGTAACCTGACTGGCCCCTTGCTCCGAAGACATTCCCTGCCTGACACATCAGTGATGGCCTGTGTCTGCTCCCTCAGTGGGGGTGATGACCCTCTCGACGGCCTGGCTTTGGTCATGGGGCCTACGGGGGCCACTCTCAGTGCCTTTCGTGGTGAGTGGCTCTGGCCCTGCCTCAGGTTACCGGTCTGGACGGCAACTACAGGATCACATGCCACACGGTGATGGAGGTGCTCCGGGAACACAAGGACAGCGTCATGGCCGTGCTGGAAGCCTTCGTCTATGACCCCTTGCTGAACTGGAGGCTGATGGACAGTGAGTATCAGCAAGTGCCAGGGAGCCAGAGTCACCACCCTCCCAAACCAGAGTGTCTGACACAGCACGTTTCACTAACCTGGAGCCTGAGATACATTACTGAGCCATTGCATTACATTTCACAAAGTAGCTCAGGTGTCTGGAAATGAATTTCAAGTATTTTTATTAAAACAGAAAACTCAGCCCTGGCTGACAGCTGGTGTGGCTCAGTGAATTGAGCGTTGGCCCGCAAACTAAAAGGTTGCCGGTTCGATTCCCAGTCAGGAAGGTGCATGGGGTACAGGCCAGGTCCCCAGTTGGGGGTGTGCAAGAGGCAGCCAATCAATGTTTCTCCCACACATTGATGTTTAAATAAATAAAATCTTTAAAAATAAATAAGACAGAAACTCCAATCATCGATTTGGATATTAATTAAAATGTTTTCAATGTAAGTTAAGCACCCTAGCAAACTTTGTTTGTTTGGGTCTCATGTAGAGCAGCAAGCCAAAATTTTGATAGGACATATACGCGGTTGTGATTTGAGTCCATGGTACCGCGGTCTACCCTTTGTTCCTACCTCCTCAGAAGTTCACCGACCAGAGGACCCCGCTCGCCACAATTAAGTCATGCTTTTACCTTATGGGTCTGGGTTATGCCATCTAAGTCCAGCCGAAGGACACAGAGTGTCCCTCAGGATCGGACACCCATGCTGACATCTGCCTGTGTACTACTGAGTAACACGTCTTTGGTTCTCCTGAGGGAATATAGCTTTTGGAAACATTATGTTTTTGTGATTGTGAGAAAATATCAGATCAACTAAGTTTCTTTCAAGTCAGAGTCTGAAGCACTTTTTAACTGTCCCTTTATTTTTTTCTCTAGCAAATACCAAAGGCAACAAGCGGTCCCGCACAAGGACAGATTCCTACTCTGCTGGCCAGTCAGTAGGTAGGTGCCCACCTCGGGAGACTGCAGATTCTGCTCCCTCTTATCCGAGTGTTTCTAGAACAGGGGAAGCTTTGTTACTGCCGTTAAGAGGCATGACTTAAAGGAGTAAAGATGCTGAATAGGAAGGGGGCAGACATAAAGGAAAGATTCTCTATTGTTGCTGAAGTATCGCCCCATCGGCATTTACTTAACTTCAGGACCTTGGTCTAGAAATATTTACTGAACACCAAGCACCTGGTACATGCTTTTGTTTAATGCCTCTCAGGGTGGAGTTGGTACCTAAAGCTCAGAAATTTTGATCAAACTATCCAATCATAATGTAGCTCTAAAATGTACAATTAAAGGTATGTCTGAATGTTAGTGTTTAACATGCCCTTTAGGGGTGTCTGGATTGGGATAATTATTAGCTATGTTACCTTGATCCTAAAGCATTGTTATTAGGTCAGAAGTGGGAAGGTGGAAGCAGCAGAAATGCACTCAGGCAGCTGCCTGAGGAGCCAGGAAACCACGTGAAATGTTCCCAAGAGTGTAGAGCACAGAGTTGAGTCCCGGGCAGGTACCGCCCTCCAGGGGCCGGAGGAGGGCTGTGCACTGAGCCCTCGTCAGAGGTCTTACAGTGAAGTGTTCAACTCCGTTTGGCCGTCCTCTCGTCCCTCAACCACAGCCTGTCCCTTTCACCCCCATAACATCCAACAGCATCTACACAGTTCACGTTTGGGAAATACTTCTGGGGACGTGAAAAAAGTAAATATTCTCTCCAATCATTTATGGAGCATTTGTAGCTAGTTACTTTGCTAAGCCAAATAATCTTTAAGGGCGCAAAAAGAATGTGACATAGAGTTTGCCCTAAAGAAGCACAAGATCACATTATAGAATTGGCCAAAATGTATATGAAATAAGAAGAGAGCAGTACATTCCACTGTGTAATCAAGCACCACGTGATCTGCTCTGGAGAAGAAGGGCAGAAGGACAAAGCAGAGTTACTGCTCTGAACTGCAGTGAGTGGGGGAGCTCTTGGTTGCTGGCATTTGAGCTGAGACTTACTGGACAGATGGAACCTGGTGGGTAGAAGGGAGACTCGTGTTCTGGGAAGGAAAGTGCAGTCCTGGCTTACAGCGGCATCTCTGCACGTGCACGGACTCTGCCCTAGACGCCGTGATAGGTCCCTAAGTGCCTAAATCCCCCACTGTGTCTGGGGTGCCTTGTGCAAGTGACTGGTCCCCTCCAAAATATGTGAAACTTACTACTGAACTCTCAGCATCATCGGGTGACTTCCACATGCTGCCCGTGGCCTGCAGAGGGGAGTTAGGAGAGCCAGCTCTGGCTCTGATGCCACCACCAGGTGGGGATAGACCCGGTTATTTTTATGTCTTAAAAGTTAAGTTCCGGGGGGTCATTAAGGAAGTATTATTATCAGTAGCTTCATTTTGAAGGTCTGTGGTGTGCAAGGGCAGCAGTGTGTAAATAACTTTGTCATTCTGACTCTGGACTCTTCCCCCTGAAGACCACAGTCAGTGGAGGGTGACCCTAAAGCCTGATGACTTTTTCTCCCCAGAATTGGTATATAAATTCCTCCAAAGAGGAACACTTCAGTCATATGTGTGACCCACTGAAAACTAGTTTTTTCCATATTCTTATTAGGGTTTTTAAAATTTTTTTGCTATTGATTTGGGTGGGGGGAGACATCAATGTGTTGTCCCATCTATTTATGCCTGCATTAGTTGTCTCCTGTGCGTGCCCTGACCGAGGACTGAACCTGCAACCCTGGCATATTGGGACAGTGCTCTAACCTGCTGAGCTACCTGACCGGGGCTTACCAGTTTTTGTTGAACCAAATAAGTTTTATCACCAGGTCTTTGGTTCATGCTCCTGTTCTCCATGGCAGGACATTTTATCAGAGTGGTTTGCTTGAAAACCTACACCCTCGCATGCACAGAGACTAACTCAGCCCTTCGTTCCCCTTTCCCTTTCGAGTGGGCAGGGCAGGAGGGAGTACAGCGTGTGAAGAATTAGAGCTCGTACCGTGGGACAAAGGCTTTTTGAATTTTCAGCTAATTAATTTTCTTCCTCCTAGAAATTTTGGATGGTGTGGAACTTGGGGAGCCAGCCCATAAGAAAACCGGGACCACAGTGCCAGAATCTATTCATTCTTTCAGTGAGTCCACCCTCTGAGGACTTGTGCCAACAACTAGCTTATTAAGGAAATAGCAGCTGTGTTTTACCATGAGAGGCTCGATGAGATGAAGCAACAAAACTGCCTTTGAGCAGAAAAGGTTCCATGAATTTCTCGTGTGTTCTGAGGACAAAGATGGACACAGAGGAAGAATTGCTCAACACTTACAAAAGTGAATGTTTGCATGTCCGCTGATCCTGTTTTGATGGTCCAGTTCTCACTGTTGCTTCTACTTTGTGTATTCCAGTTGGAGATGGTCTGGTCAAACCAGAGGCCCTAAATAAGAAAGCTATTCAGATCATTAACAGAGTCCGAGATAAGCTCACGGGTGAGTGTGTGTGTGTGTTTACTTAAAAGAACACGAAATCCGAGCACCTTTTCCCCGCTCGACTGAGCGGCCACCCCATTCTCGAGCGGTGTTGGCGCCCACCCCTGGCCTGTGCTGACTGCAGTGTCTCGGAGGCCGTCAGTTACAACATCTCTGATGCTCGGTCTAAGAGCTTCACGGTGGGCAATGGCAACACTCTCATTCTAACAGAGGTTAGGAGTTCTGTTGGGTTCAAAGCCAGCCAAGTTCAGGAGACTTTGTCATCGTGACTTGACGTTAGAGTGCACCTGGCCGCTCTGATCTTTGCCTCTCGGTGTCGTGGTGGCTGTTACGGAGTGGGGACTCTGGAAGGGGAGAAATGCACACTTTTGTAAAGGAGATGTGTCACATGGCCAGGTGGTGTGACATCAAGGGTGGGGAGTCGGGGAAATGAAAGACCCCAGTTCCACCGCTTCCTGTGTGCCCCCTTAGTGCCTCTCTCTCTGTGTCTGAAGGTGACGAGAGGGCGTCTCAGAAGGCAGTGGGGCCCCACTGAGATGTGGGTGCCCCATGCTTAGGGACAGGGCCTGGCACACAGGACTTGTAGTCGAGGCGCGCTCATTTATGGAGTGCCTCCCAGCACTGTGGCTGAAGGGACAGAGCTGGTAAAAATGGGCAGATCCCTGCCTCTGCAGGCTCCACATCCAAAGGGGGCACTGTCTGAGCAGGAGAGAGGGACTCGGGGCCCAGTGGTGCCAGGGGAATTTAATCTAACTTCGGGAGTTCTGGAAAAGCTTCCCTGAGCAAACCAGCCCTGGAGCTAAAATCTGAAAGAGGAGTTTATTAGGGACAGATCATTCTAGGTACAGGAAATGGCACGTGCCCTGTGGTGGCAGGGAGGGAGTCTGGCAAGAAAAGAGGTCCGAACTGACTGCCCCAGAGAAAAGTTTAGTTGCAAAGTGTTTGGACTCTGGTTAGTCCAGGGCCAGATCTTAAGGACCTGCCGTGTTTATCCTCTAGCCAAGGGCAGAGGGGAAGCACTGAAGGTTTCTAAGTGGGTGGGGAGGGAAGAGAACGGCCTGGGGGCTGGCAGACTGCTGGGCCTGTGCGTGGAAAATGGAGCAGAGGGGCAGAGCCGGCCTCCAGACTAGGTAGTTGATTAGGGTGGTGGAGTGGAGATGGATTCAAGGGGTCTTCAGGAGGTAAAACCAAACGGACTGATGATGCAGAGGGACCTTTGGTGACCTCAGAGCGGGGATAAGCCTGGCAGCCACACTGAAGCAGTTGAATGTGAAGTGAGACTGAGAAGGGAAGAAACGAGACAAGTTTCAAAGCCCTCGAGAAGTTCGGCTTTGCAGGGACGAGAGAGGACAGAGCTGGAGAAAGAGTAGTTGGCTGAGGGACATGCCTACAAAACAGGAAAGGGCCGTTGAGAGGGGGAATTGGAGGGCATGAGTGAGGGAAGGGTAATTCATACGATAAGGCTCCTAAGAGCAGGAGGCAACAGGACCCAAAGTGCAAGTGAACTTAGCCTTGGATGGTAGGAGGGACAGCTCTCCAGCGTCATGAGAGCAAAGAGGGAGCTCATGTCAAACAACTCCAGCACCTCGAGCACTGCCTGGCACACCAGGGATCAAAAACCGTGTGTTCAGCGAATGAACTCATCAGGTAGGTGAGGGCACCTGCTGAGAGAGAGAAACCAGAGAGCTTTGGGCATTTGGGGAGAGCAGAGGCCCTGAAACAATCCTCTTGGAAATGGAAAGGCATGTTGCCAAAGATGCAGCATGGGCCGGCCGGGCAGTGCCGTGTGGCAGTTTGAGGTTCGAGTGTGTGAATTTATAATGGAAGCGACTGCCCCGTGGAAGGGAAGGCTCGAGTCACGTGGAGGAGAATTTAAGTCCAGCTGCCAGCCTGCCTACTCACGTTCGAGGGTACACTGACTTGGGCTGTGTGGAGAGTTCAGCCAAACGGGGCTGGGGAGGGAGCTGAAAACCAGGCGCAAGTTAAATGCTTTGTCTGTCTTGTCCCAGGTCGGGACTTCTCTCACGATGAAACTTTGGATGTCCCAACGCAAGTCGAGCTGCTCATCAAACAGGCGACGTCCCACGAAAACCTCTGCCAGTGCTACATTGGCTGGTGAGCGGGCGTCTCCATGTTCCTGCATTTGCACGAGCCATCAGGACCCATTCTGTGTCCAGGGCCGCAGAAAAGGACTTACTTACCCAGTGCAGTCACCGTTTCACGTTTCTTTATTTGTTTTCTTAATTGACTGGAGAGAGAGAGGAACATCGATGAGCTCTTCCACTTATTTATTATGTGTTCATTGGTTGATTCTTGTATGTGCCCTGACCAGGGATCAAACCTGCAACCTCGGCGTATTGGGATGATGCTCTAACCAACTGAGCCACCCGGCCAGGGCCACTCAAATCCTTTTAAAAGTTTGTATTCACTGTGTGTGTTCATTGCTCTAAAAAAGGAGAAAATTGAGGCCCTGGCCAGGTGGCTCAGTTGGTTAGAGCATCATCCCAATACGCCAGGGTTGCGGGTTTGATGCCCAGTCAGGGCACGTACAAGCATCCATCAATGCACACATAAGTAGAACAGCAAATCAGTGTTTCTCTCTTGCTCTCCACTCCGCCCCTGCCTTTCTCTCTCTTAAAAAAAAAAAAATCAGTTTTTAAAAACAAGGAGAAAATTGAAAACTATGGATGCATACTTGGAAGGCAAGCACCAAAATAAGTTAAAATTCATTAAAAATGATTTACAAGAGTGAGGCCTTCTTATTTGGGGGGGGCGGGGGGGAGGCATCTTTCTGGATTTTTGCTGTCAATTCGGAGATGGAGGAAGAGCAGAGGAAAAAGAAGCCAGAACAGTGACAGGGAGAAGGAGATGAAAAGATGAAAAAGACAAATTGATGCTCTGGGATCGCAACATCAAGGGCCACTCTGGGCTCCGCTTTGATTGATCGCCCGAGGCGTGCTTGAAGGTGGAAACTGGGGAGAAGGGGCGCTGGGGAGTGCGCGTCGGGACGCAGCAGGCCCCGCCGCTGCTGGGAGCAACAGCACAGACATGAGTGTGTCCCGCACAATGAGTGGGGGGCGGGGGGGGGCGGGTCTCAGCGAGTGTCCCATGGGTTGTCAAACCCTAGTCTTTCCATTTTCAGTGTATCTGCATAAAGCTTTGAAGAGGCTCAAATCATTAACATACTCCTCTTCTTTCTGCCTTCTCAGGTGTCCTTTCTGGTGACTGGAGGCCCGGACGTGCCCGCAGCGTTTTTCTGGAGGCTTTTGTCCTCTGGTGTATACTTCCGTTCGACGGAAGCAGCGCTCAGAAAGTTCAGCTTTGTTAAATATTTCAAAATGTAAATGAAAAGAACTACTGTATATTAAGAGTTGGTCTGAACCAACTTCCTAGCTGCTGCTGAAGAATATTATTGTCAGAAACACAAGGCTTGGTCTGGTCCCCAGGACAGCAAACACAGTAACCCTCCACAAATCAAGCCATCGAGTTTGGGGAACAGAAGATCTGTCACTTTAGAAATACGGGTTTTGACTTCACTCACAACTCACCCTGAGCGTTTGCTGGTAGCAGGATGGTCTCACAAGCCCTCTCAACACGAGTGCCGCAAAGTCGGCGCAGTCAAGAAGTCTCAGGTCGTGGCGGACGCGTCCTAGGGCTCTGGGCCGTAAGGAAGCAGGAGGAACCAGCTTCATTGCTCTCGCCCATCCCATTACCTCACTGGTCCAGCAACAGCATTGGCAGGAAGGGCCAAAATGGGTGGGAAGCGGTCTGTCTTCTGCCTCACCTGGGGTGCTGCGACAAACACACTTCAGTCCAAGACCCAGACCCCTAGGAGGGGAGTTTTTCGGACTGCTGGGCACGTCGCAGTGCAGTGGAGTGGCCCACACGGCTCTGGTGTGTTTTTAGGGAGGCCTGAATGCTCTGGGTTTAGAGCAAGGGCTCGGAAAACAGAAGTGCTGTTGTGGAGGCACCAAATACAGAGGGAAGGCCTCGTCCATGTTGGGAAAGATGAGCAAAGGAAAGGTTAAACTAAGTGCACAAAGTATAAAGAGTAGCCATGTCTAGACACCACGTTGTATCTGAATAATTTTTGTGCCAATAAATGATATCAGAATTTTAAAAACATGTATGAATGGCTTTTTATTCATAATTATTCATGAAGGAAGCAGCTACTCCAACATTCATTAAGTACTTAGTCCTAGGGATGGACCCTGGATCTACCTGACCTAGTTCATTTCCGCAGGGTGTTCACAGGCCAGAAATCAAGCAGAGGTGGCGTCACACAGGAGTGGACTGTGAGTCCAGCACGCTGAGTGGCAGGAAGCCATGCAGAGGGTGTGAGCCATGGTGGGGCTCTAACTGACTGATTGCACTGGGCGGTGAGCCAGCAGTCGGGAAAGGGGACATTCGCCAAGGGTCTTGAAGGATGAGCACAAACTCAGATGAAGCAAGTGAGGACATTCTCAGAGAAGAGGGATAAGAGCACCATATAGTGCGGAAATGGCAAATGTCACTTTGCACCCTATGGGATTGCAGGTATTCAGCCATTTTTGATATATAACATGGCAGTTTCACACAGTGGGACCACAGTTCAGCACGACTGCCTCAGTGGTTGGGGGAGTAGGAAGGCCGATAGGAATAATAGGAACTCAACAGGAGGCTAGAAAGTAGAGTGGGGGTAGGCTGGCCAGCGTCACACTTCAACAGCGAGCTGACTACTGTGGACAACGGAAGCGTGTGAGGTTCTAAAACACAATCCTTGTGTCCTCCTCCAAAAGTGGCTAATAGTAGGATCCACCCCGTAAGGTGGTTTTGAGGATGAGGTAATTTCTGTAAAGCAGCGGTCCCCAACCATTCTGGCACCACGGACCAGTTCGCTAACTCGCCTGCTGTGCACCTCCTGATGTGCGGCCGGGTTCCTAACAAGCCACAGACCCCTACTGGCCCTTGGCCCACGCAGCACAGCTTGACATGGCATTAGGTTGAACTGTATGAAATAAGTGTTTGAAAATATTAGCTATTAAAATGAACTAGACTAAGCCTTTGTTCTGCCAGGGTACACAAATAGGGAAAAACAAGTATCCCGTTAATGGGATATTCTGAATAACGATTACAGCTAATATTGAACACTTACTAGGCCAAATGAGTTGTATTAAGGGTGTGCCACCCTGACCTTGGAGAGAGGATATACCCACTGAGCTTCCCAGATCCATCTCCTGAGCTGCCTAAGAGTGCCTCCCTTTAACGAGAGCACTTCCAGGCACTCCGTTGGCCAATGTTTGGAGTTCCCACTAGATACCTGAAAGAGTGGCTCCGGCGGTAGGTGGGGTGGAACATGTGCCTGGAGGAGTTGGAGGGCCTCGCAGGTAAGCGAGGTAAGTACAACAGGAGCATATGAAACGTGTGCTGCCTGTCAGTCACTGCCAGAACCAGTAAGAAGAGACAAGGATTGAATCTTTACAGTGCTTTATTCAGATGCCTGTAGTCTGAGAAGATGGCAGATTATGTACTCTGAAAAACCGTCCTAACATCTCATCTTGAGCTGACCTTTTTATAAGAAGAAAGCATAGGTAAATAGAACAAGAGTTGCAGCCCCAGGTCGATTTTCCTAGTACTTCTTTATCTGCAGTTCAACAACGGGGATGCCATCTCCCTGGGCACAAAGGTTGACTTGCTCCTGGACCTCCTGGAGTCAAATGGCCATGCATTCCAGCTCCCGGAGTAACAGCTTTCCCCGGGCATTAATGACTTAAGCCTATCACCTGAGGTTAACATCTTTAACGCCTGAGATCCCCCCACATCAGGATGCTTTTTCCAGTGATTTGCCTACAAGGGGAAAGAGAAATGCGATGGTGGCTGGAAGGAGATGAGGGGCGGAGTGTTGTTTTTTGTTTTGTCTTTTTCGTTGGGAGAGAGGCCTGCAGGTGAGAATGCTGTTAGAAATGAACCCGTAGCCAGGAAAAGGCTGGATCATCCAGAGGGCCAAAATCAAGAGGGTGAAGGGGACACAAGCCAGGGCATGGGAAGAGCTGGCTTTAAATATGAGGATAACTGGATCCTCCGGGTTTCACCCTAAATCACAGGGTTGTTGGGATGACGAAGAATGAGGTTAAAGAAAAATGGAAAGCTCCCTGGGGTGGGCAAGCAGCTCAAGGACTGACAGCCTATCTCACACTCCAAGGTCTTCCCCCAAGACCACGGCCTTTGCACATGCGTGGTGCGCGCACATCGCGTTCGACCGAGGCACTCTCGCGAGAAGAGCGGTGCAGGCGGAAAAAATGGCGCCTCCCAGTACCCGGGAATCCAAGGCCCCATCCGCCACGAGTGAGGCCAAGTCGGACGAGGAAATGGTACTACCGGGATTTCCGGACGCAGACAGCTTCGTGAAGGTGAGTTCCTGATATCTAGGGGACGCCGGGAGCCGCCCGCGGTAGGACGGAAGCAGCCCTGGGCCCTCTCGACCGCCGCCCACCGGGCCGCGCGCGCACCTCGGCGGAGCCCCGGGCGCCGGGCTCAATCTCTCCTTTCACTCTCCGGGGACGGGATCTCACACAGACTCAGAGGGTCGCCTCGCGTCCCAGGGCCCTCGTCCTCCCAGGTGAACCCATGCACCCCCGATTGTGGAGAGCTCTCTGCTTGTCACCCCGAGGTCCCAGCCCTCGTGACCTCGCCCCTGCCCCGGGCTGAGCCACTCAGCCAGCTCTCCGGAGGGGTTTGGCAGCTTTCGTTTCCCATGCTTGCTTCTGCATCCCCTCTTCCCGAGCTCCAGCCCTACATCATCCCCAAACCTGGGTTTAACGTCACCTGTTCAAGTTGCCACCGCATCTTCCTGCTCTGGGTACCTTAGCACATTTACGAATCCCTCCTCGGAGGTACATGGAGAGGGTTCATTTAAACTACTCGTGTAACGCTGCTCTCAAGTAGGAACAAACGTAGAACTAGGTTTAAACGGCTCGTGCATAGCGCTTACAAAACCTTGAAACTAAAATAATTTTTAAGTCAGCACTACAGATTCCCCAAAACTCCACTCATAACATTCTAATCTCTTAGTAGCAGATGCTACAATGAATTCATTGACGGCTTTGCATAGCTCCTGGGCCACTAGCCATGGTACTGACTCGGAGCGCTCATGGCTTGCGAGATACAGTGTATCCCACCGCGAGTCCAGTTCCCGCTTCCTTTCTCTCTTTTCTTTCAGGGAAAACACTTACTGCACAACTCAGCAGTGAAGTCATTTGGCCTTCACACGACCAACCGTCTTTTCTCTGTGACAGCCACTTCAGGGTTTTCTCTCATTACCACACAGTTAAAATAGAAGACAGCTTGACACTAACTGAACTGTAAACACCAGTCCAGTCGCAGGCAGGCAGCGGCAGTTATCAATTGGTCATCCAAAGGGTCTAGACCAGGGGTGTCCAACCTTTGGGCGTCTCTGGGACACACTGGAAGAAGAAGAATTGTCTTGGGCCACACGTTAAATACATAAACACTAACGAAAACAAACAAAATCTCATATTGTTTTAAGTAAATTTACAGTTTTGTGTTGAGCTGCATTCACAGCCATCCCGGGCTGCACGCGGCCCACAGGCCATTGGTTGGACACCCCTGATCTAGACTGTGCTCGTGTTGTTTTTACATTTTTTTAAAAATCCTCACCGGAGGATATGTTTATTGATTTTCGAGACAGAGAAAGAGACAGACATTGATTGGTTGCCTCCCTTATGCGCTCCAACCAGGGATCGATCCCACAACCTTTTGGTGTACAAGACAACACTCCAACCGACTGAGCCGCCCAGCCAGGGCTTTATGTTATTTACAGATGCTTGCCCAAATGAAAACACAAAGATAAATTCCTGTGGGAAACTCATGGATCTGAATTTGAGTAGTAATAGTAATAATAGCACTTGTGTGCCGGGTGCTGTCTTCAGTGATTTTATGAGTTCATTTAATCCTCTCACTTCTATGCAGTAGGCACTTTTCTGATGCCTGCTTTTCAGAGGAGGAAACAAAGGTCCAAAAAAATAAAATGATGTACCGGAGATTACAGTTAATAGGTAGCAGAGTCGAGATTCAAACCCAGGCCATTTTGAATATTAGTCATATTATGTAGGTATTTGTTCTTTCTGTCCCCACTCTCCCAAGAATGTAAGCTCCAGAACTTGGTTTGATGTTCAACAGTGCATCCTTGGGGCCTGGGGTAAAAGCCGCAGTAAATGCATATGTGGGGTTGCGGATCTTCATCGTCCAGCACAGTGTGTAATGTACCGGAGATGTTGGAAAAAACGAGTCTCTGAATGAATGGGGACCCGTGTTTAAAACGCGCTTGTTTTTCTGCTTTCGGACAGTTTGCTCTTGGGTCAGTAGTGGCAGTCACCAAGGCGTCTGGGGGCCTACCGCAGTGTGGCGATGAGTATGATTTCTACCGAAGTTTTCCTGGCTTCCAGGCATTTTGTGAAACGCAGGGAGATAGGTTGCTTCAGTGGTAAGTACTAACTGCTGGGGGGAGGAGGGGCTTCTTGTTGAAAGAAATGGATATAATTTCCTGAAATTTGTGGGGGTTTTTTTACCATAATTTTTTTGTGCTATAAAGAGCTAGGAAATATAAAGGTGAAACAATGTATTTTGATTAGGGAAACATTACTTGGTAAATTTTGAGTTTAACTTTTAAAATATATGGAGTTTCACACCTATAGACAATGAATCCTTTTGGATTAATGTAGGACTTGAAAACCTGGAACCAAGATTCTCTCATACAACTCACAGAGTAACAAGTTTTAGCTTTCTAATAAGTGTTTTGGGACAGACAATGCACACACAAGGATTTTGTCTTGCTGTTGTGTGACATATTTAGAGAATGTTTCAGAATTCATGTTAAAACAGTGACTGCGGAGTACGTTATTTGCATAGCATTACATATGTTTTAGAGTTTAAAGGCAGCTTGGAGGTAATTTCTTCCACCCTTGCAATTAGCAGATGAGTTTTTAGTGAGATTTAGTGACTTGCCCAAAGCCACACAATGTTTTTAATAGGAGTGCAAGTTTGATCATAAAATATTGGGAAGAGTAGGAGCCAAGCCTTTCCACTTTCCTCCTAAATTGGAGCAAATTAATAAAAGTATGCATACTGACCTTGGCTTCCTTGTCCTTAGCATGAGCAAGGTCATGCAGTACCATGGGTGCCGGAGTAGCATCAAGGACCGAAGCAAAGTGACTGAGCTGGAGGACAAGTTTGATTTACTAGTTGATACTAATGACGTTATTCTGGAAAGAGTGGTGAGTGGTACACATTACTCCTGAGATCACTAACAAATGAAGAGCTTTTGTGTTATCCAAACACGGAGAGCAGCCCAAGCACCGCAGGAGACGAAAAGGAAGTGCAGCATTTCTTGCCAGTGACATTTCCATCCTCTAATGGTTGGCTTTTTCCCACAAGAATAACACAACTGTCTTCAAGTACATCATTTAAACACCACGGCCCAGCAGAAGCCTATTTCTTTAAGATATTTATTTATCTTAATAAATAAAGGGGAAGGGAGGGAGCAAGAGAGGGAGAGAAACATTGATGTGCAAGAGAAACATCAGTCTGTTGCCTCTCGCACGCCCCCGGCTGGGGACCTGGCTTGCCACCCAGGCATGTGCCATGACTGGGTATCAAACTGGCGACCTTCCTGTTTGCAGGATGACGCCCGACCCACTGAGCCACACCAGTCAGGGCAAGGAAGCCTATTTTTAATATGCCTTATTGTAAATCTGCCTTCCAGATGTGCAAATCCTGTTTGTATTGCAAGAAAAGAGGCCCCTGGATGCAGAGCCCAACCAAAATTTCCTCTATTTTTACTGTTAACGCACAATCTGCTCAACACCCTGACTCACATAAGTGGAAGGATATGTGGGTCATTTGATCTAGCTCAGTCTGTCCCTAATTCTACAGGAGAACATTATTTACAGAAGTACAGAGATTGTTGAAAACAAACCCAGCCCTGTGAAGGTCCTACAGATACTGTGTCATGCTCTCCTGTCCCGTGAAGTCATCTCTTCCATAGCACGAATGCCAACAGACGTTTCAGTGGTTTCTCGTATTTTATGATTGCACGTCGTGCCGTGCTACCATCTGCTACGTCTGTCACCTGGTACACCTCTGCGTCAGTGGTGCCCCACCTGGTTCTCCACGTCTGCTCCTACAGCACAGAGCAGACCCGTGCACCCTTCGTTCTCCCTGTAAATACCAACCTTCTGTGTCTGATGTATGCGGTCTTGGGTCTTTGTAATTATTTTGGTGGGCCACATCACATTATTACATCAAAAATGGGATTTTGGCCAATTCAGAACTGTGAAGATAGAGTGGAACAGGGTTGGGAGTGGCTGATTTCTCCCATCTTTGAATAGATAATGCTTTAATTATTCACCCTTATGTGTATATATTCTCACATGTAATTCTCTAAATATATTTCTTAAATATTTTAGGTAATTAACTCTGTTAACCCTGAAAAGAAGATACTAAGCTAATATCTCTTCCACTCTTAGGGTATTTTACTGGATGAAGCATCAGGTGTGAATAAGAATCAACAGCCTGTTCTCCCCGCAGGACTACAGGTCCCCAAAACAATAGTGTCCAGCTGGAACCGTAAGGTGAGGGCTTCTTTTCAGACTCACTAGAGCATTAACGCCAGCATTCGCCCGTTCTGATTTGCATTCCCTTCCAGTTTGCCGGGCACAGAACCGGCCACTGTCTGCCCCCTCTCATAAACAGAGACACCTTCATTACACTCTCTGCTCCGCTTCACGCCCTTGGTCTCACACACACTCTCTCAAGTGGACGGCTCTCGGAGTGCTCTCTCCCCTTGGAAGGCTTGAGTTGGAATTTGTTTTTCTCATTCACCGAGTTGCTGTGATAAAAAATATTGTATTTGTTGGTTATAGGCGGGAGAATACAGCAAAAAAACAAAATCTGAAACTTTCCGGCTGCTTCATGCAAAAAACATCATCCGACCTCAGCTTAAGTTCCGAGAGAAGATCGACAATTCCAACACACCATTTCGTCCTAAAATCTTCGTCAAGCCCAATGCCCAGAAACCCCTCCCTCAGGGTGAGCAGTGCCTGACACAACAAATAAGGGAGGGGTCTCCCTCCCACCTTTTTTTCTTCAAAGGGAAAAGCCAGCCTATAGGTGAGTGTGTCTGCCTCTTGTGTGATGTTGTATCACTCCTTGCGCCCCCAGCACTCTCCAAAGACCGGCGGGAGCGCCCACAGGATCGCCCTGAGGACTTGGATGTGCCCCCTGCGCTGGCGGACTTCATCCATCAGCAGAGAACCCAGCAGGTGGAGCAGGACATGTACGTATTTGCCTGTCTGAACTTTCTTTAGGCCACATTTACGTCACGCTCATCTTCGCACCACAACTTCCACTCTGTTTTACTTTTGTAAAACGTATAAATGAGCAGAGAATCCAGGTGATTTGTCACCTTCCCCACCATGTGTGCGCAGAGCAGGGGTCTGCCGTGACCCTGGTGCCCTAGCTCCCCTCCCGCTGTTCAGACACACACCAGAGTTAGGGGTGCTGACTTCCCACAGAGCCAGAACCTTGACCCGAGTTGTCCTAAACTCGTTCTTCCTCTGTTCCACTCTGCCCTTCCTGTTAGGTGGGGACTCAAACAGCAAGCTTGGGCTCACTAATTAATTCGATAAGGAAAAGGCATTTTTCACTGGCAGTATACATTTTTGGAAAAACTGCTTAAAACAGACAAAAGGACTTTGCCCTCAGAGTGAAGAAAAACAGTGATGACACCTCTGTCAGTGTTGGTCTCTTCCTCGTGCACAACCTGGCAGAGCGTTCCTTCTGCCCCGGCTCCGCACTGTGAGGCCGCAGCTTGTAAAGGCGCAAAGGCAGCGAGAGGCAGCCCTGCCCTAGGGACCCAGAGACCTCGGGCCTTTTGTACGGGCACGTAACGGAGGGACAGAAAAAAGACTCCGTGTGGTGCGCAGCCGTATTTGCCTCGCCCGCTTGTTTTACAACTGTTCTTGCAGACCACGGGGAATTTGATGTTTCTCGTGGTTGTGTCATCCCCAACACCCATCACACCCATCAGTGTTCTGCAAATAAGTGCTAAAATCTTTATAAGTGAAAGAGATTTTTAATTATCCTACTTTAAGGGCAAGCAAGCATCAACTGATTTTTTTTTTTGATGCTCTTGAATTATCATTGAAATGATGCCTTTTATATAGACAAAATATTATCACAATGGTCTTTTCTGATTTGTGTTTACAAAGTGGGTAATGCAGTTTTCCCTGAACCATGGAATTGATCAAAGGGTTTTTTGTCTTGCTCATTCAGATTTGCACACCCCTATCAGTATGAACTAGACCACTTCTCTCCACCGGACTCGGTCCTTCAGAAGCCACAGCCCCAGGTGCGTGCCCGACTTGGTTTACGGGTGACATCTGAATAGCCCAGGAAGAATCAGATGACTGGATTAGTTGATGTAATTTTGGTTTCCCTTAAGCATCTTTAAAATAGTAGGTTATAACTTTAGGTCGTTTCTTGAACTCCTAATTCTTTTTGTACTTTAGTGAAGGATGGTCCTTCATATTCCTCTTTATTTCCACCTGGGCTTTCGTGACCCAGTTGTACAGGCCTGTGGGAGAGACACCCTGCCATTTCGTGTCCTCCCTCGATGAGCTGGTGGAACTCAACGAAAAGCTCCTGAATTGCCAAGAATTTGCGGTGGACTTGGAGGTAACTTGTAACTAACTTGTAGTGAAATTTTTACATTTTCTGTCAGTTCGGCTACTAGAGAAATATAAAATTAATGCTAATTTAAATCTGATTTTTTTGGCAAAAAAAGGCAGTCCTAACAGTCTGCCTCATAACTGACTTTTCCAAGCCAATGGAGGAACGCCCAGTAAATCTGGTCTTCCCTGTTCTCCCCACTTTCGGCATGTTCCAGCACCACTCTTACCGGAGCTTCCTCGGGCTGACCTGCCTCATGCAGATCTCCACTCGGACAGAGGACTTCGTCATTGACACCCTGGAGCTTCGAAGTGACATGTACATTCTCAACGAGAGCCTCACAGACCCAGCTATTGTCAAGGTCAGCCAGCCTTCTTCAGCTCTTGCCTGTGAATGCAAGATTTAAGTGCTTTTCGTTTCAGTGTTTCAACACAGACCCAGCAAAATTAAGACAAATCATTGTAATTCCCTACACTAGGGTACCACACGCTAAACTGCTTTTGTTTCCAAACCTCCGTTAGAATAGCTAAGACTTAGCTCATTACCACCCAGAAAAATGTTAAATCATTTTAATGACTACTGCGATGAGCCTGCGCCATCAGGATGGCTTGAACTTAATGACTACCCTTGAAGCAAGTAGAGCCGTTTCCTTAGAATCATTGGCTGTTAGCAGACTTTAAGAGTATGCAATTAGGGGTGTAGAAGGCTGGGGCCCAAATTAAAAGGAGCATTTAGAACTCAGCCCATCTTAATCTTCCTTCTGGCTTCTAATTCCAGTGTTCTAATAACCTGGAGGCAGAGTCCGCTTCAGAGCACAAGTGGCCTCTTGCACAGTGACAGCATGGCTCTGGCTTTGTTTGCAGGTCTTCCACGGCGCCGACTCGGACATAGAATGGCTGCAGAAAGACTTCGGGCTGTACGTAGTGAACATGTTTGATACCCACCAGGCAGCGCGCCTCCTCAACCTGGGCAGGCACTCGCTCGACCACCTGCTGAAGCTCTTCTGTGACGTGGAGTCAAATAAGCAGTACCAGCTGGCCGACTGGAGAATACGGTCCGTTTGCTTTTCACGAGGAAACATGGGTACAGAAGGAAGTGCGCCCCCCCCCCCAGCCTTGTCCGAGGGGACCTGTGTTCAACCTGCAGCACTACTCGAGTCTCGAGTCTCGATGTTTTCATCGGTACAAGTGAAACTGGAAGTTTTCGTGCTACGCCAGTGCAGGACCGTGCAGGGCTCTGCCGCACTGTGCTTCATGGAATAGTGGTTGAAAGGGGCGTGCCATGTCAGTGTTCATCCATGCCAGTCTCGTGGGAAACTCAGACCTCCCGAGTAGTGGGAGGGGTGTGTGTGTGTGTCAGAGGACCTCCTGCGGGGGTGAGGGAGTTCTGAGGCACGTGGCCATGCGGCCCGTAGTGAGTGTCTGTAACTGTGCCGGGGCCCTGCTGCAGTGGTGGACCCCTTGCTCAGCTGGGTCGTTTTCTCCCGAAGGTTGCAGAGCCTTTGTACAGAGATGCCCCAGTTCTGCACGCCAGCACTTCTAGATAGAGTCTAACGTCCAAATAGAAGATGAAAATGGACAAAATCTAAAAGCCAGTCCCTGTCATTGAACCCTTGCCACGTGCCCCACACTGAGCTAAGAACTTGAGGGACACCGTCCTGTGTGATTCTCACAACAGCCTATGAGAGGCCTTTCCATTTTATAGGCAAAGACAGCGAGCTCAGACTCAGTTTAGGTGACTTGTTCAAGGTCAGATATCTGGAGCTAAGATTCAAACTCAGACGACAGCCCTTCTTTTCTTTTTAAGACATTATTTATTTATTTTTAGAGAGCAGAAGGGAGGAAGAAAGAGGAGAGAAACAGCAATGTACAAGAGATCTACCGATCAATTGCCTCTCGCACACCCCCATCAGGGCACCTGGCCTGCAACACAGGCGTGTGCCCTGACTGGGAATCGAACTGGCAATCCTTTGGTTCAGAGGCCGGCACTCAGTCCACTGAGCCACAGCAGCCAGGGTGACAGAGCCCTTATTTTCAACCACCTCGTTATCCTGCCACCCTTTCTACTCAGCTGTGAGGCCCTGGCTTGTCAAGTTAAGATGCAAGGAAGGCTGATACAACTATTGTGTTGGCCGTGAGGGAATCTTTGATAGCAAAAGGGGCCAAGTGAGTCTGAGCGCCCACAGGGTAGACAGGTTACATTGCTGCTCCTGAGGGGAACTAGTGGAAGTTTCCTCCCTTGCAATTCCAGACCTCTGCCTGAGGAGATGCTCAGCTATGCCCGAGATGACACCCATTACTTGCTTTACATCTATGACAAAATGAGGCTGGAGCTGTGGGAGCGAGGCAACGGCCAGCCCGTGCAGCTGCAGGTGGTGTGGCAGCGCAGCAGGGACATCTGCCTCAAGGTACCACTCCGCCAGCCGCACACACTCGGGCTCTCTCTTACCTTCTGGTGAGGCCCTCCTTCTCTCCTCTGCTCTTTACCTTGGTGAACAGAGCCAACCATTGGAAGGGCCCAGGGCGCAGTTTTGGTTCACATTGATCTTGAACGTGAACATTTTGCTGTAACATTTTGCAGAAATTCATCAAACCTATCTTCACGGACGAGTCTTACCTTGAACTCTACAGGAAGCAAAAGAAGCATCTCAACACACAGCAGTTGACGGCCTTCAAGCTGCTGTTTGCCTGGAGGGATAAAACAGCTCGGAGGGAAGATGAAAGTTACGGGTAAGGGTTAGAGACCCTTTCACTGTTTCTCTTAGACTGAGCAGGCCTGGTAACAGGGAAGTCATGGGCTTGTTCCCTTTCTGCCCTGAAAGTTGGTTACATGCTCCCCTGGGTCACTGCGTTTGTGGCACGTGCTGGCGGAATGGGGTGCGACTCACCCTTCTCGTGCTTTGTTGCAGGTATGTGCTGCCGAACCACATGATGCTGAAGATCGCCGAAGAACTGCCCAAGTGAGTCTGAGAGTTGAGTGATGTGCTCTGACTTTCTCAGCAGAGAAATTTTGCCCTTCGAAACCCAGCCTCTCTCATTGTCACGACCTCGAGGCTGACTCAGAGGAGATTAGCGCCCCCAGGAAGCTGCAAGTCCAAGGGATTTAGTGTCTGCCCTCCGGCTGCCATTCAGGAACTGCAGCTTCCGAACTGGAACGTGTCAGAGGCTGTGCCTTGTGCTGAGTCCACTGTGTGCCTCTGAGTCTGTGGCATCAGCATCTACTTTCAAGGGACTCTCTCATCTGTCGTTTCTTCCAGACTAAGACATCTTGTGATTTTTAAATGTTTTAGGATGTTAATTGAAGTACAGAGTCTACATTCATAATCTTGTGTTAACCCCATTGCAGAATTGCAAATCAGCAGGGCTATGGCACTTCTCTCCAGCTTCCCCATTAGCAGAACGTGGGCTGTAAGAGGAGCCTGCTCACAGCTTGGTGCAGCCGAGTGCCTGTGGCAGTGGCCGGCCCAGGCTGCTTTGGCGTGACCATGATGTCTTTGCCTTCCCCCTTGCTGTAGCGCTCTGGTCCTACCCGGTCATTGTTCTTGTCTGGGAGCCTTTGAGGTCTGTCTAAGTGACCAGTTACGTGTGTTCTTGTCTTCAGGGAACCTCAGGGCATCATAGCTTGCTGCAACCCCGTACCCCCTCTCGTACGGCAGCAGATCAACGAAATGCATCTTTTAATCCAGCAGGCTCGAGACATGCCCCTGCTCAAGGTAAGAAGCCTTTCTGTAAGGGCTCTCAGCAGGCCCGTTCTGTCTGCTAGCCTCTCCCTCCGTTTAGCCTCCTTCCCACATACACAGTCTGGTCTCCATTCTGAGAAACAGTAGGGATTAGGGCATCTAGTGGGTGTGTCTTCTTTATGACAGTCACAGCTACAGCTTATCCTTCTTAGGACCTTATTTTTGATAATCCAACAGCAAGTGCTGTCTGGTGATGGAGCTGGTTACCTGTTCCCAGGTAGTTAACTGGTGGGGCAGACGGGAGTGGGGCTGTCAGGGCAGGGAGCTCGTTCTGGAAGCCTAGTGGTGGTCCAGATGTGAGTGGTCGTGCCCTGATGAGTGTGGTGGTCTCAGAGATGGAGAGGGAAGGACAGGTAGGTACAAGAAGCACTGTCAGAAGGAAAGCTTGATGGTGAAAATGGCTTCCGTTTCTCTTTGGACTCTACGCTGAGTACTGTAGAGGTGTCCTCTGAATGGCACGTGGATTTGGAGATAATGGAACTGGAGTCGCAGACTGCTCACTCCAGATATAAAGCCCAGGTAACTGACTGGGAAGCTGTGAGAACCTTGGGTCGAAATGGGGGATTCAGGAAAAGCTACTTTTGTGAAGGAGACCCTAAAGTTTAGACAAATGTAGATGAAAGCAGGAAATTCAACCAAAAATACAGCTCCCCCTGTCTCTGAGTGTGCACCGCACAGGGACCGGTGTGTGTGCATGTGTGTGCATGCCTGCATGGGCACACGCACACGTGCACTGCCGTGTCAGTGTTAGCAGTTCAAGTAGATTTGCATGTTGGGCTTGCGTTGTGTTGGGACAGCTTTTAATATGCTGCCTCAGTAGTGTTGTCAGTGTGCGCCGAGTCACAATATTTGTGATTTTGGGGAGGTCCGAGATTCAGGAAGATTTAAAATTGGCGCCCTTGAGGAGAGAAAGAAGAGGCTCTGAGGGTAAACACAGTTGGTCTTCCTGTTAAAATTTCCTAGCTCCACTGTTTGTTCAAGTAAAGAAAGAAACCCTGGTGACTAGGGAAGACTCGCAGGCCCTTTGCAGGCCTTCTGTATTGTGCCTGGTCGTGATAAGGGTTTATTCTTCCATTCTGCAAGTGATTACTGAGCGCTCAGTAATGTCAGTGCCAGGCACTGGGAGGGATGAAGGGATGAAAGAGAGTCTCTGGGCTCTTGAAACGCAGTCTAGTGAAGGCACTCGGTCCACGCTGAGGAAAAAATGTGTCATCAAGTTCAGGCCACTCGCTCCAACTTGTCCGTGTTTCTCTCCTGTAGTCGGAAGTTGCCGCCGGAGTGAAGAAGAGCGGACCACTGCCCAACCCTGAGGTAGGGGATGTGTCTGGTCTCTTCCCGGGAGGATCCCAGCCAGGCCAGTGCAGAACAAACCGCCCCATCACCAGTGCCCCACACTGCGCCGGGAAGCTCCTGCACGCTTGCGAGTGCTTCAGTGCGGCCTGTTGGTTTCTTTTTGATGCAGAGACTGGAGAATGTTCTCTTTGGACCTCATGACTGCTCCCATGCCCCTTCAGATGGCTATCGTATCATCCCGACCAACGGTAATGTCGAGGCCTCTGGAGTCCTAGACAGGCTGGGAAGCTGTCTGGTACAGCCCCAGTAGGCACTGACCGGGCTCACTTCCGTTCCTGTAGGGCCCATGCCCGTGCAGAAACAGGCAGACCTCTTCCCTGACGGAGGAGGAGAGGACAAGGCCCTGCTGGATTCCAAATGCCTCATCGCTTCTGCCGTCATCACATTATTTAATGTAAGTAACATGGAAACGGCAGTGAGTGAGGCAGATCTGCAGAGGGTTATTGGCTGTTATACCTGGAGGGCTGTTTCCCCCTTTGTTACTAATGCCGAAAGTAAAACCCAGCGGTGGGGTTGGCATGGGGACAGATTGCAAAGCACTTCGCAAGTGCCCCTCTGGACAAGAGCATCTGTGAGAGGTGAGTGAAGGATTCTCTCTGAGCTCGGTGTAAAGAAGCCCTAAAGGAACAGTTGCAATCCTTTTTTTTTAGATTTTATTTATTTATTTTTAAAGATTTTATTTATTTATTTTTAGAGAGAGAGGAAAGTAAGGAGAAAGAGAGGAAGAGAAACATCAGTGTGTGGTTGCCTCTCATGCGCCCCCTACTGGGGACCTGGCCTGGAACCCAGGCATGTGCCCTGACTGGGAATCGAACCAGCGACCCTTTGGTTCGCAGGCCAGCACTCAGTTCCCTGAGCCACACCAGCCAGGGCAAGGATTGTAACCTTGATGCTCACTCATGGCTGGCAGGGCGGAAGGCGTGGACTGCAGTGATGCGCAGCAGGACTAGTCCCTGCATATATCTCCTGTACCTTACAGACTGTAAGAGCACAGTGAGGGCACCGTGCCTCTCCTTTCCACCTCTCCTTCCCTCTCAGGCATGCGTTCCCTGAACTCTAAGGGACCCTACAAGACTTGAAACCAGGGGCACAGTGGGCAGTGGCCGCTCATCTCAGGCCAGCCCCCTGCTCCTGTCTCCAAGCCTCCCTTCTCTCTGACGTCTCAGTGAGCCACAGCAACCCTGCCTCTGCTTTCTCCTATTGCTTCTTCTGTCCTAGGCCCGTCCTTGTTTCACTGTCCTCGGCTTTAATAAATGTCCTCTTAAAAAATGCATCAGATACCCTACAGTGTGGTGTTACAGGCCATTACGCACCTTGTGCATGGAAGAGGCTTGCAGACATCAGCCGTTATCGCTGTCGTCTTGCTTGCATCTTTAATGTCACAAAATGATTACAGTGTAAGGGATCGTTTCCTGTCTCTGCAGGAACCTAGTGCTGAAGAAAACAGAAAAGGTCCATTGACAGCTGCACAGAAAAAAGCTCAGAACATAATGGAGTCCTTTGAAAATCCATTTAGAATGGTAAGTAACAGTGCTTTAGGCCTGCCAGCGTGTTTGCCTGGAAGGGAAGCCGAGGGTCTTCAGAGAGAGTACAGGGCGTGTCAGTGGTCCCTGGGGTCCAGGCGGGGAAGTCGAGGCCTTCTGAGACAAAGCCCACAGGAGTGCCTCCATTGAGTGCCAGTCCACCGTAGACAGGAAGGCGCTTCGAGTTGAGGCCTCCTGAGGGGAAGCCAGCCAGAAACTCTCTGCGTGCCCCAGACCCTGGGTCCAGATTCCATTATTTACATCCTTCAACGTGACTGTTTCCGTTCCTCCAGTTTCTGCCCTCGCTAGAGCACCGTGCTCACATTTCCCAGGCAGCAAAGTTTGATCCGTCGTCAAAAATCTATGAAGTAAGTGGATTTGTCAGATTTCTAAGACAGACTTTCCAAGAAAGGGGGACTTCTTAGTTTTTTGAACCAGTTTCTGTTTTAAACAAGCCCGTCTGTGAACCCTCTGAAAGTGAATGCAAAAAACCCTTTATGTACAAGCCCTCTTTCCAGCCAGAACTTTATTCCAGTTCTCAGAAGCATTGGGGAACCTTTAAGAAACAGGTTTTGGGGGCGTTTTTTAATCTGTTTTTTTTGTCTTTTAAAATTGAGGTTTAATTTATGTGTAGTAAAGTACACAGATGTTAAATGTACAGCTTGATGCATTTTTGTATAAGTATTACTTTAAGGCTCTTACAGGTGACAGCTTAAATTTTAAAACACTCTGTTTTATATTGTTTGGTTTGTTTTTAACAGCATTATGAATAAGAATAAGAAAACACCTTCCCTGGATCCCCATGAGATGCTCCTGGGAGCCAGCGTGTTAATTGTTAAAGTCTCCTTCCACCCCCCAGGGAGTCCCTGCTCTGATCAGATGGGTGGCCTGGCTCCCTCTGGCTCACCAGCACCGCCCGAGAGTCAGGCCAGAGCCCTCATGGGCCTCAGCCCCGTCGCTGGTGGTTAGCTTGTTGTTTTTAGAAATGGGGAGTCAGGTGGAGGTTTTGCCTTCTCTCCTCGTTCCCCCACTGGGTGTGGCACATTCCACAACCAAACGTCCCTTACCATGCTTTCATCTGCAGCCACCTAGATGTGTTCTGATGCCACAGGGAGATGTGCTGTCACCGAGAAGCACATCGGGCTTGCACAGGTCCTGCCTCGAGTTCCAGCCCCAGCACTCCCCTAGCCGTGCATGTCCCTTTGGACAGGTCGTTCAGCCCCTCGGAGCCTGGTTTCCAGGGTTACGGAGGGCCGGACAGGATACCGGTGTGAGAGCGCGGCCCAGCGCCTGGGGCAGTGGTGCTCCATCCTCCTGAATGAGTGTTAAAAATAAAGCCAGCGTGGGATTTTGCTTTCTGTGTCACCAGATTTGGAATTTGTGACTTAGAATGTGTGTAGTTATTAGGCTAGTATGCTCTGCATCGCCTCATTAAAAAAATAAAGCATTCCTAGGTGGCTGAGTTTTGGAGTTTTTTTGTTTTGTTTGTTTTCATTATAGATCAGCAACCGCTGGAAGCTGGCAAGCCAGGTACAGGTACAAAAAGAATCTAAAGAAACTGCCAAGAAGAAGGCAGCTGAGCAAACAGGTAGCACTCACTTCCTTGTAAAGTCAGCCAGCCAGAGGCGCGTGTTAGAGAGCAGCCCTGGCGTGCCGTTCTGGTTACACCGTGCTGGGCACAGCAGTGAGCGGCACTGACACAGCTGCTGCCCCTGGGGCCTGCGGGACAGTGGGCAGTGAACCCCCAAATGTGTGTCCTGTCAGAGGGCAGTAGGCGTGACGCAGAGAGAGGGGTAGGAAGTGCCGGGGTGGCAAAGCCTAGGGGGCGCAGGAGAGAGGCGGGGGGTGAGGAGGGAGAGCAGCGGGGCCCGTGGTGAGGACTCTGGTGGGCACAGCAGGCAGGCAGGAGCAGAGGCATGCTGTGAACAGACGTGCGCTTTAGGAGGGTCACTCTGGCGTCCGTGTTGAGAGCAGAGTGTAGAAGGCAGGAACAGGAGCCCCGCAGGGCACACAGCAGTCACTGAGGTGAGCGGGGACGCTGGCTGGACAGCATGGCAGCGAGGAGGTGGTGGAAGTTGTCAGATTGGGTGCTCCTGTGGTAGAGCCGGCAGCATTTGGTGACGAGTCTGATGTGTGTGAGGGAAAGGAAGGGACTGTGGGTGAGAGGGTCTTGTCCTAGCACTGGAGAGGTGGGGTCGCCATTGAGAGGATGAGGTGACAGAGGGAGCCTGTTAGATGCCCAAGAGGTTTTGTTTCTGGTCCTTGACATGCTGTGGCTGAGGTTCCTGTTAAATGTCCTCGAGAGACAGCAGACAGGCCGTTGGTGGTGGGTTTGGGTTCTTGGGAGAGGAGCAGGTCTGGGGGTGGCAGCGTCATCACCAGATTGAGAGAGAGGTGGCTGTCCGTCAGAGACCATGGAGGGAGGTGGCACCAGCCATGGAGGCTGAGCAGCAGGCGGGGCAGCCTCCACGGAAATGCAGCGGGTGGGTCCGTGCGCAGCTCCACCCACGGTTCTCTCTCTTGCAGCTGCCCGGGACCAGGCCGTCGAAGAGTACAAAGCGACGGCGGAGCAGGCCGTGCCCGTCCGACGGCAGGCTGCCGTACGTGCTGGCTCTTCTGCTTTTCCTTTTGAGAAATGAGGCGCCCCGGTCATTGTCAGAATTGTCCCCAAATATCAGGAGGTCTCCCTGTGCTTCGAATTAAGTGCTTTGTCTCTCCCGTTCATTTTGGCTGGGCAATTAGTGCCTGGCTCGCTGTTCCTCCAAAAAGCGTACGTTGTAACTCCTCTGAGATGTCTCTTCCACTGTGTTTACGTGTCTAGACCACACTGCCTGACTGGCAGTGGGCCGGCGTTGAAGCAGACAGTACTCTCTGCCCTAGTAAATGCTCTCCCTCGCTCCAGGGTGCTCTGGAAGGCTTGATCCCTGCCTTTCTTAAATGACCTGGTGTCAGTCTCCCCACAGACTCCAGCCCGCCCCCCTTTCCCCAACACTGAACCCACCTTCATGGCACGGGAGGCACCTGGATCCCTGCAGTGTGCTCACAGCAGAGGCCCGTGGCTTACCTCCTCTCACGTACTTCCACGCTTCCTTCCCGTGGGTGTGTTCAACCTACAGCTAGAAAACGCTGCCAAAAAAAGAGAGCGAGCCGCAAGTGACCCAAGGACCACAGAGCAGAAACAAGAGAAGAAACGACTCAAAATTTCCAAGAAGCCGAAAGACCCAGATCCACCAGAAAAAGAGTTCACACCGTACGACTACAGCAAGTCGGATTTCAAGGCTTTTGCTGGTGAGGCCAGATCTGGTGCCCTGGGAGGGATGCCTGTCCTCGCTGGGTAGGGTAAAGAAAGCTCGGCGCAGGCCCAAGCTAAGCCCTGCCTGAGCCGGTCACCCACCCAGGACTAGCGCAGCGGTCCCGAGAGAGCAGTGACTGGAGGGAAAGCCCCGCCCACCACCACCGCCCTCCTGCCACTAGAGTGGTTTAGCCGGCAGGCGTCCATGCTGAAGTGTCGTCACCCTTGTTCGTAATAGCTCGTGTCCAAAAGCACTTGCTCTCCCTCACACACATAGCAATGGTCTTGTTTGTTGAATGAACCCTGCCCTGACCTGTATGGCTCGGTTGGCCTCCTCCCGCAAAAAGCCAAAGGTCTCTAGTTTGATCCCCATCTGGCACAGTCCCCAACTGGGCTTACGGCTTCCATCCCCAGGGCAGCCAATCAGTGTTTCTCACATTGAGGTTTCTCTCCCTCTTTCTTCCCCCTCCCTTCCCCACTCTCTAAAAATAAATAAATAAAATCTTTTTTAAAAAGTTAGGAAAAACCTGGTTCCCATGAGATAAAGCTGTGGTTGGTTCCTCAGCCGGTAAAGCCCATCTACTTCACATGGCATTTCTGACTCTGTCAGCCTCCTGGCCAGCATGTTCCTCGGAAGAGGGAGACGGCAGGGCAGGGCGATCCACGCAGCCTTCTGCAGGGGTGTCACCTTAGCCCAGGTCCCTGACAGTGGCGTTCCCCACAGAGACCATAGTGGATCTCCTTGACGTAAAGTGGCCAGCGCTTTAGCACCCACCCCAACTCCGAGGATGAGTCTGTGAGCCTGGGCGTCCGGCCGCCCTCAGCTGCTGGGCGTGCGACGTGTGAGCTGTCGTCGGCCCTCAGCCCCTCGTCATTAAACTGCCGGCACACCGACAACCTGTGCTTGCAGGATGTGCGCCCAGCCCAGTGAGGAGCCCATGCCGTGTTTGAACTCACTCACACGATAACTCTCCTACCTTTCAGGAAACAGCAAATCCAAACCTTCTTCCCAGTTTGATCCAAATAAGCAGGCCCAGTCTGGCAAGGTAAGAAGTACACGCGAGAACTCTAGCATGTGCGTGACGCGTGCTTTTTGACCTCTTCCATTGCTGGGCAGGCGGTTCCCCTGGGAGACCTTTGCGTGCCTTTCACCTCATTTCTTCCTCAGCACAGACGACACCCACCAACTGTCCCAGCAATTAAAAAGGTGTTAGGAGACTGTAAACGTTGGTGCATGGTGTTAAAGGCTGTTTTTCTGTGCTGGCTCCCGTGGGAATTACTGCTGCAGGCCAGAACACTCCTTCTGGTGCCAGCACAAGCCTGCATTTGCCCTGTGTGGGTGTTGGTGCCAGTCGGCGCCAAACGGGACTGAAGGGTTGGCGGGTGGAGTGGGAGGCCCATGTGGGGCCCTCCAGTGCCTTCAGGAGCTCATCCCATCTGCCTGGCCTTCAGAAACACCCGGGGGGCCCAGTCGCAAGGAAACCCAGCTCGCCAGTGGTGCCAGAATCTTCTGTGCTTTCCTTTCAGAAATGTCTTGCAGCCAAGAAACTTAAACAGTCGATGGGAAACAAAAGCATGTCCTTTCCAACCGGGAAGTCAGACAGGTACGTAGTAGAGGGCTCAGACGTCTCAACAGGAAAGATGCTGAGAGAGCCTCTCAGGACCAAATCCCCCTCTTTCTTTGACTTGGGGAAAAAGGCGATGGGCAGAGGGGATGCCCTGGGACCCACTGTCCAGTCCTTCTAACTCCCTCCACCTATTACCAGTTTCCCAGGGCCACCTCAGAGCAAATCAGATCGCAGTTTACCTAGATATGCCTGTTCCTGAGCAATGAGAAAAAAAGTCAATATGCAAATAATGTGGGTTATCTCTGTTGAATATTTTATTTAAAAGCATGAAATCCTACTCCTTAGAGCAGACCCTGAGATTAGAGGGCCCAACCCTAGGGTGTGGTGTGATGAAGAAGGAACCTGCCTGATCTTGGTCAGCTCAGCCAGCCCTTGCTGGGCCTCAGAGCACCTCCCAGGCCTCCACTCTGGGGCGGGGGGGGGGGGGGGGGGGGGGCAGCGGGGATGCACTGCTGCCCTGCTCAGTTTTCCAGGACCCCATACAAACCATCCCCTGCAATTCTGCATCCTTAGGGACTGCAGCACTTTATAAATCAGCTGCAAACAAACACCCAGCCAAAGTGGAAGAAGTAACTTTTGTTTGCACACTGTCTCTGCAGGGGTTTCAGGCACAACTGGCCAAAGAGATAGTGTTGGCAGAGACCCTTGGGATCCCCCAGTGGACTGGAAGCACCAAATGATGGTGTTGGTTTTGTACAGACTCATTTTTAAACCATTAAAAATAATTCTTACTGGAAGAAAGCTGGTTCCTGACTTTTCTTTTGCTGCCACCGCCGTGCTGGCAGGAAAGGGCAGATCCTGTCCTGTTCAGATCACCACCACCCTCGGCTGTCAGAGGGATCAGAGCCACCCCCAAGGGGGAATGCAGGGGATCTCCCATGACTCAGGAAAGGGAGGCATCTGCAAGGCAGGGAGCAGGACGCTCAGCTGACTCCATGTCAGGAGGGTCCCAGGGGCCATTTTCCTTCCTTCACACACCTCCAAACGAGGTGGCGGAAGCCACGTGGTCCGAATGCCACTGGGGGGCTGTTCGGGCCACCGCTGCTCCCGGAGGGCCCGGCTCTCCCTGTGCTTTCTCTTTTCTTTTCAACTTTGTGTTTTCCCAATTATGAAATCAGAACATGTTCATTATACATATATATATATATAATGTTATGTATATGTTTTTTAAGACTTTATTTAATTTTTTATTTTTTAAGATTTTACTTATCTATTTTTAGAGAGAAGGGAAGGGAGGGAGAAAGGAAGAGAAACACCAAAGTGTGGTTGCCTCTCACATGTCCCTACCAGGGACCTGGCCCGCAGCCCAGACATGTGCCCTGACTGGGAATCCAACCGGCGACCCTTTGCTTCACAGGCTCGCACTCAATCCACTGAGCCACACCATCCAGGGCGACTTTATTTATTTTTAGAGAGAGGGAGTGGGGGGAGAGAAACATCGATGTACAAGAGAAGCATTAATGGGTTGCCTCTTGCACAACCCCAGCCAAGGACCTGGCCCACAACCCACGCATGTGCCCTGACTGGGAATCGAACCAGTGATCTTTCAGTTTGCAGGCCGGCACTCAGTCCACTGAGCCACACCAGCCAGGGCTGTGTATATATGAGGTCTGTCCAGAAAGTATCCAGCCAGTATGATATGAAAAGTAGAGATATTTATTGCAGAAGATACAAGAATCAAGAAAGATGGTACACAGGATAATGACACCTCAGTCTCCTTCAAAGTCGGCCCCCTGGGACCTCACACAGGGCCTCCCATCAGCTGCCCCGTGGTATTTTCCTGAATTTCATCGACGGTCTGACATCTCTTCCCTTTCAAACGTGATTTTAGTTTTGGGAAAAGCCAAACATCACAGGGCACCAAATCCGGACTGTAGAGGGGCTGAGTCAGCTGGGTGATCTGGTGTTTCTCCAAAAAACTCTGCACAAGATGTGATGCATGAGTGGGCACATTGTCGTGATGAAGCTGCCAGTCACCAGTTGCCTATGGCTGCGGCCTTCTGAATCATCCAGATGGTTTCTGTGGAGGTATGTTCAAGCTTAACGCGAAATTCGATGCAGATTCATTCCTCTACCCGCTTATTTTGAATGCGACAGCCGCACGGTACACAAGTTCAGTCAATGGCGTCCACCACCCCCACTGACTAGTGCAGTGAGGTCATCATTGTTCACGCATGCACACTCCAGTCCACTCTCCTTGGCTGCCAGGTCACAGCGATGTCGTGCAAACCGTTCACGTTTTATTAACAATGGCTGGACTTTTTCCAGACAGACTTCGTACATGTAATTTACAAACTTGGATGTCTGTTTCTGTTTTTTACCTTTAAAGACTGTTTCTCATTCGAAAATGGATTTTAGCTAACCCCCCTCATTAAACAGAGGTTTCCATTGTTATACTTTTTAAATAACGCAGCATGGAACTTGTATAAGTTTGTGATTCAGTCTCTGGCTATGTCTTTAGAATTCCATTTGATTTGCATCCTGAGGTGGGCTATTAAGTCAAGAAAACACAGAATAATACCATTCTTTTTGTTTTCACAAATAATTAGACAAGGAACCTATTTTCTTGGAACTTTCCCCACAAATTATTGGGAAGGCTGACTGCCATACCCTGTGGGCTCCAGGGCCAAATCAGACACCACTCTGCCGAGGGGGAGCAGCCCCCTCCCAGAGTGGGCTGGGCTCTGTACCAGCCCGGGTGAGAACGGCTGAGACCCACAGGAAGGCCAGACTACCAGGGGCTGAGCCAAAGAGATGCTTTCCCCCCCTCTCTTCTCTAAGTACGGCCAGTGCAGAGCTAGCGTGGCAGTCGGCAGTCCTCAGGCTCTGGTTCCTAAATTGTTGCTCAGATAGGCCTTCAGCCTCACAGGCCAAGTAATGGCCCTACCTCCACCTGCTGCGTCCTCATTCCTGTCCACTGGAAGGAACAGGAGAGAGAGCACCCAGCCTCCCTTTAAAGGGTCCTGCCCGTTCCCACTCCCCACTGGCCAGCACTTAGCTGCACAGCCACGGCAACGGTACTGGGGTCATCTCAGTGCCCACGTGCCCAGCTGAAAACACAGTTCTGTCACAGAGTTCGGGAACAAGGGACAAGGAAGCACAAGCAGTCTTCCCCAAAATGGCAGAGCCTCTACTGTCAAAAGTGGTCACAGGGGAACTTTCAAAAGTGAGAAATGATTTCCTAGTGCCGATGGCCCAAGGAGGCCTCATGCAAGGCACGCTGAGCCGGACCTTGGAGAGTAAGGGAAGGCCCGAGAACCTTGCAGTCCCTGCTCCTCAGGCCCTGAGAGAGACCAGCGGGGAGCCAGTTAGAAGGCAGAGGCCCAGGCTCCACCCCAGACCTGCCCAGCAGAGTCAGGGTGAGCCCAGGCAGCAGGACTGAGCGAGTAGGAACCTCTCCAGGGGCTTCCTACCTGAGCCCAAGTCCAGAACCACTGTTGTCAGCGAGGCTGTGCACCCCAGGCCTTGCTTGGTGAGGCGCAGCAGGAGTCCGCTGACCCAGGCAGAAGGAAGAGAACGTGCTAGGTTTCTCACAGAGGCAAAATGATGCTGGTCCTTTGTTTAGAAATTATCCTTACTAGTTTTTTGTCAGTGTTTGTTTACCTTTTTTAAAAAGAGGGGGACCATAGACAGGGGTTAAGGTCTTTTTAAGTGTCCTTTCTTGCAAAAGAAAAAGTTGGCAACCCAATGTCAGGTCCCAAATGTGTTTTTGAAATTTTCCTGGTCCATGGGACCCTAAAGTCCAGGAGTACTATGCCACAGGATGAAGACACGGGCCTTGGGGGCATCTGGAGAGGTGGTGGAGGAGGTACTTGGATTGCTAAGGATGGGGTGGCAGGTTGGGGGAGGTTAGTGGGGAACTGCTCAGTGACTGAGCCGCGGAGGCCGTGCCTGGGCCTGCGCTCTGGAAAGAGGGATCTGGCAGGGCTCTGGAGGTTGGAGGTTGGAGGTGGAGAGCATCCATGAGCAACAGAGCCCTTTGCTGGCTGCTGTTCGTGGTGCCTGGGGCAGCTTGCCACGGGCATCTGCAACCAAGTAACACCACAGAGTCATCCCACTCATCACTACGGCAGTCTGCCTGGCCAAACGCAAAGCTTAAAAAATGACTCTCAAGTGCTAACTGCCAAAAAGTCTTCTTCAGTGACAGACACATGCCGTGTGGCAGCCCCACTTAAAACACTGCCTTGGCCGTAGCCACTCGCGCGGCTTTCCCCGCTGCCCCTTTTATAAACTGTCTGCCTTTAGGAACTGAGGTAGTTGACCCACTTAGACAGTAACACTTTGAACTGAATTCTTGGTGTCCATTGGTCTGGATTTGCGGAAACAGTTTGTGCTCTACCCTGGTTTTCTCCAGCCCCATTCTCGATGTTAGTTGTGAATTTAACTGGGCAGTGTAACGGTGGCAATTTCTGGCAAAACTACAGTTTTTCTTCCTTGTGATCTGAAGTTAGGTGACGTTTCTGGGCTCTGGCCCTGTACTTCTGGGGACTTTTTGTCTGTAATTTATTCAGGGCTTTTGTGTTCTGGAGCGAGGAAAGTTTGCAGTTATCTATACACACTGGCCTAGAAGTCCTATTTGCTGTCCATGCCTGAAGCAAGCTGACAGTTTTACACCCTCTACAGGAGGTGTCACATGTGGTCTCTCTCATCCGAGGATGCTCGTGCTGGAACAGTTTTGTTCACCTTGCAGGAGGGGGTGGGATGGGCTTGACCCTCCACCGTCCCCCCGTGCAGTGTCCCAGGAAGGCCAGGGCCCCTGTCTGGGCTCCGCTGTGCAGCACCTGAAAGAAAGCCAAATCAGCTGATTCCAGAAGGTGCCTGGACCAGGGTTCGGGCTTCCCACCTCCACTCAGTCTCCGACCCAGCGCTGCCAGCCACACACACTATCACTATCCCGTCTCATGGGGAGCTCACAGTCTGGCTCGGGGCACAGAGAACTGAGTGGGCGATCACAAGTCAGATGCATAAATGTCTTGATGTTGGAAATACAGGCTATGGTGTGAACACCCAAGTACAGGGCCAGAGCCATTGAAGCCTGTTGTGACTGGATACATTGGCTGATTGTATCTTATCTGTTGTGTGATCCTTTGCACGTGACCCCAGGCCCAGTAACAGTTCCAAGGGAGCTTTCTCCTAGCAATCTTGATTCACTTCCCCTTTAAAAAGAGTTTCAAGTCAACTAGGGCACGTCGTTGCTGTAAGGCTTGAGGCTTGCACTAACAGAAAAACGCGATTGTGTTATTCATTTGGGGCTAATAGGCAGGGAACACGCTTTCCACCTCCAAGTGAAAAAACATCCCTGTCATCATGTCACCAGTAGGGTACACCAGTCTCATCTCCCTTCCTTGGCATGCAAAGCACTAGCTTGCAGAGCAATTAGCATTTAATATTTGGTAATTCGCATGCTTAATGTGATTCTGATAAGTTCCTTGACATTTCCATAAAAACAGAAAGCACATTCCCGCCCACCTTTAGAGGAGCAAGGCCCAGTTCGTCAAAAAAAAAAAAAACAAAACCGCGTGCGACTCTGTTCTGGTGCTGAATATGCATGTGTTGGCCCCTTCCGGGACACCGCTGGTAAATTTAGAAACTCGTTTAGAAAAGAACTGTTTCGTATTCCGCAGCCATACGCTCCTGGCTCAGAGTCTAAGAGGAAAAGGCTAAATCAAGCTCAAGACGCAGGGCAGTGATGGTCCTTTTCAAGTAAATACGCTCATTGCGCCCCCGGCAAAATACACACTCCGCTGAAGTCCAACAGGGAGCCAAACTGGGAGACGCGAAGAGAGATACATTTGCTCTCGCTCCAGCGCAACAACGTAATTCTTCGCCGGACAATGTAACCGCTGGCTCCTGTTTCTCCTTAGGCCCCAGGGTTCAAGCTGTCTCAGCCCTGGAAACTCCGCGCCGGGCCGAGATGTCATCTCAAGTTTCCCCTCCCGGAGTCAGACACCCTCTCGATGTCTCCGCAGCTGGGCACGGCCCTCGGTGCCTCCCGGATCGTGGGAAGGGAGCAGGAGCCTGAGGTCTGTACTGCCCCACCCGGCGCCGTGCCGGGTGTGAGACCTGGACCCCTTCGGCCTGCCGGCCCGCCTGGGAAGCCAGACCCTTGCCCTCCGGCTCCAGTCCCACGTGGCCCCCTCGGAGCGGGCCGCACTAGCCTGATGCCGCGGACAGACGGCCCGCCGCAGCCACTGGGCGCCGCGCTGTGGATTGGAGACCAATCAGAGCTCTCAGAGCACCAGCGGGGGCGGTGCCGCCGGCTCGCCGCGCGCCCACTCCCGCGCCACCATTGGAGAGCTTGGGTCCCGCCCCTGCCAACAGGCCCCGCCCCAGGGTGGATTAGGTTGCGGCGCGGGCGGCAGGCGGAGCTGGTCCCGTTGTGCTGCGGCTCCGCGCGGCCTGCAGTCTCGGGTCCACGCCCCGCGCCGCCCGCCAGCGCTCCCGCCATGGAGCCCGGCCCCGACGGCCCCGCCGCCTCCGGCCCCGCTGCCATCCGCGATGGCTGGTTCCGCGAGACGTGCAGCCTGTGGCCGGGCCAGGCCCTGTCCCTGCAGGTGGAGCAACTGCTTCACCATCAGCGCTCGCGGTACCAGGATATCCTTGTCTTCCGCAGGTACGTACTACCGCCAACCCGTCCTGCACCTCCAAGCCCCTAGGACTGCTCGCAGCCCAGACCACCCGCTGCCCACCCCCACGCGTACCAACCGGAACCTTGCCTTGATCTCGGCCCAGCCCACCCTCTTCCTGCCAGACCCGTCTTGTGCCCTTTACCTCCGACTCCCCTGGACGGTCACTGCCCTCCCCTCCACCTGCAGAACTGTCAGAAGTTGCGAACTGGGCCCGTGTGCTCCCTCGGTCCCCTCCCCACCCTGCATCCTGTCCCCGGGTTGGGGGCCCACGTTCTGGCGGTCCTCCGGCAGGAAGGGAGCCGGAGTCTGCGCCGACCTGACGCGGCGAGCTCCACGTGTCAGTCTGGGGCCGTCACAGCCTCACAGTCGTACCCAAGTCTAACCTCAGGCTCCGCCCGGCGGGCCTGCCTACCGGTCCTCGCCACGTGTCACCCCCAGTACTCACTTCTGAGACTCCTTCTCAGGGTGGGTGAGGTTCTTCTCACCCAGGGTGAAAGGAGTCACATTGCCCCCACCCCAGAGGACCCAGGTCCCTAACTGTCAATCCCGCCCTGCAGTAAGACCTACGGCAACGTGCTGGTGTTGGACGGTGTCATCCAGTGCACGGAAAGGGACGAATTCTCCTACCAGGAGATGATAGCCAACCTGCCGCTCTGCAGCCACCCTAACCCTCGCAAGGTACCCCGCTCCCACCAGGATTCAGCCCTGAGCCCAGTGATAGGAAAGCCACCCTAAGCATCCCACAGGACAGTGCTGAAGCCCTCCACCCCTGCCCCCCACCGTGTCCCCAGTGCTCAGCCCAGATGCTTCCTAAGGGGTTGTCAGAGAAAGTGCTAGCAAGAACAGGGGAGTGAGTGGGAGAGCGGCCCCCTTTGTGGGGTGGGCGCTGGCACAGTCTGGGAGGAGCAACAGTTCTGGCTGAAGCCTGAAGCTTAGGAAGGAGTTTTCAGGAAAGGGGGCCACCTCGGACCAGGTTCCCGAGAGCAGAAAGGAGAATAACGAGGTCTGTGGATCAGGGGAACCCAGCCAAGACACACCCCTGCTCCAGGCGGCTCTGTGCGAGGGCATCTGCCACCGGGGGCACAGGCCTCTCGGCCTGCCAGAGCTGGTGCTGGGCCCTGCCCCTGACTGTGCATCCCCCTCCCAGGTGCTGATCATCGGGGGCGGGGACGGGGGTGTCCTGCGGGAGGTGGTGAAGCATTCCTCTGTGGAGTCCGTGGTCCAGTGTGAGATTGACGAGGTAAGTGCCCTGGGCAGGGCCGGGGTCTGGGTTCCAGTTCCTGTTCTGCACTGAGTGACTTAATATTTCTAGGCCTGTTTCTTCATCTTAAAAACATGTCGGGAGGATTTAGTAGGACAACAGCAGATCTGGCACATAGTAGGTGTGCCACTGGTGCTAGTTCTTAGTAAGACTGGGTGCTGGTGTTTAATTCAAGTCCCAGGCAAAGCCCAGGGACATTCCAACCACTAAGGCACCAAGTGTGTCTTTAATGAGCACCTAGTATGTGGTAGCTGTTGCTCTGTGTCCTGGGGTGAATAGGCAGATTCAGTTCCTGTTGGAGCTGATATTCCAGTTGAAAGGAGACAGCAAAGGATGCCTATAAATAATAAAGGCATGACAGGTGGGTAGAGGCTGGTCAGGGCAGGCCTCTGAGAGGTGGGTTTGAGCTACAGCCTGAGTCAGAAGCATCCGATCACGTGGAGGCAGGAAAAGCTCTCCCAGTGGAAGCTGGAAATGCCACCCTCTAAAATATCAAGAAAGCCTCTCAGATAGGTCACTCTGATCTGAGGAGAGAACAGGAATGATGGCAATTTGGCTGAGAAGCAGGCCAAAGCCAGCCCTCCTTGAGGAGTTGAGGGAAGTCCCAGAGTGCTCCCCATTTTGCAGATGTGGAAACTGGGGTTCCACAAACAAATGGCTGGCCCAAGGTGACCGGGCTATGAAAGGGACTGCTGGGAGTCCCACTCGGCTCCATCTGGCTCCAGCCTGGTCCCTCCCATACCCTCCCCAGGATGTCATTCAAGTCTCTAAGAAGTACCTGCCGAGCATGGCCGTGGGCTACTCTAGCCCAAAGCTGACCCTGCACGTGGGTGACGGTTTTGAGTTCATGAAGCAGAACCAGGACGCCTTCGATGTCATCATCACTGACTCCTCAGACCCCATGGGTAAGCAATGGGTGGGTCAGGGCCTCCCAGCAGCTGTCAGTCCAGGAGCCAGCCTCCCCTTTGCTCCCCAGGCCCGAATTACAGAGTTGAGGACAGAGGGGAACCCCAGAACTAGCACATGGCTCAGCAGAGTAGGGGGACCAGGCCACTGCCTCGAGTTCACGGTTGGTCGGGGGCCTGGAGGAGCGTAGGGAGGAAACCCCAGTTTCCTCTTTCGCCTCCTCTCTGTTCTTGACAGGCCAGTGTCCGGGCGGAGGTGGGTTCTCTTTTTAAACCAAGGTCCAGGGTGGAGATAACCCCGTGCAGTGCCAATGAGAGTCCCCTGGGAGTGGGGTTGAAGTGTGCAGCCCCCTCGGATTCTGGGGTGGTGGATTCCTTTGCCCTCTTCATGGTTGGTTTCTGAATTCCACAGACCTGGGTTCAAGTCCCGGTTCAGCTCCTTGGCAGCTGTGTGGTCTGTGAAGTGGGGTGACGGTGGCCCATGCCCCACCTCCAGGCCAGGATCAGGAGGTCTCAGCCAGACTGTGTTCATGGTCGCTCGTCCCTCCCTCCCTGCAGGCCCTGCTGAGAGCCTCTTCAAGGAGTCCTATTATCAGCTAATGAAAACGGCCCTCAAGGAGGATGGGATCCTCTGTTGCCAGGGTGAGCACCAGCCGACCAGAGGGGTGGGACAGGGTGGGGCACACCAGCAGTGCCCATGCTGATGCTGCCTCCCCCCAGGCGAGTGCCAGTGGCTGCACCTGGACCTCATCAAGGACATGCAGCACTTCTGCAGGTCGCTGTTCCCCGTGGTGGGCTATGCCTACTGCACCATCCCCACCTACCCCAGCGGCCAGATTGGCTTCATGTTGTGCAGCAAAAACCCAGTGAGCTTCGGGCTATCCTTCGGGCTGGGGGGCAGATGGGCATGGAGAGCACTCCCCTGATGCCCCTCTTCCCCCACCACCACTGCCCCAGAGCACCAACTTCCAGGAGCCGGTGCGGCTGCTGACGCAGAAGCAGGTCGATCAGATGCAGCTGAGGTATTACAACCCTAACATACACCGGGCAGCCTTCGTCCTGCCTGAGTTTGCCCGCAAGGTGAGCCCCTGGTGGGGGCAGGCCTGGGAGGGGGGCCTGGGCTTTCCTGAGGGGCCCACCTCAGCCCCCACAAGACCCAACATCCTCCTGATGAGGCCTCGTGTCCCACCAGGCCCTGAATAATGTGAGCTGAGCCCAGGTGCCGCTGCCAACATGCGCAGGACCTCAGGCCAGGGAGCCCTGGACAAGACCCCCGCCAGCACACCCACCAACTGAGTGTTACAGGCCCCAGAATGCTGCCAGCCTGCCCTGCTGGCCGGACTGTCTGTCTGTCTGTCTGTCTGTCTGTGGTGTTCAGCCTCCAAGCCTATACCAGCTGTGTGCAGCACCGTCTCTGCCCTCTGTCTCTCCTCACTCACCAAACACATGTATTTATAACAAAGTTCTGAATCGTGTGTTCCCAGACCTTGAATGGGCCAGGCAGGGGCTGTTGTAGCCTTTATTGGGCATTTCTGAGTGCCAGGCTCTGAACTGGACCCGGTGTCTGGCCTCCAAGTGTCTGTCATTGTCTGTGTGACCTCGGACTGGCACCAAGAAACACAACTGTCATCAAACTGGACCCAGGTGTGTCCTCAGAAGCTGCCTTAATCATTCTTTCACCCAGCCCCACAGAGGGCAGTGACAGAGCCCAGGGGCCAGGGCTGTGGGGTTGACAAGGTCGAGATGTGGCTGCTCCAGGGCTTTGCTCCCTTCTGGGGCTGCCCTTCGGTGTCCTTGGAGGGTTGGGAGGGTTGTTCAGTCCAGTCCTGGGGTAGACTCCAGTCCCGGGGTAGACGCTGAGTGGGCTCCAGAGAGGGGGCTTGCTGCTTGTTCTGGGTCCAGATTACCGGGCCTGTTGAAGCACATCAGGTGCCCTGACTTGGCTCAGGATTCAGACTCGGGTTCAAATCCCACCTGCACCTCTCTTGGGTGCCCTCTGGTAAATTCCCAGGAACTGCCTGCAAGTGTTCAGAGGTTGAGGAAGCAGGTGTGGGTGGCCACACCAGGTCTGTGCCCTCTCCATGGTGCTGAACAGCCAGCCCGTGTCTTAGGCGGCTCACCCCACTGGCTTGAGGACCCGGACTGAGACTCGGGTTGGGAGGAGCCACCCTACAGGGTGCAGGTTGGGGGAGGGGGCCTCTAGCCCACTCCTGTCTCAGAATTCACAGTGGAGAGGCACTGCCAGAGGCTGGATTATCCTGGGAGGCTGGGGGCAGGGAGGAGACAAGGGAGTGGCCCCAGCCTGGGGCTGGTGCTAGAACACTCCCTGGTCCCAACCCTTCCCTAGGCAGCAAGCAGCCATGGGTGTCATTCTGCAGGTGCTGGGACCGGAGTCCTCGTGGGACAGGGGACGGGGAGCAAACATCCAGCTTTGTAGCCAATGCTTTGAGTGGCCCAGGGCCAGTCACTCACCCTCTGGCTCCCCTCACACCTACGCTTCACCCAGTGAACTCAGCCTGACCTATGACCTTGGTCAGCAAGTCTGACCACACGCTAACATTCCCAGTCCGCCTTCATATTCCAGGACAGTCTTGGGAGCCAGTGTCACATGTGCCAGGATCTTCCCACTCCTGGGGAGGCAAGGTGAAGTCTAGGCTTTGTCTGGGATGCAGTGGGCATCAAAGGAAGATGCAATAGCTGGTAATGGAGGATTTGCCCACCTCTTTTTTTTTTTAAATATTTTATTTATTGTTAGAGAGAGGGGAAGGGAGGGAGAGAAATATCAATGTGTGGTTATCTCTCGCACATCCCCTATTGGGGACCTGGTCCACAATCCAGGCATGAGCCCTGACTGGGAATCAAACCACCAATGCTTTGGTTCACAGGCCTGCACTCAATCCATTGAGCTACACCAGTCAGGGCTGCCCACACCAAGTCTTAATTCCTTTAGCCTGCACAACTGCCTGTGAGGCAGGCACTATCAACCCTTACAGGAAGGTTGGGTGACATGCTAGTAAGCAGGCTGGGGAGGACATACCAGGTAGCTGGCCTTCCAAAAGCCACTTCGTTCTGTTTACCCTTGCCTGCTTCTGCATCTCAGCCACAGCACCCTGGGCTCCCAGCAGTCCATTCTCAGGCCCCAGAGCCCTTACTAAGCATGTTCCAGGGAGGCCCATCCTCAGGGCAACCCAGGGAAGGGTGCTGGAAGGGAAGGTGGATGGGGGGCAGTGAGGAGTTCCATCTCCGAGGCCTTGAGCCACCCACAACTTGGTTATCTGCCCGCCAAAGGGGATTGGTGGTCTTCACCTGGTACAGGCTTCATTAAGAGTTGTGCGTATGTCATTTGGTGCTCATGGAGCTAGTAAAAATCAGAATGGCATTTAGGGGCAAAAGGAGGGGAGGGGAGGGCCCATGTTGTACAAATAGCTGGAGCCATTTGGGAAACAAGAACACCTCACCTGGAAGCTGAAGTCTGCAGGGCAAATCCCCCCCACTTCCCAACTCTCAACCTGTACACACATGCACCCCCGGACTGGCCTGGGACCCCACATCCATCCTTGGGTGGACATGACATTCTCACAGACTGACCTACCGAAGCGAAAGTGTGGGGTTGGTGAGGACACGACCGGAGCCCCCTGAAGTCCCAGAAATTGTGGAGAGATCTAAATGAGCCCAGTTTGTCAGATAGAGAATAAAAATAATTCTATCTAGACCTGTAAAGTTTATTTCTCAAAATTAGCCATGCATGCTCCAGGCTTAAGGATGCAAATATCTCCTGGTGGATTGCTAGCAGTCTGCTTTTCTTCTGCCCGGAGGCAGCCACATTTACCTCTTCAAGCTGACAGCCTTGGCATCTACCTTCCTGTCCCTGCATGAATAACGTGCTTGGGCGCCTGCTTCTCAACCTGGCAGCTTTAGTCATAGTCTGTCGGTTTCCCACGAGAGCAGAGAAGGATTTGCCTCCCTCCTTCCCCGCCCCGCATGCCCCCACGCACACTCTCCACCATTCAGTGACAATCTTGGTTAGCTCGGTACTCAGCCTTGCGCTGTGGCAACGCCGTAACTGCCATTCACAGCTGAGGCAAGGTGTGACGGTAACTCTCTGGCACACCTTCCTTTGCCCTGGAGGATTTTGGGGCATTTTTTCATTTGCTTAGTTTTCGATAAATTTATCCCTATTTTAACCCCAAACATTTTATTGTTTCTCTAAAACTCTTTAAGATTTGTGGATACAACACACTTCATGAGGGTCTGAACAATGTGCTCATCAATTACTTTTTAATTAGGAGATCTTAGCATCTTACTTAGCCCAATTATAATTTATCATTCATTCACGGTTGCATTGAATGGCATATTCGGTAACGAATACTAATAAACATACATTTCCATGTTAAAATGATCTGCACCGTAATGTATATAACAGTTTCATTTGGAGAAGAAAACAATTACTGAAAACGTTTTAAAAGGTCTTTGGGCTCAACAGCTGTGCTGTCATTTTCATCCTCCTGAAGAACGTCCCGAGTGTCCGGACTGCGCCTGATGGAGTTCCCTGGTGGGACTCCTGTGTCTTGGACCTCGTGTCTCCCTGTGGTTTGGTTTACGCCCTTGTTTTGATGGAGCATATCTTAGAGTAGCTTTCTGAGAAAGGGGACAAGGGATGCAAATTTTTACAACCCTGGCACGCGCCCTGACTGGTGTGGGTCAGTGGGATGGGCATCGACCTGCAAAGCTGAAAACCTGGCATGCACGCAAGTGTCTTTATTCCACATTCATGCTCGATGGGTGGGTGTGAATTGTTAGAAATTATCTTCCATCAGCATTTTAAGAGGTTCTCTTTTCCACTTTTATTACTTATGTATTGCTGTCTTTAAAATGAGCCCTGGCTGGTGTGGCTCAGGGGATTGAGGGCCAGCCTGCAAATAAAGGGTCACCAGTTCAATTCCCAGTCAGGGCACACACCTGGGTTTCGGGCTAGGTCCCCAGTTGGGGGCGCACGAGAGGCAACTGATTGATGTATCTCCTCCACATCGATGTTTCTCTCCCTCCCTTCCTCTCTAAAAATAAATAAATACATTTTTATTAATAAATACATAAACTCTTTAAAAAATAAAGCCAGTGCGCACCACGTCTACAGGTTCACTTGCAGTCTCTGGTAATTAAAAATTACCTCAAAGTTTAAGGGGCAACATTTTTATTAAAAAAACAATCCCGGACCCAGGGTGGGCTCTGTCTGGAGACCACCCACGCCCTTCTCCCCTCTCAGACGCGCATCTTTACTTTTCTCTCCTCAACTCTAAGGGTCCCCACCAGGCTTGCCACCAGGGGAGCAGTGGGCAGTGGCAGCTCATCCGGCCCGCCCCGTGATCCTGTCTCCAAGGCCCCTTCTCTCTGACTCCCCAGTGAGCTAACACTCCTTCCTACAACGTTTCCAGGGAGCCAGAGCAGAGCTCTGCCGGGCCCTCCTGCTGCTTGCTTCTACCCGAAGCCCTTCCTTTGTTTCACTCTTCCCAGCTTTCAGAAACGTATCAGTGAGCGAATGAATGGATAAATACATAAAGTCTCCCGTTCTTTCCTCTCTTTCTCCTCTGAAGATATGAACGATTGTTTTGTTCAGGTTTGGGGCCTTCTCTTCTCCCTGCTTTGTTTATTATGTATTCTTCCACCGATTGGTTGATCTTCTTAATCTTTCTCACGGTTAAGGTTTTCCTTGGTAACCCCTGAATGTCCTGCGCTTGCGTCAGTGATACAGAGAGATCTGACCAATCACGGGGGAGAAGTAGGGAGGGGCCGTAGGAGGAGTTTGCCCAGACGGAAATAAAAGGAGGGCTGGGGCTCTGGCTCTCTCTTCTTGCGCAGGGATTCCTGGGCGGGGGTGTTGCAGCTGCCTGAGTTTCCCAACAGACAGTATTTTGGGTGGGAAGGAACTCCAGGCGCAGCCCAGGGTCAGGCTGGCCTGGCAGAGGGTGGCAGGGTTATTCTTCCTTGGGTGCTCTAGAAGCCAGCCGTTCTTCCAAAATTGTGTAGCTTTTGTGTATGTTGTTTTAGTTGGTAAACTAACCCGATAGAAGTGAAATAAGCCCTGTCTGCTGTGGCTCTGTGGTTTAAATGCCAGCCTCCAGCCGAAAGGTCAGCGGTTTGATTCCCAGTCAGGGCACATGCCTAGGTTGCGGGCCAGGTCCCCACTTGAGGGTGTTTAAGAGGCGACTGATTAATATTTTTCTCGCACATCAGTGTTTCTCTCCCTCAAAAGAAAAGAAACACCACCACCACCCCAAACAAAAAAAAAGAAATAAGATAACTAAACACTAGCAGAGTGAATGATAGGAGAACTCAGGCCTTAAAGAGTTTAGCCTTAATTGATAGGCTTAAGTGATTAAAGCTGCAACTACAGAGTAAAAGCATTTAGACTTGATAGGCTTAAGTGACTAATGCACGTGGAAAGCTGTTATTCCAAAAGTGTGAAGCTCTTGAATAAAGACTCCTTTCCTTTGTCACCAAAACTTTGCCTCTGGAATTTTGCCCAGAGGGTGGCGGTGGGCAGCGGGGACCCCAAATGCTGTTTGGTACCATCAGAGTGAGGACTGAAAAGCTCCAAGCACCTAGGTGCCTGGGGCTTGTCAACTGACCTTCACTGAGAGGGAAGGTGGCTTAGCCATTGGCTTGTGGAACCCTCAAAGTCAGTATGTTTAGGTCTTTCCTCTTGGAAGGGTCCCACTTCCAGGAAGAGAGAGAGAAGCCTGGGCAGCTGCCAGGTTCTAGGAGCTGGGTTCCGAGAAAGCCTGGGCTCCCAGTATCCAATCTGTTTGCTTAAGGCCGCTGCTAATCTGTCTCCTCCCCCACATCCAGCTGGGTGCGGGGCCCCCACGGCACTACCTGTAAGAATCTGTCTCTAGGAAACTCTCGGGCATGTGGGGTCTCTGACTACTCTCATGGGTTCCTACACATACGTGTGTATTTCATTTGGTAATTTTCTCTTGCAAAAAAAAAAAAAATCAGTCCCCAAGTTTCTGCTGGGGCCAGGGTATGGGAAATAGGAACTAGCTGGCCTCCTGACGCTTCCAGAAGGACTTGGTGCTGCCAGTTCCCGAGGAGCTGAATCCTGATCCCACAGCTAACTTGGGGTCGCTTTCTGGACAGTGGTTTTCGCCTGTCCACCTCTTTGTCCAGCTTTCAGAATGTTGATGCTGCCCCCTCTCCCGTATGTGCATCCTCGTGGACTCAGGGATTTTTTTTGTCTTTTTACTTTTTAAAATTTATTGATTTTAAAAAGAGGGCAGGGGGAGGGAGAGAGAAAGAGACATCGATGTGTTGTCTCACTTGTTTATGCGTTTCTTGGTTGATTCTTACATGTGCCCTGGCCGGGAGTTGAACCCTCAACCTTGATGTATTTGGGTGATGGTGTAACCACCTGGGCTATCTGGCCAAGGCTGGACTCATGTGTTTATAGCAAGTTTTCAGGAGGGAGCAAAAGCAGGTGCAGGGGGTGCTTCGTCCACCTCCACCTGTAGTGTCCCTGTGGAGAGCAGAGTCACAGAGGCCTGGGCCACCATGAAAGTGGCCCTCTGAGGATGAAACACAGAGGTCAAGGGCTAGGGACAGAGCCAGGATTTGCTCCCAGGGCTGGCTACCCACCAGGTCCAGCTCCTGCCTCCTGGAATGCACTATCTTCCCTGCCTCGCAGCCTGGGCAGGCAGGAGTCACGGGGTTGATTCCCAGAATTCCAGGGTCAGGACAGCTGGGGGCAGGGCCAGGTGTCGGACAAACAGATCAAAGGTGAGGCTGTTCGGATGCAGAGCAGACCCAGCCAGCAGGACTGGCACACCATGAGGTGGGTACGCGCCCCCCGCAGCCTCCCGGGCGGGGCTGGGAGTGACGGCAGGCTTCTAGGTGGGTTTGTTAAGCACCCCCCTGTGCTGCCCTCAGGCTGCTGATCCTCCTGGGCCTGCTGTGGGGCTCGGCAGCTGCACCCGAGGGCCCACAGTGGCCCAAGCCCGTGTTCGGGCGCCTGGCATCTCCAGGCTTCCCGGAGAAGTATGCCAACAACCAGGAGCTGCACTGGAACCTGACGGCGCCCCCGGGCTACCGCCTGCGTCTCTACTTCACCCACTTCCACCTGGAACTGTCCTACCTCTGCGAGTATGACTTTGTCAAGGTGCTGACCCGGCCAGGGGGAGGGGAGGACCAAGAAATGGCCAGGGCTGGGGGGACAGGGACACCTGGGAGCAGGGTCTGGCCTCAGAGGGTGGGCAGGCCTTGGGCCTCACTGTCCCTCGCAGTGACTCCCGACCCCACAGCTGAGCTCGGGAACCAAGGTGCTGGCCACGCTGTGCGGCTGGGAGAGCACAGACACGGAGCGGGCCCCAGGCAATGACACCTTCTACTCGCTGGGCTCCAGCCTGGACGTCACCTTCCACTCTGACTACTCCAATGAGAAGCCGTTCAGGGGCTTTGAGGCCTTCTACGCGGCTGAGGGTGAGCAGAGAGCAGGCCTGAGATGCTGGGATGACCCATGGGGTACAACTTTGTCTTAGGCTGGTCCAGACCCCCTTCAGCCTCCCTACCCCCTGAGGCAGGATTCCTGCCGACCGCCATGACAGCCAGTCTTCCTCTGACATCTGCAACGCAAATATCCATAAAATACCCCTGACAGCCAGACCTCCTCTTGGGCTGAGCCCCGGCCTGCGCCAGGTGCTGAGACAGGGACGTCCTCCCAGCACCCCCGTGATATGAGGGCCGAGTGGTGAGCCCGGTCACGGGTGGGAAAGAGAAGCTGCACTAGCTGGCGCCGAGAATGCACAGAGCCCGGCACCTGCTACCTGCATGTGGGCTCCGAGTCTGAGCCTTGATTTCAGATTCTGGCTCCTGTAGGGACCAGCTGTGTGACCGTGGGCAAGTGGCTCAACCTACCTCTCTGTGCTTCTCAGCAAGCTGCTGTAAGGGTTGGGTGGACCCGTGTGGCAGACCTGCCCACTGGGTTCCTTGGCTGGCTGCTCGCTTCATTGGCTGGGAACCTTGAGCAGGACACAGCCCGTCATCGGGAAAAGGGTTACTTCCTTCTTCTCCCAAGTGTAGTGGGGAGGTGGCAAGGGCCCTGGGCTGCTAGTGATTAGCTAGGCACCAGCCACCTTCGATATGAGGAGGCCCCTCAGGTCAGCCGTGAGGCTGGAGTTGTCCTGAGCCCCAGCCCCCATGCCACCCCATCTCCTGCTGACCACCTGCCTGGCCCGCCCCTCCCCAGACATCAATGAGTGCCAGGTGGCCCCTGGAGAGGCACCGCCCTGTGAGCACCACTGCCACAACCACCTGGGCGGCTTCTACTGCTCCTGCCGAGCGGGCTACGTTCTCCACCAGAACAAGCGCACCTGCTCAGGTGAGCTCTGGCCACAACGGGACCCTGGGCTGGGCCTGGCCTGGCCCTCCGCCCTTAAGGCCATGGCTGTTCTGTCCCAGGGGACTGGAGACCGCAGCCCCTCTTCTGCTCTTCTGTGCCCTCCCTCGCTCCACCCATCCATCCACCCACACTTTCTAATCCCCCCTGCACCCCACCCCGGCTCACCCTCAGTCCTTTCCAGTTTACTCACTGATTAGCATGTGTTGGGCTCCTACTGTGCACCTGGCCCAGCTGGGCTCTGGGACCCCATACAGTGCCCTCCCAGGCGGTGCTCCCAGTGTGGAGGAGTGGGGGGTTTAGGTAGCTTGGGGTTCACCCAAGCTACCCTCTACAAAACTTCAGGATTGGGGGCAGGGTCTGCTCAAAGCCACCAGGTCCTGGCTGCCAGCATGACCCCTTCCAGCCCCACCACTGGAGGCTGCCTCTCTGTGCTCTGCCAGACACCTGGTGCCCTGGGGAGTGGGGAGCCCCATCCACCAGCACTGACCCTGCCTCCCCCCCGTTTGGTGTCCCTCCCTATCTCTCTGTTCTCTCTTCCAGAGCAGACCCTCTAGGTTCCCCTCGCTCCGGCCTGCAGTGAGCCCCACGGGCTGCAGCTCTGGGTCAGGGGAGAGTGCTGTCCCCTGCAACCCCCTGTCACCCCACCCGCAAAACTAACAATAAACCTGGCTCCTCCTCCACCTGCTGCCGCCAGTCTCTGGGGTGGGAAGGTGGGGGTAGCTGGGTGGGTGTGCACCCTGGAACCTCCCCCCCTCCCTGCCTACCTACCCTCATCATAGTCTGGATGAGCCTAGTCAGTGGGCGCCCCTTCCACAAGGCCACAGGCTCCTTTGCCAGAAGAGCTCTCCCCCCCCGGCCCCTGTTTTCAAGAGGCCAGAGAGCAGTGGAGACTCGGGTGAACGCACACAGGGGAACCGAGCTCTCTCTGCTGTCCACCAGGTCCGTGGGGACTGAACCCTGAGCATCCTTGGACTGCGTCCTGCTCAGGCCCTGTGTGCTGGGCTGGGGGAGCCTGACCCTGATCAGAGAGGCCCAAGGAGGTAGTTGTTGGTGGGCAGCCTGGTCCCCACACCCAGGGGCTATTCCCTCATCCCCTCTGTCCATGGGGAGCAGCCTCAGGAAGAAAGGTAGGGTTGGGCCCCCTCACTTCCTAGAAGCTGTCCAGCTCAAATGCCTGCGTGCCCCTCTGTGGCCTGGGAGGAGGGGGGCAGACCCCTCCCGTGGATGATGAGGGTGCTGTGCAAGGACAGAATTAGCTGTTCCAGTGAAGGAAGAAGGTACCTGACTAGCTCATGATCAGTGTGGATTTGAACTTCCCTCAACTGCCCCCAGGGCAGAGCCCAGGCTCAGGGAAGGTGGGCAGAGAAAGGCGCTTCCTGACCTCCTTACCGGTCCAGGTGGAGACCCAAGGGAGGCTGGACTGGCCCTGGCTGGGCCGGGGTAGGAGCCCCATGGTGGATGAACTTGGGAATTGCTGGGGTCAGGATGGGTCGGGGGCCCTCAGCCCAAGGAGACTCACCTGCCCCCCAAGCCCCTGAGAAGTAAGGAGGCCCCCCAATCCCTTCCTTAGTGCCTCCAGCCCCTCAGCAGAGCCTGAGCCCTCTCACTCTCCTTTGGGACTTGGTCCAGGACCCTCCCCACCAGGAGCCTCAGCGTTAGGGCCCTCACCCTCTCTGGGCAGGGGTGTGTATGTCCAAGTGTTGCCTTTTTATTTTTTAGCTAAAGCCTGGGAGCTAGAGAAACTCCCTCCCTAAATTGTCCCTTCAGTGACAGGGGCAGGTCCCTGGCCACTAGAGGTGCCTCCAGAGCTGGCCCTGTGCAGGGCCTCCACCCTCTGCAGTGAGTGTGGACCGCTGGGCAGAGTCCCGCGGCCTCCCCAGGCTCACCCGCCCTGTCCTCTCCCCTCCCCAGCCCTGTGCTCAGGCCAGGTCTTCACCGAACGGTCTGGGGTGATCAGCAGCCCTGAATACCCACAGCCGTACCCCAAACTCTCCAGTTGCACCTACAGCATCCGCCTGGAGGAAGGGTTCAAGATCACCCTGGATTTCGTGGAGGCCTTTGATGTGGAGACACACCCCGACGTCCAGTGCCCCTACGACTCCCTCAAGGTCTGACTCTGGGGACTCCCACCTTAGCCTGGTTCCTGCAGGTCCTGAGGTGACAGGGGCCTCTCTCCTTTCAGATTCAAACAGACATGGAGGAACACGGCCCATTTTGTGGGAACACATTGCCCCCCAGGATTGAAACCAAGAGTAACTCCGTGACCATAACCTTCACTACTGACCAGTCAGGGGACCACATGGGCTGGAAGGTGCACTACACCAGCACGGGTGAGAGCAGGGCCCCGGACCCCGGCAGAGGCTTGGAGCGGAGCATCAGGGAGCACAGAGAACCAGACTCTCCCTGGCCAGGCCTTGGGAAACGTCAGGGAGGAAAAAGTTGTCCTGGACCCCTGAGCACCATGGGGTGGATCCGGAAAGTAAACTGACAGATGAGCAGGAGAAAAGCACACGCACTTATTCCGCCCACGTTGCGCGTGGCACAGGAGCCTTTGTGAGGAGATGAAGGAGCAGAACGAGCTAGACCTGAGCCATACCCGTGCACGGGAATCCTGCATGCGCGAGCATCAGGGACCCCACAGGCACCAGGGGTTCAAAGACAGGAAGCGAGCGTGGGTGTGTGCATGACATTCTGAACTAGGGACAAGGGATGACGGACAAGATGCAGCATGCAGGGCTGCAGCAGGCCAGCGCAGGGAGAACACCCATTTCTAATCGACAGTGTGCCCTGCCCTGTAGGCGGGTCAGAAGAAGTTTTCCCTGAGACCTCCTGTTCCGGGCAAGGCCCCTAACCCAGGTTCTAGGGAGTTGAGGGAGGAGTAGGCGTCTCTCTTGAGCCTGCGGCTAAAGTCGTGTTACCAGATTAAAGGGATCTGTTTGCCTGTCTGCGTCAGAGCCCAGTAAGACAGGGGCAGGGGTTTGCTGCCAAGAAAGTGACAGTTCTTAAGGGGATGGTGCCGTGCCTGGAGTCCCAGGTGGCTGGAGCGCAAAGGCCTGGCTCCCCGATGGCTTCTGGGGAGGGAATGGATTGTATGATGGGCGGGAATGGATTGTATGAGGGGCAGGGGGGAAATCACTAACCCTGGGGACCAGTGGAGTCATCTAGGGTCGTGGTCTCTCCTGATTGGCTGGTGCACTCAGTCACTGCGTTTGGTCTGCTGTCAGGCACGGAGGTGTCCTGTCCAGTTTCGCAAGGATTTGTTTTGTGGGATTATTCCGCTTTCCTGGGTCCAGAGATAAAACACTGATCTTGAGGCTGATATATGGTGTTTAAGTTTGATTGAAAGCCCTGTCTCAATAGTCCATAGACAGGAACTTGTTTCTAAGACTACTGGATGCTGACCAGAACTTGGCTGTCCTGAGGGCTTAATGATTAAGCGAGGGAGAGGGAGGGGGTGAGTCAGGGCAAAATAAAGGGCCCAGCGGCCCTGGCTGGTGTGGTTCCATGGAGAGCCAGGCAGGGCACAGGCCTGGGGTGCGGCCAGGTCTGCAGCTGGGGCATGAGAGAGGCAGCCGATTGATGTTTCTCCTGCACATGCATGTCTCTCCCTCTCTCACTCCCCCCTTCCCCTCTCTCTGAAAATAAATAAATCATTTAAAAAAAAAATAGGCCAGGTTAAAGAAAATAGGTTTCTGTGCAGTTACAGTTGACTTTATAAAAAAATCGGCGCATTTGGGGTGATTTGTCCTGAACCCTCACCCACTCACCCATCCAACCACCGCTCCTTTCATCTGTAGGGAAGACCAACCCTGTAGAGAATTTTCAAAAATTTTATTTATTGGTTTTGAGAGAGAGAGAGAGAGATTGCTTTGTTGTTCCACTTACTGATGATTCACTGGTTGCTTCTTGTACGTGCCCTGACCGGTGATGGACCCACAACCTTGGTGTGTGGGACGACACTCTAACCAGCGGAGCTCTCCAGCCAGGGCCTGGAGAATTTGTATGAGTTTATCTGAGCCAAAGCTGAGGACATTGCTGGGGAGCAAGACCTCAAATTTGCAGTTTCTCTTATGCGCTGGTGATTAAGGAGGGAACGGGAGGAAGACTCTGCAAAGGTGGGGAAACAAGGCAGGGTTGGGGTCACAGAGAGTGAAGCCTTTGTGCTTTCTTGAGAGTGGTCGCCCTTTAGGAGGAAGGTCTAAAAGGAAGCTTTCCAAAGGTGCTTCCCCCTAGATGCACAGAAACAAGGCACGGGGCTGGCTTAAGGCAAGGTAAAGCTTTTACTAGAGAAGTTACAGGCCTGGGATGACTTCCCACCAGGGTGGATCCAGTTAGGAATTTATGATCAGATCACCCTGTGAGAGTACTTTCTACAGACGCCCTTTTTTTTGTCCACAAGTAAGAAAACTCCTAAAATGGCTTTGCTGGTTTTGGAGTGAGTCGGGCGAGAATCAGTTTTGCGACGCTGGTGGGTGAGAAGGGGCCAGGACAGCCCTGAGCTGTGTCCCAAGGAAGGGATGAGCAAGCCGCTGGCCGGGGTACCGGTGGCTTCGGGAAGCCCTGGCATCCTACAGGGCTGTCCTTGCAGATTAGGTCCCTGAGGGGAGACTCTGGGGCCTGCCAGGGCCTGGGAGCCACCCTGGGAACACAGATCAGCTGCTGGAGGGAGGAAGGCACACTGTGGGGCAGCTGTGGGGGTTGGGCTGGAGCCTTGGGGTGACAACAGGCCAGGGGTTGCAGCCCAGAGTGGAAGAAGTCCCCCTAGAGGCCCGAGCACTGGGGGCGGGAGCTCACGAAGGGAGGCCCCAGGCTTCCTGAGCGCCGGTTGGGGCCTGAGTCTCGGCTTCTCCCTGCGTGAGGGTTCATCGAAGCCCCCTTTCTGAGCATTTAGCAGAACGCCATACTAGGGGCTTCATGTCCCACCCCCACAGCAACCCTGGGAGGTGAGCCGCCATCTCCACCCCTCGCACCTGACAGCTGAGGACATTGAGGCACAGAGGGGTTGACAGCCACCACTGGGAACAGAGAGCTGTGACTTAAACCCAGGCAGTTCGCAGCCTTTTCCTCGTGATGACACCCTTTGGTTTTCAGTAGTGGGTGTGAAGTCCCTGACATGTAGCAGATGCCCCATTAGGGGTGACTGTCCTAGCTTACTGCATGCCTGGCTTTCTTATATAGCTGTGGCCGAAGCACAGGCAGGTGACAAATCCTAATTTGCACAATGCACAGCCGAGAGCTTCATCTTGCCTTTGGTTTTAAAGTTTAAGACCTCTAGTGGACTTGTGGTGAGCTCTTGACCTGTTAGGCACTTCCTTGATAAATCAAGAACTTTGGGTGCTCAGTTCAGACTCACCTGCCATGGACCCATCAGAACCCACCGCCTGCTTTCCTCTGCGCAGCTCAGCCTTGCCCTGATCCGGTGGCGCCACCTAATGGCCACATCGTACCTGCGCAAGCCAAGTACATCCTGAAAGACAGCTTTTCCATCTTTTGCGAGACTGGGTATGAACTTCTGCAAGTAAGTTAACACAAAATGTTAAGGGCACCATGATTGTGATAGTGTTTTGCTTTTTTAAAGATTTTATTTATTTAGACAGAGGGGAAGGGAGGGAGAAAGAGAGGACGAGAAACATCGATGTGAACATCAATCGGCTGCCTCTCACACGCAACCCAACCAGGGACAAGGCCCGGAACCCAGGCCTGTGACCCTACCGGGACTCGAATGGGAGAACTTTCACTTTGTGGGATAACGCCCAGCCCACGCAATTTTTTTTTTTTTAGTGCAAATTTTTTTTTTATTTTTGTCCTTACCTGAGGACATTTTTTTTTTTTCATTGCTTATTTTTAGAGAGAGAGGAAGGGAGGGAGAGGGAGAGAGAGAAACATCAATTGGTTGCTTCCACACAGGCTTTGACGGGGGATCGAACCCACAACCTAAGACGTACTGTGCCCTGGCTGGAGATCAATCCCTCAGACTTCTGGTTTATGGGATGACGCTCCAACCGACCGAGCCACACCAGCCGGTGACCGTTTTCAAATGTGTACTTTTTCTTGTCAGCAAATGCGTGAAAGGGAAGTGGGAAACAGCCACGGTCAGCATGGTGGGGTTTTTGTTTTTGTTTTTTTGTCCATGACTGAATAAAAGTCTAAGAAATGGTAAGTTTGCTGGGAAGAAGGATGGGTATGAGAACTTTATATTCTTAGGATGGCCTTTACGTGAAACAGCTCCTGGGCCCACAAAAAACTAAGCGGCGCTGGGAAACGGTGTATCTGCGAAGTTGTAAATAGTGGGCGCTGTTAGGGGGGAGGGGGGTAATTTTTAAAAAGTGCTTAGTAGGTAGCTTTAGGGGCACAGGTAGGAGATGAACACATCCTCTTTATGTTCTTCAAAACTGTCGCTGAGTCCCAGTGGTAAAAAGTAACAACCGTGAGGCCTGGCTGGTGTAGCTCAGTGGAGAGCGCGGGCTGTGAACCAGAGGGTCGCCAGTTCGATTCCCAGTCAGGGCACATGCCTGGGTTGTGGGCCAGGTCCCCAGTGGGGTCCAAGTGAAAGGCAACCACACATTGATGTTTCTTACCCTCTCTTTCTCTCTCCCTTCCCCTCTGTCTAAAAATAAATAAATAAAATCTTAAAAAAAAAGTAACAACAGTGAAATGACAGCGGGACTCTGCAGCCCAGGCCCGTGGAGGGGCAACTCGGAAAATAAAGGGGGGTCAGGGAGGCATTGTTCCCACCCCATAAACTTTTGGGGTGGGCTCTTTTCCACAGCTCCTTGGACTGTAAACATGTTTGGTTGCTCATTTTATTTTTTATTGTATTTTTTTTTCCATTACCATTTTGAAAAGGTCCCTTTTTACCTCCTTTCCTCCTTTTCCCCTTGAGTGCTTATTTTAAAAAAATCTCCTTGGCCCTGGCTGGTGCAGCTCAGTGGATTGAGCATTAGCCTGTAAATTGAAAGGCTGTTGGTTTGATTCCCGGTCAGGGCACAAGCCTGGGTTGTGGGCCAGGTCCCTGTTCAAGGGCGTGTGAGAGGCAACTGATCCATGTATCTCTTGCACATTGCTGTTTCTCTCCCTCTTTCTCCCTCCCTTCCTGTCTCTCTAAAAGAAAATAAACACAATAAAAAAAAATTTCTTTTTAAGTTAAAAAAAAAAATCACGCTGCTGTCCTTTGAAGCACAGAGCTTCTGCTGGAGACATCTTCTTTTGCTGGGTCTGATTTTAGAGCAATATTTCAGTGTCGAAAATGTTTCTCTGTAAGCAGTATTAGCAACGAAAAAACACCCATGTGAAGCTTAGGAACGCGTCTTTTGTAACTCTGCTCCAGCTAAGGGCCACAGGAGAGAATACCCACACACAGTGAGTGGCTCAGGGTCATGAGGTCGGCCTTCCCTGCACTTTGACAACCTCGTGGCACTTCATAGAGAGAGAGGTGGCAGAGCGTCGGCAGGAGCCCGAGACATGATGTGTTCTCAGAGTAGAGTGGGGAGCAGAAACCAGGTCATTAACTGTAGAGGTCATTGGATTCCTGAAATGCCCACACATGTCGAAAGGTGACCTGCGTAGCACAGGTGATGTAATCAGCAGTCACTGCAGCACGTTCCCACCTGCTTGGAGGCAGCGCTGGGTCTAGGGGGTGCATCGCTCCCCTGGGAGCCTCTGGTGAAATCCTAGAAGAGGAGCAACTGTGGGGGCTCAGCTTCGGGGAGTGATTTTCGGACAGAAACCAGGAAATGAATATTTTCTGCATTCCTCTTTAGGATCATTTGCCCCTGGAATCGTTTGCTGCAGTCTGTCTAAAAAACGGATCTTGGGACAAACCGATGCCAAAATGCACAAGTATGGCCATGTGACCACAACTCCCAGCCTCGCCTGCTGCTGTGGTTGCTTCCGCTGCCCCTCCTGGTCTTTCAAAAAGGGTTCTATTTATCCGGGTTTGAACTCCAAATGTGCCTCTCCCCCGAGCTCTGAGGACGCTCGAGGTTAAAACGAGACCAAGCTAGTAGGTTAATTATTTCCTTGCAAAGAGTGTGATCTTTAAAAGTTGTTTTTCTAAGTATAAAATACTTGTAGAAGGTGGGAGATGACATTTCAATACCCATAATCCCACCATACATACTATTTTGGTGTGCATCCCTCCAGTTACACACGCCGCACACGTGTACACATGCACTGGCTGGCTACTGCGTGTAGAGATGAGGGTAATTGTGTGTACACCTCCCCCCAAACTGGGGCAATGGTGTACATGACCACTTTGTGAATTAAGAATCACCTATCTTATTTTTAGTAACTTCTCAATTATAAAATACATGTTAAACAAACAAAAAACAAAAAGAACAAAACACACAAACTTTAAGAGATTCTTGCCCAAATCCCCCTACCACCACTAGAAGTTCGGGGCCTACCCCTTCATGTTCTTTATCTCCTATGCTAGGTACACTAACGTACTTCACGGTGTGCCTTTTCAAACTAGGAAGGTTTAGAAAGTCTCAGAGGTGGTACAAGCGAGGTGCAGAAGAGACGGGCTCGGGAAACAAGCTACAGAGGCAGAGGAAGGGCCCTCGGAGCTCCGGGGAGAGGGAGGCAAAGGTCGCCTGCCTGGGGAAGGGGGAAGGGAAAGGCTCCATGTGCTCCTGAGGGGGAGAGTGGGCACTGTCACGTGGTTTTTGACCACAACAGGACACTTCATCTGATCGCCACCGTGTCCCTCCTCCATCTTGCTGGGCGGCCTCCCTCACCAGTCTCAGCGTTAGCACAGCCTGTCCTTTTCGGTGACTGCACAGTACTCCGCACGCAATGCTTTTAGTCAAGCTGGTTTGTTTCCAGTTCTTCTTGATTACATGCCCTGCTGTAGTTAACACCCCTGTACGGGCATTTTTGCACCTTTTGTGCAAGGGCTTTTACAGAATGCCTAGGGGAGTTTAGTATTTTCACTTCATAGGTTTACACTCCCACCGATTCCTTCAGTGAAAACAGCAGCAGAGCACCACCGATGGGTGTTGCAAGCCTGCGCCCCACGTGGCCACTTTTCTGTGGGGTGTTTCCGGGTATCTCGGCTACAGACCATTAGACGAGGGAGGCAAGGCGCCTGGCACAGAGCCAGGCACGCAGATGTTAAGTTGCTGAAAATTATTTAAATTAATTTTAATATCCACAGAAACACCCCAACCATTTGTACGTGCCCACGGTGTGGCGCACTTTTAGACTGAGCGCCGTCTCACGAATGGGTTAGTCACTGCACATTGGCAGCGTCCCAAGTGTGAATTCTAGTCCAACGTCAAGGGCTTCCAGGTGCTCTAAAAAGTTCAGTTTATGAAAATGGCCCTAAGAACGAGGTGCACTCTTGCGAGTCCCCTTTGTATCGCTGCGTCCCGGAGCCCCGTTACGTGGCACCAGACTCACAGGCACCCGCAGGCCATGCCGCCTCCTCCCTTCCGTGGGGCTGCACCCGTAGGGTGGGAGCGAGCGCGCCACCTTCAGGGAAGACCTTGTACCACCGCGGCAGGGGCCTCGCCTCCACCCAGCCGTTCAGTCAGGAACAGGAAGGAGAGCAAGGCCTTCAAGTCAGCCTAAAGCCACTCTGCATTCTCAGAGACGAAGGTACGAAGGTAACGATGCTCCCGTGCGAACACGCCTTTGAGAGCACCACACGCACAACTGGCTGCAGACCTTCTCAGTGTTAGAATCGGGAGCAGACACTGACCCTCCCTTTCCCGTGCTTATCAGTTGTTGACTGCGGCCCTCCCGACGACCTGCCCCACGGCCAGGTGCAGTACATCACAGGTCCTGACGTGACCACATACCAAGCTGTGATTCAGTACCGCTGCAGTGAGACCTTCTACACAATGAGGACAGATGACGGTAGGCAAACTGTTCCAAGTTGGGGGCGGGTGATATTTGAAACCTAGGCCTCCGCGATCTGAAAATAAACTTTAACCAACATTTTTGGCTAAGGCTAGACAAAAGATTAAAAGGCACTTCGCCCACCACCTAAGTGAAATATTACAGCCGAAGTGACTTTAATGTCAATTTGCAAGAATCTGAAAACAGATCTTATCTAGTAAATGACTACTACAAACACACAATATATTCCAAATGGTTTAATTTAACAAGTCAAAACCTTATCATTAAGCACTTGAGATCTTGATACATATTCAAGTTACACATCTAAAAGGTTTCCACTTTGCAAGCAAACATGGTAATGCAGGCCTCCTATTTATGAAATCATGTAAAATGGTTATTCAGACACCTCTATTTCCCACTGATGCTCAAGAATCAACATTTTTCAAGGGGGTATTCAAGCAAATGACAACCACCTTATACATGCAGTTAAACATTTTTGCTTTTCCAATGATCTGCAGGTAAATATGTGTGTGAGGCTGATGGATTCTGGACGAGCTCCAAAGGAGGAAAATCGCTCCCAGCCTGTGATCCTGGTAATGGACACTTTTATGTAAGAGACCCGTAATTGATGGAATGTAGAGCTGGGTAGGAGACAGTGAGTAGAGAGCTTTAGCTGTGGTAGGCAGAAATGTAACTTCGGCACTTGGCCCTTAGACCAAGTTATTATTTCCAAATAATATGTTCTCATTACCCCTTTCCTCATGGAGGGGCTGTTAGGTGCTGACTGCATCAGTCATGAGATCATCTTGGCCTCACAACTAGGCAAGAATAAAAAATTAAATGACTTTTAAAATGATCTCGAACCATTTATACATTTATAAACATGAGCTCCTCTGCTACTTCTGTTAAAAATGCTATTAAAACCCAAAGCTAATAACTTCATTATTTCCCTAAGCAATTGTTTTCAATGACATTTAGTTTTTAAACATTAATGCAATTTGCCTTTTAATAGTACTTAAAGTTTTTTTAACCAGAATTGGCTTTGAACATATAGTTGAGTAGAGAGAGATTAAAAAAAAAATCAGAAAGGTAATAATATATTCATTACCCCTGTGTTATTTGGCTTAAATTAGTTCTTTTATCTCAGCTGACACAACGTTTGTAAGTTTCATCGCAAGTATTCCGCCACAACAGGAAACATTTGCTACATTAATGAGTGTATTTCCTTAGTAATATACAGTAAGATTGAGTGTTTGGAAGAGTCAACTGGATAGAAAATAGTAACTTCTGAACCTGAAGGTTCCTGGCCACAGCTGCAACACCCTAACTGTCAAAGCACTGCAACATGTTCCACAGCGACTTCGTTTCGCCAACCCTAGGCCGGGGGCCTCGGCGCCTGCTGTCCCAGAGCTGCAGGGCCGACACCCCAGTTTAGAAGTAGGAAAACGAACAATGAAAAGGTTATTTCCTTTCACTTCCTATATTCACATCACCCAGAGCATCAGCTCAGACAATTCCTGTTTGCCCTGTTAAGTAATTTCTGCAATGGGGGAAACAGATTCAGTTCTAGAAGACATTCTCACTCACCTCGTTTCCTGAGGAGCTAAGAACTGCCAGCGGGGTCTTTGGACTGTGCTGTTCCCACGTAGCCTAACTTAGTCTAGCCTGCCTGCACAGGTGGGCACCCACCACCTCCTGTGATGCAGGTCGGGGCTGACACCACAGCCCCGAGGAGGGAACTGGAGAAACGCCCCACTAGGCTTCTATAAAGGCTCTGTACATCTGCTTCTTTCCCCAGTTTGCGGAGTATCTGCCCGTACTGGAGGAGGTCGCATATACGGAGGGCAAAACGCAAAGTTGGGTGATTTTCCCTGGCAAGTCCTGCTAGCAGGTGACACAACAGCAGCAGGTGCACTTTTGTACAACAACTGGATCCTGACAGCTGCCCATGCTGTGTACGGGCAGAGAGACGCCGCCGCGTCCCTGCACATCCGCATGGGTATGCTGAAGAAGCTGTCACCTCATTACACACAAGCCTGGGCCGAGGCCATTTTCATACACGAAGGGTACACCCACGGGGCCGGCTTCGACAACGACATAGCACTGATTAAACTGAGGGACAAAGTCGCCATCAACAGCGACATCATGCCTATCTGCTTGCCGACAAAAGCAGCTGAATCCTTCATGAGGACAAATGACATTGGAACCACATCTGGATGGGGACTGACCCAAAGGGGTTTCCCTGCCAGAAGTTTAATGTATGTTGACGTACCACTTGTTGACAGTCAGAAATGCGCCGCTGCCTATGGAAAGGAGCCCCACCTAGGGGCGCGGGTAACTGGTAACATGCTCTGTGCCGGCTTAGAAAGCGGGGGCAAGGACAGCTGTACAGGTGACAGCGGAGGGGCATTAGTGTTTCTAAATAATGAGACACACAGGTGGTTTGTGGGAGGAATAGTGTCCTGGGGTTCTCCTAACTGTGGGGATGCACCATCATATGGTGTCTACACAAAAGTCATTAACTATATTCCCTGGATCAAAAAAATAATTAGTAACTTTTAATTTGTATGTCTTCAGTCAGTAAATAATTAAAAACAAACCTGTAAAAGATCGGCAGCAATGTGCCCTAAGAAACATTAACATAGCCACTGTCCCCCACACAAAAATCAGAACCAAATCGCCGGTGCCAGGCTCGCCAGCTCCTGCCGTTCCACCTGGGTTCAGGGCACAAGCCACCCTAGCGACACGCACGCACTCCCCCGCAGCGCCCCGGGAACTCACTGGTCAGCCCTGCACTGAACGACTTACGAAGCCCAGTGTCTTTCTGTGCCGGCCTTTTTGTCTGCGTTCCTGGGTAATGACTTCATATGTTCTTTGACTATTTTTCTTCTAGTAATTTTGGACTTGTTCTTATTGATCTTTGAGAGCTTTATATATTTCAGCAGTATTGGTTCAGGAATAACCTTGAATCATGGATTTGTTTTTTTGTAGATGAACAGCTACAAAAACATCAATACTTTAGCCTAGGCACTAATTTCCAAGTTAAAAACCAATACCACAAAACAGTGAGATACAATTTTTCACTTATTAAATTGGCAGACAAAAAGAACATGGAATAGCACTATTTACATTGTCAAAGACAACAAAAATTTTCTCAAGCACAATTTTGTAATATATTTCAAAAGCCTTAAAAGCATGCATAGTCTTTTACCTAGTAATTCCAATGCTAAGAATTTAATTAGGCATAAGGATGATCCTAGTACTTGGAAATAACCTAAATAATATCCAAATTCAGAAGGCATTCGCATTAAACGTGGCATTTCCGTAAGATGAAATACGACATCAGAAATAAATGGTGGTATTATAGAGCGATCTGTAGTTTTCCTTCTTACAATGAACACGTAAATAGGGGCACACTTAGGCAACAACAGATCACAGATCACACAACACCTGAGCAGACAGAGCACTTGAATACACAATTAAGAGCTACTGTCCTAGGACTCAACAACAAAAAATATTTTAATTATCACATAACATCTTCTGGACTAAGTAGTTAACCTCTTTTTCCTAAGGACAAAATTTAAGCTCGGGCGTAACCTTAAAAATCTCACTTCACTTTAGGTGACTAGTTCTTCCTAGAAAGTTGTAATAGCTAACAGCTAACAAAGTTTTTCGTTCTAGCCAAGAGTTACCACTACGTTTAAAAATTCCCTGAGTTTTCGCCTAGTTTCTCTCGTGCATATAAAGTGCGACCTCTCGAGACTCACTCTTTAAAGGTAACTCGGCAGCATCTTTGTCACATAAAAAGCAAACTGCTTTCCCAGTAAGACTCCAGACACTAAACTGTGGTGGCAACAAAAATTTTTATTCAACTGGTTCAAAAACCTTTTAGAATGAATGCATTTAGGTGATCAAATAGACTTTAAAAACAAATCTTTGCCAAAGAGTTTACGTCTGAACTTCAAAAAAAAAAATTTAGGGCAGAATTAAACCCCCATAGCTGGTATTACCACAGACATGTTAACAGAAGGCTGCTCGGCACTGAAGGCCTCTGAGACCAGCAACCAGAGTTACACATGTGCACACAAGGGATGAAAACCATGCCATCGACAGGTGAACTTACCCCCGGGCTCCTTGAAGGCTTGCCAGTTTAGTCTTTGGAGGTCCCCGATAGCATTTTAAGTGTTACCATGTTACTGCTGCTGAGTAATAGTGCAAGTGCTAAAATGCAAAATTCAGATGGTACAGGGTTTGGAAATCATGCAACTTCGATGCAGAAAAATAATTTAAACAACGCAAGATCCTTTTACAGAAGAAAACGGATAATGAAACAATGTGGCGATCACAAGTCTAAAGGATGACTTATAAAAGTTAAAACACCTAACTTGCAAAAAACCTGTTTATCATACTCTAATTAGATAAGGGCATTAGGCAAACTATCAACACAAAAATTGTTACATTCGTCCATTAGAAAACAAGCTCAACTCTCATAGTAGTGGTTACATAAAAAGTACAATAGAGAATCAATATAGTATTGCTTTTACATACTTAACAATGCATCGTGCGAGTCTAGTCTGAGTTCTGTAAACGGTTTTGTTCAACACTCCCCCACCTTTGGAGGACAAAGCCCATTTCACTCAACACTTCCACAGCCAGCCAGCCCACCACCCTGCTAGTTCTTAAAGCTATGACGCTTCTTAACGGATTTCAGGCACAAGATAACTGGTGGTTTCTTCTACTTTATCCCCATTGCAATTAATTCCACTTTTCAAGTCCCAAACTAAAAAGGCGCTGATATGCCCTTCTTTTCAATTGATATGCTTTGCTACAAAGCATTTAAGAATAATTAACACTGTTTTGCCCACTCCCCCAAATAAGATTATTTTTAGAAGGCATGATTGATTTCCTAATGGAGATGTATACAGGCCATGTAAATAGAACATCACCCAAATGCACAGAGGCACTAAGAAAAAACTGAAGGGTACTGCTTACCATTTTAGGTGCGGTCACCCAGACTTATTAAAAACTAGATTTAAAAAAAACAACAACAAACTTTTCACTTTAGACAATGCAAGAACAAATAGCAATTAAGTCTGGGTATCAGGTGTCAATGCATGACAGGTGATGAATCCATTTGACTTGAGACAACTTTTGAAATAAGTTTATTTGAAGCAAAATAAACTATTGCCAAGAAACTTTATGAAAGTTCCATCTCAAAAGGGTCAAAAAAGGGGAATTAACTGCTATGAATTCTTTGCATTCAGGGCTGCAAAACAAAGACACATATTATTTAAATCAGTTTTATTTAAGAATTTCCAGTATTGACAACTCTTATAAAAAGCATCCAAGCACAGGACACAGAACTGCAGCAAACAGCATTCTCATGGGTGGCTGACAGACATCAGAACCCCCACCCTTCTTTGAGACACCCCCAGCTCCCTGGTGAACTCTGCTTCCAAGTACTCCTGCAAAGCACACCACAAGCTCAGTCCATGTTCTCAACCCATCAGCTTCAGTTCACATTACCACACTTACAGATCAGTAACAGAAGAGAACACACACCATACAGCATTCACAGCAGTTGACAAAGGGGTGGGGGAAATACAAGTATCGTTTCACTTAACACATTCAACTAATGTGGGTTATCTAAGAACAAAACTCACTTAAAGTCTTCCAACAGATGTGGATGTCCTTTGAATGCAAGAAACATTCGTACATTATTTGCTATCATTGCTCTCTGCACACTCTCTCACCAAAGCCACAGGATGGAGAGACACATCTCGCCAAGTTAAAAAATATCCATTTTGCACCACCGTCTCTGCACGCGCTCTCTCCTTTCCTCGCTCATACTAGCCTTTCATGCCTCGGCACCACCATCAATCCCACACAAGGTTTCAGAAGTTCAGACAGCCTTCCGGTTCCATATCACAGCCTTGCGTTCACAGCGTTGATACGACTCCACGAAATAAAGAGTAGCGGATAAAAATGGGACACCCACCGTCAGAGACGCGGCCTGTGCAGTGTGATGACCAAATCTTGAATGAGAAAGCATGTGGACAGAAGTATTCCTAGGGCAGAGTATTTACAGCACTACTTTCAGTGAAGTGCTTCTTCCATAAACATTTGAAATGAGATGAACTGCAGAGATTAAATGGAGGCTTCATATTGTACTTGTGCATATGAAGGGAGACAAGTGTTAAAAACGAAAACAAAAGAACCAAGCACTGTGACACCATGACCTCCAAAAAGGGGACCTTCCTAAGGAAAAAATCCATATGGTGGGGCTCAAATTAAAACGAGCAGAAAAGAATGTAGTTCTAATTAATGGTTTCCATTTTGAACATGCAAAGAATTCACTCGACGAGTCCAGGGATAAAATATCACAGGAGAAACCTTTTGATATCAATTGTAGTGTGTTGGTTTACCCATCAGGCAAACAGCAGTTCACTTTCAAACACTCAATATTGCAACCCTTTATGTAACAAAACTTATAAAATTCCTTTAGCTCTTCCTCTTTTTCTAAAGAAAAATGTCAAAAATACTGCTGAATATACTCCACACTGAACAACCAAATTTTGAAAATTCTCAGTACATATGTATTTTACAATATACTTACCATGAGTTTAGAAAAATTTGAATCCCCACCAGTCTATACAACCGTCACCCACTGTCTACATTCCCCAGCTAGAAGGTTTAGAATCCATGCTTGAGCCAAAGCCTCCATTAAAACCACTGCCTGACCCTGCATTTGAAGCTGACCCCCAACCAATTGCTGCACCTGAATTAGAACCACTATAGGAGTTATTTCCAGAACCAAAGGCCTGATTTGGCTCCCTCTGCATGTTGCCTTGGCTCTGATTATTACCTGACGGGCCTGACTGGTTCTGCTGACTGGCTAACATGCCCATCATACCCCAGCTGCTCTGTAGGGCTGCCTGGGCTGCAGCCATCATCGCTGGGTTAATGCTAAAAGCACCGAAGTTCATCCCTCCACCCATGTTACTACCTTGATTGTTTCCCAAGCCAGCTCCACCCCCTCTACTGTTACCAAATCCACCCTGATTCCCAAAGCCACCTGGATTACCACCAAATCTTCCACTTCTTTCTAACTGTCTATTGCTATTGTGCTTAGGTTCAGCATTGGATATGTGTACGCTGATTCCTTTAATGATCAAGTCCTCTCCACAAAGAGACTGGGCAACCTATAAGAAAATAAGGGATGTAAATAAAGGCAATTAAATCACTGACTTGTACATCAAAGTAGCAGTAAAACTTAAGATTTCAAGCCATTATGTTCACTGGAGGAAAAATAAACAACAAATGCTCATTTCATTTAAACTGAAAATAGCCTTTAGCTTTAGTAATGGCAGCAAAAATGTTTCGGTTTATTTTGTAAAGGTATATAACACTTCCAGTTAAACACCACACACTACAATTGAAAAATGGCAAAGTGTTTATCACAAATATCTGGGTCCATATACCCCACAGCTTACAAGGTCAGAAAGCTTAGCTAAGTAAGGATGGCAATTAGCTGGATAGGAAAAGTTCAAGAGAAATTATCGGATCAGCTGGGACAAAATTATTAAAGAGAAAAATACCTGATCATCTGCAAATGTAACAAAGGCAAAAGCCCTGAACGGTTTGGGAATGAAGACATCTACCACTTCTCCGTACTGGCAAAAGAACTGCCGCAGCTCATCAGCGGTCATGTCCTCTGTGCAGCGCCCAACAAACACCTTCCTGCTTCTCAGAGGCTCGTCTGGGCTTTGCTGATCAAATTCAAAGGTAGGAAAGACATCAGAAATATTTCATGAGCAATGAACAGGGCGTCGTGGCGGAGGATGTGACAGAACCTTGTGTGTCAGGCGAGCCACTAAGAAGAAGGTACCTTCTTATTCTTTTGCAATGGCACTCCTCTTCTTGTAAGACTTTGATACAAATACAGTTTTAAAGTTTAAAGTTCATAAAAGTATAATTAGATCTAGGAAAGTCAATGACTTCATGTCCTGGCAAAAATAATGATGTTCCAAATAAGCAAGTCTTGCTTGCTTGGAACAAGTTAGGCCTTTGTAACAAGATTATTGTACTCTGATTATCTTGTGTTTTAACATTTAACGATGTAAAAAATTGTTAACTCTCTAGAAATAACGAGAAAAGAATAAAATGAGCAAAGTTTAGTTTAGAGGGATAATAAACTAAATATTTCAAACAATCATAAAATATTCAGCACGCATTAAGGTCCCAAGGCTTTCACCAGGCAAGAGATTTCAAGAACACATCCTGACAGTGTCTTTTTTCCAAGTGTATTTAACATTTTATTTTAGAGTATCTTCTATGGAAGTTGACAGCAAAAGCTCCCAAAGTGGGGGGAGAAGGGAGAAGCAAAGTACCTTGGAATTGGGAAGTTTGCAGTCACACCACCGTCCGTCTATCATGTGACGCTGGGACATTACTTTCACCTGGGTTTCGTATTCCGTGAATCGAACAAAGCCAAACCCTTTTGAATGACCAGTTTTAATATCTTTCTTGACCTGGAAAAAATCATTTAAATTTACTGAAACCACACACACACACACAGCCCAATGAGAATCCCGACTGTGGACAGCTTCAACCGGATGCAGAGGCTTAATTCAAACTCAAACCAAGTCATTCCTGGGGTCAGAGCAGCAGGGGGCTAGTGGCGGAACAGGCGCTGCTGGCACTAGAGCACAACTCCTTTCCGCTGTAGGGCTCAGCGGAATGTTTTGGAACGCAAAGATAAAGTAGACCTCACGTTTACAAGTGTTACAAATACTGTCCGCTGAACATGGAGGGCAGTGTCACTGAGACAGGAATTCGGGGTGTTCCTTCTCTGAAGAGGAAACGCTGCTGGCTGGACCCGCAGCTTACCTGGACCATCAGGACCTCCCCGAAGGTGCTGAAGTACTCTTTCAGGTCCTGCTCCGTAGTTTTCCACGGGAGGCCCAGCACTATCAGGTCGGACGTTTTCTGCACCGCTCTCTTCACTTTCACGGCCGACGACGCGTCCGTCTCGTCCATTTTCCTCTTGTTATCTAAACACAGTGCGCAGAACCCTTTCAGAGCTCTTCATGTAACACACCTTAAAACACACTGCCTCCTACATCTACCAGCGAGAAGCAAAAAGATTCGAGAACATAAAGACGCTTCAACTTCCGGCCAAGGGTGACGTCAGCTCTCAGGGACGCAGCGCGTACGTTTCCCCTCTGAAAAGGTGCATCAAAACCAAAATCGTTCTACTCCACCCTGACTTTAAAATACATTAAGGGGGAAAAACAGGTTAAGAAGTATAATTACCACCTTTTTGCCTCGTAAATGTATTTGCTTAATTAGTTTAATGCCTACAACTTGTAGGCCGTGTGCCAAAAAAATCAAATCAAATCCAATCCACAACTTTTAACTCTAGCTGTGGATTTAGGGGTGATTTCAATTTTCTTCTTCTTTTTCCCTCCTAAACTTTCAACAATAAACTCACATTAGTTCTGCAATATAAAGAAAAAACCTTAGGTTATTTTTAAAAACCAAAATTTGGAAGGAGAGGAGAGGAACTAAATGACATTTTAAAAAATAGACTTTTTTGAACAGCTTTAGGTTCTCAGCAACACTGAGCGGAAGGCAGAGACCTCCCATGCACCACCCTTGTCCACACGTGCACCGCTTCCCCACTGCAGGCATCCCCGCTACATCTGTGACAAATGATGAACCCACACTGACACAGCATTATAAATAACAGGACACTATTTGCCCTGATGATTATTTAAATACATAGTTCTCACTTTAAAATCACTTAAACTAGTGACTCACAAACTAGTCTAACAGTAACCTTTAAAGAAATGCTTGGGCTGTAGGAGACGCTGCACCATGAAGAGAGGTCGTGATGTGTGACTTACAATGAGACACAGACCCGACCACACCTCCTCTTATGGCAAAACGAAGCGGCGACAAACCTTTGGGATAGTTGACAACGTACACCAGATTCCCCCAGCCGTTGTCCGGGGCGTGCAGGATCCCCTCCACCAGCCGGACGCCTCTCATGCACTGAGACACCGGATTCCGGTAGCGCAGCCCACACGCCCCTGGGAACTGGGCTGTAACCGTGGACAGTAGCACTGTCCCATCGTCTTCTGATGGTATTTCAATGGGCTCGTCATTTTCATCTTCTGTTACCCGAATATATTCGGACATCTTCTATTTTTTCTTAAATGGAAAAGAGAGACAAAAATGACCAACAATTGTGTCCAAGGGATTCTTTCCTTACAATCAGCTGATCAATACCACTACCACGCCACTGTCCTCAGACTTCCAGAAATTTTCTCGCTGTTTGGATTCTTACATGTGCTGGCTATCCCTGAACCATTAGGAGGCAAAGACAGTAATCCCGACAAAACCGTGATGCCTTGTTAGTTCATTCATTCAACACACATTAGCTGACGGCCTACTGTGCATCTCTTACTGCAACGACAACTGTGAAGCCAAAGGGCTCGGGTGGCATGCTGGTTACGAGGCGGAGGATGACAGCAGACAAGTACTGACCTTATTACCTTCGGGACATGTGTACTAGAAAGCAGTAAATGATCTTGGGGGCTGGGGAGAACCACCTAAGCTGGTTGAGTGAGTGAGTGAGTGAGTGAGTGTGTGTGTGTGTGTGTGTGTGTGTGTGTGTGTGTGTAGGGGGAGGGGTCCCTAAGGAAGCGATGCAGAAGCTGAGCCCTAGGACTGAATGGGACCAGCGAGCCAGGACAAGAGAAGAGGATAAAAGTCCCCCCTGTTCCTCATTTTGGGACTTCCGGGGGCCCTCCTTCGAACTTAAGCGTCAAGGACAGCGGCGACAGGTCCTGCGCGACGCGGGCCGCCACCTCCCAGAAGCCAGTAGGTGACAGCCGAAGTGGGAGTTGTTGAACGCGGCCTGGGCGGGGCCGCAGGGGCTCAAGGCCTAAACTGACAGCGTCCCATGGACCGCAAACTACCGCAGGCACCAAGCCCTGCCCGGGGGCCGAAGACGGACCAAACCTTTGCCTGAAGCTGCGCGGCCCCGCCAGCCCCGCGTCCCTGCCCCGGCGCCCACTGACAGCCCGCGCCAGGCCCCAACGACGCTCCCGCGCGAGCCCGCTCGGGCAGGACCGGGCAGGCCCAGGCCCGGGGTGGGGCCCAGGCCGCCGCGTCCTCCTCTGGCCAGCCGTGCGACAGGAGGCACACAGGGCGTGTTCGATGAGCAGCGTCCGCGACTCACCCGCTACGCCGCTGACAGGAGGCCCGACCGGGGAACTCAGGCAGCCAGGCACCCAGTAGCAGCCACCCAGTTACCGCTTCGCTCCCACAAAATGGCGCTAGGGCCGCCTCCTCCCCCCGACGGCCGTCGTCCTCTCCCACCGGCTTCCCGTCGAGAGGGGGAGGGCGCCGCACGGAGACGCCGCCGCCCTCGCCCCAGCGAGTCAGGGCTCCCTCCTGGGAGCCTGAGCATACGGAGGAGAGTTGACAGGTAAAACAAGACCAGCACCTGGGTCTGAAAAGCTAAACGTTGGGAAAACATGGATGCGTTGGCTTTACCTCCCCCCACGTAGCGTAGCAGACGGTTTCGCCCAACCAACGACCGGCCCCGGCTCTCCGGCGGCGCTCGCGCACTTTGAAAGTGCGCGAGACTAGCGCAGCGGCCGGAGCTGGTGAAGGGAGGGGTGGGGCCCGGCGGAGTTGGGCGGGGCCTGGCGGGGATGGGGCGGGGCCCGGCGGGGATGGGGCGGGAGTCTAAGTACCTCCTCACCTTCGCGCAGCTTGGGAGCGCAAGAGAGGCCAGGACCCTCTCTGTGTTAGAAGCCCGCTGGATATGTCCTCTTCTTCCTCCCCTAGCCGTCCTCCACATCTGGAAAGAATAACTTTGTTTTAAATCATAGCAATGATCGCGCCTACTATGTACCAGGTGCCTTCTAAGTACTGTGCTCACACATTTAATTCCCCCTACAGTCTTGTGTGGTAGGTACTACTGACACTATCCGCATGCATAGATGATGAGAAAACTGAGGCACAGAGAGGTTAAGTATCTTGCATAAGGTCACCCAGGTGGAGGACGTGGGATTTGAACCCTAACCCTAATATTCACATATTTTAAGCTCCAGGCCTCTAATTGCAATAGTGTGCTTCATCTGTGTTAAAACATGCCTTTCATTTCACGTTTCTGAAGATGTGCTTTCAGTTTCAGTTCCATGGATGACATGCCCTAGTGTAACTGGCAAGTTTTAATTTTGTTGAGTATAGATGCATCAGCTTCAGTGAAATGCAATGATACCAAAGTGCTCTATATTTATGCTTTAACTCATTTAATGCTCAGAACACCCCTGTGAGGTAGGCGCTTTGTCATCATTCCTGGTGCATAGGTGAAGAAGTTGAGGTGCAGAGGTTAAGTAACCCTGTCCAAGCTCAGAGGGCTAGTAACTGGTAGAGCTGGGATTTGAACCAGGAAGTCTAGCTCTGCTGTAGTGGGTGCCCCCTGCTTCTTGTAGCCTCCTAGGGAATCGGTACTAAGTCCTTCAAGTCCATCTCTGATGCCTGCTGTTTATGTTAACTAGATTATGCCTGAACCAATTTGGAGATATAGGAAGGAGGGAATGGAGGCAGACAGAATAAATTACCTTTACCTGCCCCCTCACCCAGGGGTAGCCTTGCATACAGGGGGCATGGCTGGGCAGATGGCCCCTGTTGGCCCTTCATGTTTCAAAACACTGGACAAAGAGGGAGGTCTGCATCATCTCAATCCACCCAGTTATTTGGGTATGTGTGTTGGGGGGGGTGGGGAGAAGTTAGTTTTATTATCCCCTTTTTGCAGAAGAAGAAACTGAGGTTTGGAAGCCATGTGACTTGCCTGAGGTCACACATTTGTCCAAGAATGTCACCCAGCCTATAAATTGCCATCCCGAGTCTGTCAGACCCTGAAGCTCTCTGCTCCATCCTCCTTCCTTGGCCCTTCTCTGTGACAAGACTGAGACTGTGGCATTTAGTGTAGGCAGCTCTGTGGGGCCTTGGATGCCTGCCACAAGTGGGCGGAGCTGGGTATGCAGATAGTGGACAAAGGTCACACAGGGACAAACCCACAGAGGTTGTCCCTTCTGCCAGAAGTTTTCAGGGGAGGTGGGGAGACCAGCAAACACAGCCTTGAAGATGGTAAATAACTACTTCAGGAAAGGAATCGGTAAGGCCAGAGGGAGGCTGGACAACACAGTCCTCCGGGTCCCAGCTGAGTGCGACTCGGTTTCAGCCTTAGAGTGCTGATGGTCAAAAGTTCGCCTTGTTAGACGTGAGTTTTGTAAGTTCTCTTGGTTTGTTTGCTCGTTGGTTCATATCCCTTATACGTTAAGCCTGAAGGTTATTAGAGGGCCCGAAGGTATCTATTCTCATCCATCTCCTCTCTTCTGAGCAGTTATTAAATGCTTTCTGAAGGTAATGGATCAGAAAGGATATGCTGAGCTCTTACATCTCATCCAATGCTGTGCTAAAATTACAATGTAAAGACACATGAAACAAAAGCCAGCCAGAGCTTGGATGGAATAGTCTGTAGCCCAGAAGGGAGTGGGCACAGAGAACAATTGGAAGACAGTTCCAGGAGGCGTAAATCACGTGGGTGCCAGTGCCGGGCAGATGCTAAGGGACTGAGGGGTTCCCCAGCTGCTCTCTTTGGGAGGTGGGGGTGGTTTGGCTTCCAGCATACAAATAAGGATTCTTAACTAGAAAGAAAAGGCACTGGGTAGAGAACCAGAGCATAGGGAATGGGCCCCAGTTTGCAGCCGGTCACCTGGACGTGCCTCCTCACCCCCAGCACCTCCCAGCTCGGCCAGGTCCATAAAGTGAACGAGCATTCCTGAGAAATGAAGGAAATACCAAGGCAATAAAGGCATTGAAATGACAGTCACTTTATCAAGAATTCATTTTCTCTTAATTTCTATGTTTTTACGTCCCATCGAAATTAGGATCTGCCTCCCCAACCGGTCTCGGTCTAATTTAGATGTTATTACATTTGTTTACTCTGAATAATTTATAATTGCACGAACAGTAGAAAGGACTCCTATGTGTCCAGATTCATTTTGTCACATTTGCTTTATCGCTTCCTCTCTCTGAAGACATATGAAATAATAATAATATATATATATCATAGTCCTGTACCTTTGCAAAATTCAGGAACTTCAACAGCAATATAACACAGGTTGTAAATGTCTGGCAGGAATACCACGGGAGTAATGCTGTGCCCTCCTAGTGTCGCAGGTCAGGCGGCACAGGACATCTGTTGGTCCCGTGATGGATGACGTCTGCTTTCCTCTGCCGGTTAAGTGGCGTCTGTGCTATTCTCCACCGTAAAATTGCCGTTTTCCCCTTTCATAACTCAGTCGTCCGGGGGTACCTGTACTGAGACGATCCTAAGTATCCTGCTTGTCTTCACATTTTCAAATGGTTTTAGGATCAACCGAGGTCTCTTGCCAAATGACTTATTCCTAGGATGGTTGCAAAATGGTGATTTTTCTGGTTCCCTTCAACCACTCATGTTTAAATGTTTTATTTTGAAAAAAATCTCAAACTATGATAAAATTGAGCAACAGGGCAATGAACATGAGCAGAGCCACTACCCTGATGAGCAATTTTTACTGTTTCACATTTGCTGTATCTGTCCATCTAGCTAACCCTCTATTTGACAGAGGGAGAGACACATCAATGTGAGAGAGAAATGTGGGAGAGAAACATCGATCCGTTGCCTCTCTTTTGAGCCCCAACCTGGGAACAGGCCACAGACGCAAGCATGTGCCCTGACCCCGAATGGAGCCAGCGACCTCTCGCTTCGCAGAACGACGCCCAACCAACTGAACGACATCCGTCAGGGTCAAGATAGGAACTTTTTAAAAAGATTGGGCCAGGGAGTTTGTGGAATGTTATGCATTCTTGATTTATCTGATTGGCTGCCTGAGGCATCACTTTGTCTGTTCCTCTCCTTCCTGTTTTTCCTGCTCACTGGAAGTTAGGTCCAAAGACACGGTCACATGCAGGTTAGACCTGATGGCCAGAACACTTGGTGGGTAAAGCCACGTATGTCCCCTTGCACCCCATCAGGAACACATATGCCTGGTTGTGTCCCCTTTCAATGATGCTAAATTTGATCTCTTGCCAGGGATTGTGACCACTGGATCCCTCTACAGAAAAGGTATGTTTGTCTTCTTTGCAACTGGCAAGTAATCTCAGGGTGACCCTTTGGCACAAAGCACGTATCCCATCTCCCTATGGCTTTTCACCGAATGGTTTTAGCATCCACCCATGACCCCTACCTGAGTCACTGGGGGTGGTGAAATAGCCAATTTTTAAATCCTGTTGTTCCTTCTACATTCTTTTGTAAAGGAGAAGTTTCCTTCATCAGCTGGGGGTGAGCTCCAGTTCCCCTAAATGCCTAACTTTTTATCAATTTTCAAAATAACTTGGCTCAATAGTCACCTCCCATGGTAAAATTAATTTTCTTTTTTCTTTTTTTTAATAACCACTCTGACCTCTTGGATTTTATTTTTTGAATGTTCTACAATAGGTTATGGTCATTCGTATTTTTAATGATCAAGTTGTCCTAATTATGGCTTGGGGAAACCCTTTAAACTGGCTTTGGGTCCTTTTGCTGTGTCCCCATTAGTCCAGGAGCATGTTCTTGCTTCCTGGCACCAGATGTTCCAGGCTCACCTGGAATCAGGCATTTCTCTAAAGAGCTCTGGTTCTCTTTGGTCAGCAGAGGCATTCAGAAACCGGAATCTGGGCATTAGGTACGCTCAGGTTGTCACAGGCTTTTTTTAAAAAAAGATTTTATTTATTTTTTTACTCGGGTCAAAGGGAGGGAGAAAGAGAGGGAGAGAAACATCAATGTGTGGTTGCCTTTTGAGTGCCCCCCAACTGGGGACCTGGACCACAACCCAGGCATGTGCCCTGACTGGGAATCGAACCTGCAACCTTGGCATATGGAGGTCGCTCTAACCAACTGAACTACCCGTCCAGGGCTAATGATCATTTCTGTTTTTTTAATTTTTTGAAGCCTTCAGACCTCCTTTCCCAGGAGGTCATTTTCTGAAATTTGTATCAGCCGTTACCCGGGGATTTCCTTACCAGCTTGAAAATGGCCTTATTCCACATAGATTTTTGGGTTGAAAGTCATTTTTTTCCCCCAGCACTTTGAAGATGTTTTCCCACTGCCCTCCAGCTCCTTTTGTTCCTTTTGAGAAATGCATTGGATTCTTGGCCATTCACAGAACCTGCACTTTTTCTCTGGAATCTTTCATAATTTTCTCCTTATCACTCATGTTCTGAAGTTCAAGATGAGGGCATTGTCCTCCTGCAGATCCTCTTTCATTCATTGTTCTGGGCACATGGTGGTCTCTTCACTCTGGATATCCTTGTCCTTCAGTTCTGGAAAAGCTGGCTTTATTATTGTCTTGACGATTTCTTCCCCATTCTTTTCTTGTTTCCCTCTTTCTGGAATTCCTCTTAGTTAGCTGTTGAATCTTCTGCAATGACCCACAGTTAACAGTTTTTTCTTCTGTCATGCAATTTTTTTTTTTTTTTGTTCTTTCTGTGAAATGTCTCCAACCTTGCCTTCAATCCTATTGGAGTTTTAGGTTAGCATTTGTGTTTTTGTTTTTCTGAAAGATGTTTTTTATTCTCTGATTTCTCCTTGATTATCACAACTGTTCTTTTTCTCATGGAGGTTCTATTTTTATTTCACTCTCTGAGGATATTAATGGTCATTTCCTTGATATTCTCTTGCACATGGCATTATACCTGTTTCACCAAAATGATTATTTTCAGCTTGTTTCTTTTGGTCTCATCTTTCATACTAGACATTTCCCTCAACAGAATCTTTGCTCAAAGTCCACAGCCCAACACCTTGGCCTCTTGGAATATTTCCCTGGGAATTTTTGTTCTGATGGCTTTTGTCTCCTCATGTGGGGTAGCAGTTGGGTCCAGAGTAATAAAATACTCTAATTTATTTGAGCACTTATATGCTAGGCTCTGTTTTGTATAATTTAATTATTTCCTTAACCCTCTGAGGTGAGTACTACTCTTATTAGCATTTCCCAGCTGAGGAAACTGGGGCACAGAGAGGCCATGTAACTTGGCCAAGGTCACACAGCCAGAGCCTGGTAAAGCCGGGGTTCTTGGTTCCAAAGCTTGTGCCCTTAATCACTTCTAATCAGTCACCTTATTTGGAACTCTGGACAACAAATTTTTCTTCATTCTCTGTGGGAAATAACCATAACATATAACACTTACGGACCAATCACTAAGTGCCAGGCACTGTTCCGACCAGTCACGTGCACAGATCCGTTTCACCCTAACCACAGTCCCGGGAAGTAGCTGCTCTCCGGGGCTCAGTTCCATCCCACAGAGAACTTCTGGGAGGTTCAACCTGCCGGAGCACCAGGGAGCAAGAACAGCTTCAGGATTTCAAATCTGGGCTCTCTGGCTCCACAGCCCTCACTTTAATTATTTTTTAAAAAAAATTGTTTTCTTTTTGGGCCTCAGGAATGGGGTTGGGTTTATTACCCTCCTCAGTTTTATGGTTTGCCATCCTCCTCAGTCTGGGCAAAGCCTCTTCTTATTTCAATATTGCCCCCAATTTTTCCCAGTCCCTGTGCTCTCCTAGCCCTCTCCTAGACCCTCACTCAGGTGTTTCTCTGCCCTTCAACCTGTGCGTGTCCTCCTCAGCAAAACCAGGCATTTATGCGGCAGGCACCACTGTGCCAGGTGCTATTCCAGACCAGGGATGCGCAAGCCCCTCCCACCAAATCCGCCCCATTGCCAGATTTTGTACAACTCACAAGATAAAAACCGGTTTTACACGTTTAATTAGCTGGAAAAAATCAAAAGGATAATATTTGGTGATGTGTGACGTTTTGATGAAATTCCAGTTTCAGTGTCCATCCATGAGTTTGCGGGTACACAGCCACGCTCGCTCATTTACGCACTGTCCTCGCGGCTCTCAGGTTGCGTCATTGCACCGGCAGATCGCATGGCCCAGGGTCTAAAATATTTACCATCTGGCCCTTTGCAGGAAAAACATTGCTGACCCCTGCTCTGGGTGTTAGGGGTAACTGGCGAACACATATTTTTAATTTATATCAACAGAATGATGGTTTAACTTGGGAAGGGGCACAGAATTCATCCCCGCGACCTGGAACTTTTGAGAGTAAAAGGGGTGCTCTTAGTTACTGGGCCCGCTTAGGGTAAACGAGTCTGTTCCTGGAAAACTAGGGTTCTGGTCATCTGTCTTTAACCTTCGTCCTGCCCACGATCACCGGCTTTGTTTGCTGTGTTTTTAGAGTTTGTTCACATGTGAACAGGGCTCCGCAAAGTGCGGCCCCGGGGACCAGAACCAGGCCACAGCAGTTTTTGTACAGCCTGTAAGCTAAGATTTTTAAACGGGGACAAAATCAGAAGGAGAATAATATTTTGTGGTACATTAAAATTAAATGAAATTTAAATTTCAGGGTCCGGATGGTCTCGTTGGGGAAGCCACGCCCCTTTATTTGCATGTCATCTAAGGCTGCAACAGAGACCCCCAAACTACAGGACACGGCAGAAGTAACGCCTGCTTGAGTGTGGTTGGTAGGGTAATTAATAATATGGGTGCAATAATATATCGTTTTAATTTGAACATTTCACCTAAAATGTCATATGGTGTGCTTGAGTGTGATATTGTTATGTTACAGAATGACATGCTTAAGATTTTTTAAAAAGATTTTACTTACTTATTTTTAGGGAAGGGAGGGAGAAAGAGAGCAAGAGAAACATCGATGTGTGGTTGCCTCTCGTGCGCCCCCTACTGAGGAGGACCTGGCCCACAACTCAGTCATTTGCCCTCACTGAGAATCGAACTGGTGACCCTTTGGGTCACAGGCTGGTGGTCAGTCCACTGAGCCACACCAGCCAGGGCTGTAACTGCATTAATTTATTCAACAAGCATTATCTTCACTTGGTAAGTGCTCCACTATTCTAGACATTGGGGGTGCAGCAAAGGAGAGAGGTCCCTGCCCTCTGGGACCTTACAGTCGCCAAGGCTGCCTTCTGGAGCCCTTCCTGAGCATAGACGCCCTTCCCAGTGCTTGGTGTTAGCAGCTACTGGCATCCTCACAGCAATTCTATGACGTAGATGAGATCATCTCCATTTTCCAGATAAGGGAACCAGCTCAGAAATGCCGGGGCAGGTGTGAGCCGCAGGCGGGACGGGTGGCGGCACCAGGCTCTGAACGCCTCACTCTCCTGCCTCTCTACAGTTTTGCCAACAACCCACCTCTCTCATTTCCACCTTCCTAATTTTTTTGCTTTTCTGATGAGTGTAAAGTGCTCTCTCATGATGGTGTTTTAATTTGCATTTCTCTGATATACAGTGAATTAGAATATTTCAGGAATCTGGGCTCTTCACTCTTAATTTGCTTCTTGAAATCGAACTAGATCTTCTAAACAGGCGGAAAAAAGTTTTAACAAAGAAATTGGCAGACACATACATGCCTTCCTCTCATGTCGCCGCCTGGGGCTGGTGTTCTAGCAAGGGACTCACAGATCCTGGTGGAATGTGCTTCATGCCGACCGCCTTGAGTCATAATTCAAGCCACCCACCAGCCATGTGACCTTTTGCAAATTACTAACCATTCCTTCTATTTCTTCCTCTGTGAAATGGGGCAGCACCAGCTCCTGCTGCGCAGGCTTGCTGGAGAGGTAAAGTGCTTGGCACGTAGAAGGTGCCACCGAATAGTGGCTATTATTATTAACCTTGTCAGTACTCATGAGAAAGGGAAAGAAAACGATGACGCAGTGACGACAGAGAGGTCAGCGTTTTCCAGAGGGCCTCCCATGACACCAGTGTGCATCATTCCAGTTCCTGGCTTATTCCGAGGGAAATTCTGCTGGACCAGCGCAACCGCAAGACCCAGAAGCTTACAGCAGAAGTAGAGCATGTGACTGTCAACGTGACTTCACATGGGACTCGGGCGTCTTTGCTCTCTCCCACCTGGCGGGTGGCAGTGAGGGTTTCTAGGTAGGTGCACACTCTCCATTGTCCCAGATCTGGGCACTTAGACACAACAGGAGGGGTCTAGGGGTCCCCTTGGGTCTCACAGTTGTCCTGGCGTCCTCACGAGGGGGTCTGACCGAGGCAGAGTGAGTACCAGACACTGGGGGTGCTGCCTGACAACAGGGAGTCTCCAAGGGGCTGGACCTTCCTCCCACACAGCGGATGAGATATCCTCCTCCCCTTCCCAGGGCCCCTGGAGGGCCCGTGGGAAAACCCCAGCTGGCCGCTGGAACCAGAGTGTAAGTCGTTGGCAGTGAGGGGAAGTCATACTGTGCTGGAGTCAGACTGAGCTGGGCGACCTTGAGCAAGGGTCTTGCTGGACTTCTCTGAGCCTGCGTCCTCATGTCTGTCTCTCAGAGCTTCCTTACCTTCTGTGTGTCACACACGGGTTCCTCTGATGGCTGGTGAGCCCTGTGGACCTCTTCTCAACAGGGCATTTTAAAATGCACACGACAATCTATAAACTGCACATATGACAAAAGACTAATTATATCCAACCCGAGTGTCCACTGACGGATGAAGGACTAAAAAGGCGGCATATGCATACCATGGAATATCACTCAGCTTGAAAAAAGAGGGAAATTGTGATACCTGCTACAACCTGGATGAACCCTCATCCTGCCCACGATTATGCTGCGTGAAATGAGCCAGTCACAAGAGGACAAGTCCGGGGTGATTCCTGTGACAGGAATGAGGGTCCTGCAGTAGTCAGATCCCTAGAGACAGAAGGTAGAGCGGGGGCCGCCAGGGGCTGGCGGGCAGGAGACGGAGAACTGGTGTTTACTGGGGACAGAGTTTCTGTTTTGCAAGATGGAAAGAGCTCTGGAGACAGGTGGTGACACAACAGTTTGAATGTTCTTAATGCCACCAAAGTGTACACTTAAAATGGTTAAGAGGGTAAATTTTATGCCCTGTGCCTTTTACCACAAGAAAAAGTAATTTTTTTCAAAAAGCTGCCTTCCAGAAAAAAGTTACAGCAAAACTCATTTACCAAAATACTGAGCCAATGTATGATATAGTAACATAAGCCCAGCTTTGTTAGGAACTAGATGGCAACGGGTCAATTCACCACCTTAATTCAAAAGTAGCCATGACATAAAAAAAATCTCTGGAGATCTCGGTGACAATTGTCAGGTGATACGATCCTGTCTGGGGTTGCCACTAGGGACAGAGTCACAATAATCCTGTGGCTTGTTGCCTGCTTTCATAACAGAAGCCCACGCTAAATTTCAGTTAGAAGTTCGGGAAAATAAAGATGTAGTTTCCCCTCATTCAAGTTCAAGAATGGCTCTGAATTCTATCCCCGTACCTTTGGGGTGGACCCTAGGTAAGAACTCCCAAATTGGATGCTAAGTTTCTTACAGCCGTTTAATAAGTGGTGCTTCCTGGCAACGGAGAAACTGGCTCCTCTCTTGAAGGAAGGGTGGTCAAAGATTTGCATTTTGCTCAAGAAGGAGAGGGAAGTCCTCCCTAAAATGGACCAATCAGTCCTTCCACCAGCGCAAAGAAGAAAGTGTTGCTGTGGCACACTCATTCACTTCCCGGTTCCCAGGGTGCTGGGTGATTCGTAGCTCACTAGTCAGATAGCTTTTGGGCGAGCCTGGTAAAGGTTTGGTGATATGCCGGTTTCCTCATCTATAATGTGCTCGTGATGGTGGCAGATCACACTGAGCTGGGAGAATTGTGTCTTGCAAGATTGGCAACTGGAGTTAATATGTTTTATTAATCTTTGACCTCTAACTCTCAAAGGAACTCCGTGAGTGGGTCAGTGGTTTCTGCTTTTGAAAAACCGGCTGAGTGGGTCTAAGAGCCCTTCGTTTAAAAAGGATTTCACAACTTCTCATCTGCAAGAGAGGGAGGGTGTTAATAAATAAAGCCACGGTGGAATTGTGCGGGGGCTGTGACTCGGCCAGTTCCCAGGGCTTCCGATCAATTGAGTAAAAGCAATTTCGAAAATGCGATTTTCCCAAATGCAGAAATGAAATTGGAGCTCAAGGGAAAGATCCCAATGAAACGGCTTTCTCTACGACTACCCAAGACAGGAGTCCCTACTGTGTGTGTGCGTGTGTAGGGATGTGTTGTGTGTGAGTGTAGGTATGAAGATGTATCTGTGAGGGTTTTTATAGGGGTGTGTGTAGGAGGAATGGGGTTAAAGTTCTCAAAAAGGGGACGAAAACCTGCTTTTCAATTCCTCTTTCCTCTTCTTTTTTAAGGTTTGATCAAGAATTCAGGGGCAGGCCCTGGCTGGTGGGGCTCAGTGAATTGGGCACCGACCTGCGAACCAAAGGGTCGCTGGTTCGATTCTTAGTCAGGGCATATGCCTGGGTTGCAGGCCAGGTCCCTAGTAGGGGGCACGTGAGAGGCAACCACACATTGATGTTTCTCTCCCTCCCTTTCTCCCTCCCTTCCCCTCTCTAAAAATAAATAAGTAAAATCTTAAAAAAAAAAAAAAAGAGTTCAGGGATGGTCCTTGCGGGTTCTCTGGGTGGAGTGAGTTGCGTCCTGGCGTCTATAGCCCTGCTGTGGACTTCTGCAGAGGGCCTGGCCCCTGGGCCCCTCCAGGACCCTCAGGAGTCCCTGTGAAGGGTTAACCAGCTGTGTGCTCTGCCCTTGTTTGCTTCTTTTGGATGTCATGAGGGCCTCCTCTCTGTGCATGAACAGACCGTGGTGACACCAGCCTTCACACACCACACGGGGCCCGAATTCCAGCCCCATGTCTTCTCAGGGGGGCCGTGATAAACCAGGGGCGATGTGGGATTGAAGGAAACATCGGTCAACCAAGTGTTGACTTAAAAAAAGGATGAATCTGAAGCACAGGGAACATAGACGCACACTCTAAGTAGAATGTGGGTGGTGGACACACGAGTGTTCGTTGTGCTCCTCTGAATTTTCCATATGTATGAAAATGATCACAATGAAATGCTGAGCAAGGGAAGTGATCCAATTTTTTAGAAAGGTATTATCCCCAAACCCCAACACTTTCTGGTAGCTGGGGTCATTTTCTTCCAGCTCAGTTACAAAAAAAAACAACGGATAAAAAATGATCCGCAGAATTCACTGGCTTCCAAGAATGGAATGGACCTGTATTTCTTTCTGACCTTTAAATTCTGCCTCAATATTGCTCACTTTGAGGGGGCAAGGCAAGATGGTGGCTGTTGTAGGTTCACTTGTGTCCCTCAAAAAGAGTTGTTCAAGCCCCTGAATGGGACCTCGTTTGGAAATAGGGTCTTGGCAGATGCAATCAAGGCATAATGAGGTTATACTGGATTGGGTGGGACTTAATCCCGTGGCTGGTATCCTTATAAGAAGAGGGAAATCTGGACCAGAGACCCACAGAAAGGTGGCTGTGTGGAGGTGGAGGCAGAGATTGGAGTGACACCTCTACAGGCCAAGGAACGCCGGCAACCGCTGCAACTAGAAGGAAGGAAGGGTCCTCCTCAGGGTCCCCAAAGATGGCGTGGCCCCACTGACACCTTGATTTGTACTTCTGGCCTCCAGAACGGCTAGTACCACACTCTGCGGTTTTAGGTCACCAGGTGTGTTCCACTTCGTTGTGGCGGCCCTAGAAATCTGTAGAGTGGCTGCCTTGGGCTGTAGCTGGAACAGAGGATGGTTTGCTTCACTCTGAGGCAGCTCCTGGCACAAGGCAGCTGTTCAGCAAGTAGTTGGGGCTGACTGAGTAGCGATATTACGCACTTCCGTGCGTGTATAAGGTTTGTCACCCTCCCCCACGAGCACGTCCGTGACAGCGGGGAAGGGAGTTCCTGCTCACCGCTGTCAGCCCGGCATGTAGCAGGCACTCAAGGAACGTCTGTTGAATGAATGTGCACTGTATTTCAGAGAACTAAGGGTACCCCCTACTCCTCTGCCTTGCTGGTTCTTTATTCGTTCAACAAACATGCATTAGGAGCTACCCTGTGCCCAGCATTCTGTGGGGATTTCGAAGTCCTTTGAACTCCAGCGATGGCAACTCTTTGGGGGAGGGGAAAGGCACACACGCAGATAAGAAGGAACAGTTAGAATCGCGACAGATATTTTTTACTGGCACGGGGCACTGGGAGCCATGGGGTCCTACGTCCTTACCTGCTGGTGTATTAGTTTTCTAGGGCTGCCGTAACAAATGACCATGCACTGCGGGGCTCAGAGGATGGCAGTTCATTCCCTCACAGTTCTGGAGGCTGGAAGTCCAAGAGCAAGGTGTCAGCAGGGCAGCTTTCTTTACGTCCTCTCCCCATGTCTTCACATGGTCTTCCCTTTACGTGTGTCCTAACTTCCTCTTACAAGGACCAGCCAGATTCAGGTGGGGCCCACCCTAGTGGCCTCATTTGAATTTAATTACCTCTGTAAACAAGGTCACGTTCTGAGATACTTCGGGTCAGGGCTTCAGTCTATGGGCTTTGGGAGGACACAGTTCCACCCATACCAGCGAAGGCAAACTCAGAGAAGTGAGGCAATTTGCCTGAGCTGGTTAGCAGCAGAGTGGAGACCAGGGAGAGTTTCCCAACTTCTGGTCTGGTTCTTCTTTCCTCTCTTATTTGCAGCCTTGCTTTATGGCACTAACGCATTAAATGCTTCACAAATATCTAAGGACAAGATAGAGGCATGTGGTGCTAGTCCTGGGATGCTTGGAGAACAATCACTTAGCTGAGTCTTGCGGTGCAAAGGAGGTGGGAGAGCAGAGGCAGGAGGGGCCAGGTGTGTGCCGGAGACACCTGTCCCTGAATCAATGGTGGCATCAGGCTCTCAGCTGGTCTCCTGGCTTCTTCCATTGCCCTCTTCCAGGCCATCCTTAGCCGGCAGCCACCACGATCTCTCTGTTCATGATTCTCTTGCCTTAGCCAGTTCATTGAGAAACTCTCCAAACCTCAGCTAGCCAGTGTGGCTGCTTTCAGCGCCCTCTGAACTCTGCCAAGAGGGCCCCGTGGAGGTTTCTGGGAGCGTGGCTCGAGAGAGCATGACTGTTGTTCCAGTTAAACGTGGCTTCTCGGTCTCTTCCTTCATTGAGCCTGGAAACAGCGGACAGGGTGCAGAACACTCCACCCCCAAATATGGCACCCTGGCACACCAACTATTTTAAGCTGCAGGAGTATGGGACAATGGCAGGAGCGGGGAGGACTCTCGGACCTTCCCCTGGATCGGGTCATAGATGCTCCGTGAGAAGTACATCCCGTCCTGGTCCCTGGAAGAAAGGAGCAGCCTCATCTCCAACGAGGAATCTGAACGAGCCCCGTTCCCCACACTGACCTCATGCCCTTTGTCCGATCACACGTTCCCCTCTTCATCCAGCTCCGCATAAAACGCGCTGCTCTGATCACCTCTGTGGGTCTCCATTTCTTCAGGAAGGCTCCATGCCCTTTGAAACACGTGCTAAATAAATGCGTGCTTTTGTCTGGTCTTTATCAGTGTAGCTCGCAGAGCCGACCTGAGACCCTAAGAGGGTCTAGGAAACCTTTTTTTTCTTCTATGCACAGTCTTCTCCTCCAGGCTGAGGCTGAGTCCATGCCTTCCAGAAAAATCAATCGGTTGTCACCCTTCAGATTGGCATTCTGGTGCGGAGCTCCTGGACCAAAGCGGTTAATCCCACCCAAGAAGGGGGGCAGGAGGATTTGAGAGGGGCTGTCATCACCTGTACTTTCTGAGCAACCCTTGGGACCAGCCTGGAGGGGGGATGGTGGCGAGGGGGTGGTCCGGGCTGACCTTTCGTTTACACTCTTGGAACTGCTTCCAGATACATTCATCCAGGGCAGGAGAGAGCTGCTGAGCCTGAGCACGTGGGGGTCCCCAGCTATAGTCTGGTAAGTGTCCCTTATCCAGGCCCTCCAAAAAGCTCTTACCTGGTTACCGTGGGAATTGCGAGAGGCTAGTGGGGGGTGGAGCACCCCTGTACTCCTTGGAGCAGAAACCAAATACTTGTCCTCAGAATCCTGAAATCCAGGAGGACTGTGGGGCTTGACCAGCTCTGGGAGTACTTTGGGAGGGGCTGGCCCTCTGGGGTGATGTCCAGCCATAGCTGCTCCCACCTTCCTTGTGCTTCCAGAATCCGTCATATGTCTTGGGAAGGATTTCTAGACCATTGGAAGAAAACGGAACACTCCATGTTTTTCTTAGAAGGGTTTTTAAAACAAATAAGGGTTGAAGTTGACCAAGAGAGTCTGGATTTCAAGTTTTCCCATGTTAGGGGTCCTGGTCACAAGCTGTTGAATTGTGAGGACAGGAGAGAAATCTCATTTTCCTTAGCAACAGGACTGCTGCCTCCTTCCCCAGCTGAAGTCCACTTTTAAGAAACGCTTTGAAGTCCTGGCTGGTGTGGCTCAGGGCCTGCAAACTTAAAGGTCACTGGTTACGTCCCCAGGCAGGGCACATACCTGGGTTGTGGGCCAGGTCCCCAGTGGGCCAGGTCATGGAAGAGCAGCCACCCACGTCTCTCACACCTCACACATCAGTGTTCACCCCCCCTCTCCTTCTCCCTCTCTTACCCTCTCTCTAACAATAAATAAATCATATCTTTAAAAAGAAAAAGAAAAAGAAATGCTTTGAAAAGCTCCTGGGAGTGGGAAGTGAGGCCCGTGAGGGCGGGCTTGGAGGTCGACAATAGCTGCTTGTTGTCACTTACCCTGGGGGGTTGGCAGGTCACTTCGGGACTTCTGTGAGATCTGTAAGTCTGAAGGAGAAGCTGAGCGGGGGAGGACAGGCGAGGAGGAGGCCCCCCATTTCACCCGCCTGGCCCCCTTCAACCTCCAGGTCCCCTCCACTTCTCATGGATGTGGGGGTGGGGGCGGGGGCTCCACTTTGGGGATGGAGTGTCATTTCTCCCAAGCTAAGGGTCGGTCTCAGCTGGGTTACAGAAGTGAGGGGGCAAAACCCAAACCCGAATCTTTCAAATCCTAACGGCCTGTCAATCTTTGTCGGGCTCAGAAGCTCAAGGAAGAGTATCGGAGCAGGTAACGGAGGAGGGTGGTGGCCCACCGCTCACAGGCCGCCATGGCCTCTTGCAGGATCCCTTTGCCCAGCTTCCCTGAATATGACGGCAGAGGCAGGAATTCCGTGGCGAGGACGGTGCTAAATGCCTGCCGGCCGCTTCTCCTTGGTGGTTTATCCCTCTGCTGGGAACCACAGGAAGCCTGCAGCCGGTTAGTGTCCCAACAGCCCCGGGGGGAGAGGTGATCAGCTACTTCCTGCTGTGGCTCCTGAATTCAGTGAATGGAGTTAGGCAGCCGGTAGCCTCCTGCTCCTCCTGCCCTGAGGCTGCAGGTTTGGCTCAGATTCCAGCCCGGGAAACGTCCCATCATTCTCCGTCAACTCACTCTGGCGAGACTGAGGGTCTTGGCAGTGGTCCTGGTACGTCCCACACAGGAGTTCAAGGGCTTGATGACAGCAGCCTTTGATGGAACCAGAGCGCACTTTTCTGCCATTTTAAATTTAACTGTTTTATTTAACATTTTTAATTGAGGTCTAACACATACAGAAAAACATATAGATTGTTTTAAAGAAGGGGCATTTTTTAAACTTATTGATTTTAGAGAGAGAGAGGAATGGGGGGGGGAGAGATCGATTTGTTGTTCCACTCATCCATGCATTCATCGGTTGATTCTTGCATGTGCCCTGACTGGGGATAGAACCCGCAACCCTGGTGTATCAGGATGATGCTCTAACCAACTTAGCTACCCGGCTGGGGCCAAAAGACATATAGATCTTAATAAAGGAGCATTTAAAAGAAAAGGATAGAATCATGACTCCCATACAAATATACAATGAATACATGTCAGAGACTTTATTTAAGTCATTAACTAATGAGGGAACCAATACATGACAATCGTAGCAATCAGTTGGAAGGACAATCAAGAGCAGGCACGGAGGCTGTCAGGATTGCGGGGGTGAATTCGCTCAGCAGATGCAGAATTGGTCAGTGCCCAGAGGTCAGGAACCACCGGCCACTCCACCAGACGCAGTGTGCCTTTTTCTGGAAAAGAATCATTTGCCGTGTTATCAGTGTGTGCAACAACTTCCGGAGGTGTACAACAGCTCAAAGATGATGAAAGGTGCACCGAAGAAAATAACCCGGATGCGTGCACCAGACAACACGCAGTCTCTGTGGAAGAAATCTAGCAATTTTGGAGGTCCATTTCCGAGCACTTCAGTTTCCCTTCTCCTCTGTTGCATGGCCCGATTCCAAGGCAAACACCTTGGTAATACCCAGGACAAGAAATGCAACATCAGCCCCTCGGAAGCCCTTCTTCCCAACCATTCATCACTCTTGCCTCCCCCCTCAAAGGCAACCACTACATGGATCTCCAAACCCACAGGCTAGCTTTGTCTGCTTCTGAACTTCCCGTCAATGCAATCAAAAAGTATACACACACACACTTTTCCCTGGCTTCTTTCACTCAATCACAATGTTTCTGAGATTCAGCCACATTGTTCTGCACATCAGCTGTTCATTCCTTTCTATCAAGCCCAGTAAGTAGTCCACTGGACGAAGGGACCGCTGTATTCATTTTATGGTTGATGGGCATTTGAGCAGTTTCCAGTTCAAGGACATAATAGTGCTGTGGGGAGCGATCTTGGGCATCTCTGTTGGAGTGGAATTCCTGGAGGGCATGAGAGCAGGTGTGTTCCTTTTCAGTAGCTTCTGCCAGGTTCCCAAAGGGGTTGAACCACTGCTTCCCACCAGGAGGTGGAGTTTCCTCACCATTCCACATCCTAATAGGTCTCCCTGTTATTGTCAGCCTCTCTTTCCAGCGTCTGGCTCCAGGATTCTTTCCTGAACTCCCCTCAGGAAAATTTCTTCCCAAGAAGTCTAGACTCTTGCCTACAGGCATTTTTAAATAGCTTCAGAAAGATGCGTTTAAAATGTAGGTAGGATCCTGTCCCTTCCTGTCTCAGAGTTCTCCAGGGCTTCCCTTCACTCTTAGGATGAAATCTCAGTCTGGGCTTTTTTTTTTTGCTCTGGTCCCTGCTTGCCCCTCTCACCTCGTGCCTACCACCTGCCCCTTGGTCACTGGCTGCAGCCCCGCCCATTTTCTTCTGGTTCCTTAAACACACCAAACTTGTTCCTTACTTCGGGACCTTTGCATCCATAGCTCCCTCTGCCGGAATGCCTCTCCCCAGATCTTTGCATGGGACGCCCGACATACCATCTTGGCTCAAAGGTCACCTCTCAGTGGTGTCCTACCTGACATAAAGAAATTGGGAATAAGCGTAAAGTGATAACTTCCTTGTCTCTGGTGGAAAATTCACTCACTGTTCAGCGGACACCCTTCCTGCTCTCTGATTCCAGGCTGCCGCAGCCTCTGGGCTATCATATAGCGCTCTAAGTCTTAGAGGACCTACGGCAATGCACAGCCTGGTCTTTGGATGTGCAAACTGAGTCGAGGGCGGGGCTCAGTTGGCTTCAGCCCCCGCTGTGGAAGCCATCCGAACACTCCTGTGTAAATGTGTGTGTTCTTTGATTTTTCCTTTGAACGGGCTGTGGCGTTTGCCTGGTTCCCTCATTAATAATGAGTTAAACAAACTCTTTAATACAGGTTTATTTATTTTTTCTATCTGTATGAGAGTCATGACATTACTTTTTTAAAAAAATGATTTCCCAACACGGACCTTCTCCAACCCAAACTTTTTAGAGGGGAAGGAAGGGAGGCAAACATCAATCGATTGGCTCTCGTTACGTGCCCCAACTGGGAACCAAACTCAGGCCTGTGCCCTGACTGGGAATCAAACCAGTGACCTTTCGTTTTTGGGATGACACCCAACCCAGTGAGCCACGTGGGGCGGAGCACTGTGTTTTACTTTCCTCAGAGCTGGATCACCCGCTGAGATTACTTTGTTCATCTATTTCTTCACTTGATTTTGATGGCTCTTTTCCGCCTGTGTTGGTCACTATGCAGAGTGGACTCTCCAAAACATAATTCTGGACTGAGTCAAGGGAGGTAGGTCAGAAGCAGCTGAGGGTGGGGTGATAGCACCCCCTGTCCTGTCCCTCCTCTCCTGCAAGGCTGGCTGTCTTGTCTCGGTTCAACCCGTGGAGCTCCCATGGGTCCTCGCCGGCTGGTCAAACAATGCCAGGCAGGGCCCTGCACCGAACGTTCCTGGCAGGTGAAGGAATCATTTTCCTGGCTGGCATCAGACTTTGGGCTGAGTAGACTGATAAGCAAGCTAGTGATATTGGCTACATTGGGAAGTGAGAGAGCTTTCTGCAGGGGCCTGGCTATTTCTCTCACCTTCCCAGCCAGGAAACGGGACCCTGGGAGGCCAAGCACTGGTCCCAGGGTTAGAGTCGGGCCCAGGACCCTCAGACTCCGAGGTCAGCACTGTTTCAGTAGCACAGCCCAGCACGCAGCGCGTGTGTTGTGTGCCTGGCCTGCTTTCAGGGATCCGTGTCCGTGAACTTATCCTTACGACAGCAGGACTTTAGGTGAGGAAACCAGGGTCCAGGGGAGGGAGCGACTTACCTCGGCTTCCCCAGCAATGAGTGGTACAGCCAGGATTTCAGCCCGGGCAGGCGAGCCCCAGAGTCTCTGCACCGAACAGAAGCCTCTAGAGGAGTAGCATGTACTTGCCAAACATTTATTCCCGGCCAGGCCCTGTGCTGAGGGTTTTGCATGCATTGGCTCATTTTCTCTTCCTGATACCCACCGAGGACGGTGCTAGCATGATGCAGCAAGGTGCAGGAGTTTCCAGGAGCACCCTTGCTTTTGACACCATCTTCAAGCTCAAAGGTTTCCAAGACCACTCTCAGGTTCGATCATTCACTAGAAGGATACACAGAACTCAGAAAAGCCATTACACTCCTGTTTACGGTTCATTATGATGAGAAGATGCCGATTAAAATCAGCCAAGGGAAGAGGGAGATACACAGGGCAGAATCCAGGAGAGGCCCAGGAGCAAGCTTCCAGTTGTCCTTTCCCAGCGGGGTGGGGCCAGCAGTGCTGACTCCTCCTGGCAACCACGAGGGACAACATGCAGTCCCTCTTAGCGACAGGTAGGTTCTGAGAAATTAATCGCATTGTTGGGCGACTTCATTACTGTTTGAACATCACAGAGTGCCTTCACACAAACCTAGCTGGTACAGCCCACTGCCCACCTGAGGCATTGCTCCTAGGCCACGCGCCTGCACACAGCGTGTTCCTGTCTGTACAAAGCAACACGAGATGAAATCGAGCACAAGAGAAAACGATGCCATCAAGAGAGGCGGCAAACGCACGAGGCTGCTGCTGTAACCCCGCATACGATCTTATAGCAAACTATTTTTAATGAGCAGAAAGAGGTTACCTCTGAAATAACACTGAAATAGCGTAGTAAACGCACAAACCGGTGACGCGGCCATTTACTTTCGTTTTCGGACATTGTGTGCTGTGTATAATTGTATGAGCCACACGGGCAGCGCCATGGGTCCATTCCGACCGACGGCACCACCAACCCGTGGGGAGCGCGCTGCGCCATGATGTTGCCATGGTTTTGACGTCACTAGGCGACAGGAATTTTTCAGCTCTGTTGTGATCGGATGGGATCACCTGAGTGTCTGGGTCAGTTTTGTCGACCTATACACTGCAATGTGGTGCCACAGGGAGGTTGCCCATCAGGGAAGCTCCCAGGAGCCTTGGTGTCCGGGGATTTTACTGGGGGTCCGTCTCAGAGGCATGGCTGCCCATCTGCACGGCTGGCCTTTGGTCTCCAGCCCCTCCAGAGGCGGAGGCAATGCCTCTTAGTTCAAGGGCCCCCTCTGCAAACCACACTGTTAGCACACCACTGTCTGGTGGGGCCCAAGGTCCCCGGGGAAACAGAAGCACTGACCCTGTGAAGTATTCCAAGGGCTTGGAATTTACCTTCCAGGAGCTGGGGGCAAAGGTCCAAACCTCTTACCTGTGAGGTTAACCCTTTAACGCACATATGCCCGTTTTTTGGAAGACAAAAGGACGTCTCGAGGTGCTTAAGTGGCTTGTCCAGTCACAGAGCGGCACCCAGGACCCGAACCCCGACAGTCTCACTCCAGGGCCTGTGCCTCTGTGCCGTTCCTGGCAGCTTTAATGCCTCTGTTGAGAGAGAAACTAACTGAGGAGATGAGCTTTTCCACCTCTCCCCTTCTCCAGTTGTCCGATAAGTCATGTCCGAAGTGTGTTTAGCGTGAGGCCTTGATGGGCTCTATGCCGTTACGGAGGCCTGGGCAGGGCTCTGTTTGGGGGAAACAGAGCTATGTCCTATTGAACAAGGTCCTACAACTGTGGCCACTTTTTGTTCCCTTGTGCTTCCAGAAAACTCCAGTGTACTTGAAATAAAAACATACTGAATACACATTGATCAGGTGTCTGTGGATACCATGCCCTGGGCAAGGTGTTGGGGTGCTGTGTGAATAAGTTAGACAGTTTATGTCTTCTATCGAGCTTATTAGTTATGTGTTGGGGGGGAAGGGAAATAGGAAAGTCAGCAGGTCCTTACTTCCATCACGGCCCTCTCCTGGGCATGCTGGATCCAGCCACAGCCACTTCCTGGACAAGTGTTTACTGAGCAGCTACTGTGTGCCAGGCGCAGGGCGATGGAAGGGCCTTGAGAGTAGAGAGTGACCAAGACGGAGATAGCCCCTGTCCTTCCCGAGCTCATCTTCACTTGAGTAGGGCACAAGCTGATGGGTGCTTATCTTCTCCCGGGTGGAGAAATGTGCAGACGCCTCCTGAACCACTAGAAAACATGATTTCCAACTGTGACGTGAGCCAGGAAGGAAACAAACACAGGGCCAGGGAAGAGAATAGGTGGGGGCAGTCAGGGAGGGACTCCCTGCTGGATGAAGAGGAGCCCGCCATGTGAAGAATGGGGAACAGTGTTTCAGGCAGAGGGGAACAGAGGAGGAGAAAAGATCAGCTTCATGGGAGTGTGGTGATGGGAGAGGACAGGGAGGTGGGTGGGGCTGCATGGGCTGTGGCAGTCTTTGGATTTTATTCCAAGGGCAGCCATTGGAGGGCTCTGACGGAGACGGACATGACCTTGTTTACTTGTTTTTATCCTCACCCAAGGATATGTTCACTGATTTTAGTGAGAGAGGAAGGGAGTCGGGGTGGGGGGGAGAGAGAGAAACATTGATGTGATGGATAAACATTGATCTGTTGCCCACTGTATACACCCCAACTGGGGATCAAACCCGCGACCTGGGTGTGTGCCCTGACCAGGAATTGAACCAACAACCTTTTGGTGCATGGGGGCAATGCTCCAACCAACTGAGCCACCCAGCTAGGGCTTGTTTACTTTTTAGGATCCTTCTTGGCCGCTGTCTGGAGACTGGATTAGAGGTAGGGTCAGCAGGGGCGAGGTGGGTGTCCCAGGACACCGCGTGCTGCCTCTTACCTCTGGCCTGTGCGTAGGTTGCATTCTCTACCCGGGGTTTTCAGCAGGAGTCAACAGCTCTGCGGATGCCCTGGCATGTCTCGGCTCCACTTTTATGAGTCGAGGGACTTGCAAACAAGTTTCTACCCAGGCCGATTCATATTTTTTAAAAAGATCTTATTTATTTAGTTAGTTATGAGAGGGGAAGGGAGGGAGGAAGGGAGAGAAACATCCATGTGTGATTGCCTCTCTTGCGCCCCCTACTGGGGACCTGACCCGCAACCCAGGCATGTGCCCTGACTGGGAATTGAACTGGCGACCCTTTGGTTCACAGCCTGTGCTCAATCCACTGAGCCACACCAGCCGGAGCCTGATTCATATTTTTTAAACCGCCCTTGGCTGTCGTGTGTCTCTGTTCTGCAGATTCAGCTCAGAGCCCTCATTTTCTCCACTGACTCTCCTAGACAATGGACACAGTGATGACCCCGAGGCCTGCCAGGGGTCAGGTGTCCCTCTTTTACCAGCAGAAGAACATGGCATTGGATCCAGTATTGACTCAGGGTCATGTGCATTCCAACATTGGCTCAATTTCCCTGACACTCTAATTAGTTTGACACTGGGAAGAGCTGAAAAACAATGGTGGGGATGTTTAGGCATCTGGTCCTGGGCTCTGTGACCATAAACAAGTCCTTTCATTTTTGGGTGACAGTAATTATCATCATAACAAGAACAGTCATCTTTCGGCACAGCCTCAATGAAGAGCACACTGTACAGAGCGGGGTTAATTCATTCACGTCTTACATCCACCCAGTGGAGCTTTTACTATCACCAGAACCATCATCACCACCATCATCACCCTCATAAATCAATTCACAGAAAGAAACTGAAACTAAGCAACAGGTACCCCCCCCCCACCCCCCAGAACAGGGGTGGGATTCAAACCCAGGCACTCCGACTCACTCTTACCAGTAAGTCACTTCGCTCCCCGTCTCCCTGTAAATCACAGCAGTTGGATTTAAACACGTTTAGAGCCTGGCTGCTCAAAATGTGGTCCATGAACCAGCAGCCCTGGCACCACCTTAGAATTGCGGATCTTGGACCTACCTACTGCATCAGAATCTGTATTTTAAAAGGACCCTGGGTGATCTATAGGCCCACTGAAGTTTGAGAAGCCACGCGGTAAGACATTTCCCCAGTGACATTCTGTGAACTGTGACCTCGGCATGGAGTAAAAGGTTCCTCTCAGTTGTGACAATAGGACTCCTACGTGCCCATCTTTACCATTCCACTGAGACAGGGCTGGGAGGAGAAGTCCTTCGTTCCTTCTCAGGAGTATCTTGTTGGACAAGTGCTTCTCAGACTATGTGGCCCTGTGGGTCCTCAGGAGCCACGTGGAGGGTTTGACACAGTGTCTGAGCAGGATCTGGCGATTGCCAGGGAAGGGACAGTGGTTGGCTGGGCAGGGCCCCCACCTGAGGAGAAATGCCTGTATGTACACCTCACCTTTGCACTGCCTTTCCCTGCCTGGAAAGCTCCTCCCCCTTTTCTCACCCCTGTCACTCAGATCTTCGCTCAAAGGCTCCCTCTCCAAGAAGACTTCCTGACTCCCTGTCTCAGGTAGTCCCCAGCCACCCCGTCACATCTCATTCTGTTTGCTTCTCAGCCTTCATCACTCCTTGAAATGATCTTCTACGACTGCTCACCTGCTTGTCATCTGCGCTCCCCACAGAAAGTAGCTCTGTGGAGGCGAGGCCCAGCCATTTCTGGTTTATTGCTCTCTCTCCGGAACCAGGAACACTGCCTGCTACATAGTAGATGCTCAATAAGTATTTGTTGAGTGAACAAACAGCTTGAAACCCTTGAGGAAGTGACTCTCTGGTGCTAATATGCTCTGAAACCTAAACCACCCAGGAAAACATGGACATGGGGTTAAAGGGGTGATTCTTACACACGCGAAGTGGGGGCCATCTCATGCTTGGCGGGGAAATTGCACACCTAAAATGGCAAAACAACACACACACGCGCACACACTAGGGAATAGTATCAGAAGATTATCACAGGGACCTTTCAGCCAAGGGCTTGCCAACAGAAAAAATGGGAAGGGGAGGGGTACCACCAGGTGATTACCTGAAACCTTCCAGAAGGAACAAGAGTAGAAGGATGTGCAAATTGCCTGCTTCTGTCTGTTTTCCATCCCGAGGTCCTTAGGATTCCTCTTCTCTTTTGCATGAAAAGAGAGAAATTGAAGCGAGGGTCTTTCCAATCTCTCTTCGAGGCTGGGAAAATCTCCCAGAGTTGCTGGTCATTCTAGAAACCCACAAAGCGCCTTCAGGGACTAGTGGGGCCTGAATCTGTCCTGGGAGAGTCAGCTGCCCGATGGCCAGCCAGCAGGTGACGTCCCAGGAGCAGCATTTATGTATTAAAAGGCAGCTTTTCGAGGAGAAACGCTGTGGATACATTAAGCTGTCGCCTGTTCTTTGGAGAGCCGTTATTAATGGAAAACAATAGATTAATAGTTTTAAAACGCTTGTTCAATAAGTAATTTTTATGGCTCTGGATAGAGCCCATTAAACATTTCTGTGTGTTATTATAAAGAAGTTTTAAGCGTAAAATCATAAAGTCAATAATCAGAGAATTAGTCACAGCGGCCAGCCACAGGCCATTAGTTTTAGGCGCTGTCAGCGACACCTGTGGCTTTCTCGGGAGAGTTTTCATTTCAGGCGGCAGCGCCGCAGCGCCAGGTGGGGACGGAGAAATGGCGGTGCCTGCTGCCTGCCATAAACGTGAGGGGACAGCAAGCAGGTGTGAGCAGCGGGACGCCAGGCAAATATTTACAAAGTGCAAACGTGAACGCAAAACTAAACGATCCAGGTCAATTTGCACCGCAGGCTGCGACGCTTTATTTCCCCAGCGACCGCCTCCCTTTCAGAGCGTCCCTGGGCCACAGGCCAGGCCTCGATCTCTTGCTAAAGATAGAGGTGGAGGCGGAGCGAAGTTAGAAGGAAAGCGTGTCGCCAGGGGCTCCCCCACGGAAAGGCTTCCAGCGCGGCTTTCTGAGAAGCGACGTTTTCATCTCCCGGCAGCTACGCCATCGAGCCAAGGCTTTGCAAGCGAAACCGTGAGCTTTTAAAAATCATTTCTATAAAATCGCGACCAATGCAACGAATACCAAAGCATATTGACTGTAAAGTGTGATTTTAAGACTGTTTTAAAAAGAAATAAAAGGCAACACACGATAACTATGGAAACTAGAGCAAGTCCAAAGAAGATCGTAAAAATTACCCATAATCTCTCTACCCACCGCTGTTCCTCTTCCTGTTTTACTCATTCGACAAATGCCTGTTGGGACTGTTTCACACCTGACACTGCTTTAGACACTAGGGAGGCAGTGATGAACCAAACGGACACTCCTGGCCCCAGGGGGCGGACACGTGGGTGGGGAGACACAGCAACAAATATAATAAATAAGTAAATTAGGAAGCAGATTAGAAGGTAATAAGTGCTACAGTGGGCAGGGGATAGGACAAAGACGCTAAGAGGGTGGGCCTCATTGAGAAGCTGACATTTGCATAAAGACTTGAAGGAGTTAGGAGAGTGAGCCACGCAGGTATCTAAGGGAAGGGAGCTCCAGGCCAGGAGCACAGCCTGTGCGAAGGCCCTGGGGCAGGAGCATGCCTGGCAGGCTTGAGAAATAGCGGTGGAGCTGGAGTAGAGGGAGGGAGGTGAGGGAATGGAAGGGGAGGGGCTAAGTCAGGGAAGGGGGAGGGGAGGGGGGGCTAAGTCAGTGGGGCTTGCAGGATTTTGGCTTCTCCTAGGAGTGAATAACAGAGTGGTTAGGGCAGAGCAGGAACGTGATCTGAACTACTTTTGAAAGGGATTCTTCCAGCTGCTGCGTGGTGTGAGGGAAGCAGCCAGGAGATGCGAGGAGGCAGCTGCAGAAACCCAGGCCAGGGACCAGAGTGGGGAGAAGGGGTGGGACTACAGGGATGTCCTGCAGGTGTAGACCTTCCCAGGTCTTTCCCGTTACTGTTCTTTTTACCTACTCCAGGGAAGGCGCTTCTAGGCACAGCAGCCTCAGTTGTTTGTGGGTGTCTGAGGTTTCTGAACTCACAGAGAGGCAGCTTCAGCAGGTTCGACTCACATTTCTGTCCTTTCTCTTTATGGGGGCCCCAAGGGTCCCTGACCACCAGGATGACAATTCTTCTTCCTCTTCCTCTCCTCTTCCCCAAATGTGACTACTTCTGCACTCTGATCCTGGTGATCACTTCATTTTCCAAGCCTGACACTCGGCCCGCTTTGTGCAGAAGGAGGTGGGTTTGGGAAATAGTTCCTATAGGGACACTTTTAATGTCTCTTGGGAAGTTTCCATTCTGGGAGACAAAAGGAGCTAAGCCTAAGCACAGATGTCAAGAAAGGAGGCACTGCAGCCCTATCCCTCTGCAGAAACAGAGCTGAGAGAGACAAAGGGAGGGGTGAGATCCAGGACCTACCCTTTCAGAGTTGCTGGGCATGGATTTTAAAAGACCACTAGGCATGTTAGCCCAGCTCGGATGCTGCCTCCTCCTCCAAGCAGTCTTCCTGAAAGTTGGTCTTCTCCTCTGTGCACTGTACCTGCCTCTATCATTGCACCTGCCACCCTGGTGCATAACGTGTCTGCACACAGCCATGGCTTGCTAGGTCTGGGAGTGTCTGTGTTGGGGGTGGGGGGGCACGTGCACAGTGTTTGTCTTAGGGCCTGGCACACAGTAGGCGCTTCATGAAGTGACTAAATGGTGCTGCCAGATTCGCAGAAGCTGACTGATCTTGGAGATGATGGAGCATGAACTTCAGGCCCCTCGCTGGCACTCTGGCCCCTTACGTGGTCACAAGACGACAGGACTGTAAAATTAGTAAAAGTGAGATATTGGTGTGTGTGTGTGTGTGTGTGTGTGTGTGTGTGTGTTTAAGAGGCCCTTCCCCCAAATTGCATGAGCTCCTGCATGAGCTCCAGGTCCTATGCAACCAGGGAAGGCTCAGAGCCAGGGTTCGAGGGGTGGGCTTATGCCCATCAGCATGGGAGCTGGTGCTTCTTTGGGGGCCAGGAGGACAGGGAGCTACCCTGAGTTAGGCAGCGGCTGGTGGCCTGGGTTGGGGGGTCACAGGGTTGTCATTCCCTGGGCGCTCTTGTTGCTTGAATTTCACTGCCCAGCTCCTGAGAGGATGCAGGCTGCCCCACAGACGCCTGTTATCTCCCCTTTCTCTGCTCTTTTTCTCTCCACCTGCATTTCCTCTTTCCTTCATTTCTTGGCTCCCTTTCCCAGCCAAGCCCAGGGTTCCCCTCGAGGGGGTTCTGTTCCAAAGTGGGGGAAGAAATTTCAGGACTATCTTGTCTCTTCTCTTCTCTTCCTTTCTGTGGTCACCCTCCTCTGTGACACCCCACCCCACCCCATCCATGCTTTGGCTTCGTCATCTACCTACTCTGAGCCTCAAGTGCCTTATCTGTAAAATGGGGATAAGAAAGCCTTCCTTATGAGACACCCGTGAGGGCCAAAGGGGACAAGGCGTGAGCACGCTTGTCAATTGTCGAGGGATGTTCAGGCACAAGCTCTTGTTCTGTCCGACTAGGGTTGACCTTCCTGGAATCCACAAATGTCCCCCAGCTGGGAGGGCTTCCCTGGTGGGGCTGAACTGCCAGGGCCCAGAGGCCGGACCCAGCTTCCGAGTCCCAGCTGCCTTGGTGTCACCTCTCGGCCCTCTTGCAAGAGAACTGGCAGCTTCCCGTCAGTGATGTTAACCGTATTTGCTGTGAACAGTCACTGACCTCTAATTGCGCCCTATTAACTGCACTTTCCTCTTTCATTTGCACACGTGAATTCTGCCCTGCTTCCAGAAAGCAAATTACAGGTTAGAAATCAGAATATTTCAAAGTGGGGTGAAGAGGTCGGAGCAGAGTGACCGCTGCGTAACCAAGTGTCCGGTGTTAACGTCCAGGCTGGGCCAAGAGAGCATTCGCTGCTGACCCAAGTTCACGCAGGTACCGGGCTCGGGGCTTGGGGTGGGGCGGGCGGGGGACCCCAGGTCAGGCTTCTCTTCTGAAGCCACGGCTCCTGAGCCTCAAGGCATAGCCGGGCAGAGCGGTGGAAGCTGGGGGTGTAGTGTGCCACCGTCCTCCTGTAGACAGCTGTCAGCACTGGCCGGGTGTCCAGTTCCACTGGGCTTTTATCTGAGGAGTTGGGAGGAGACGGGGTAGGCGGGGAGTGGGTGGGCGGCCATAAAAAAAAGACCTTAGATACGGTGAGGTGTAGTATCTGCATTCAAAAGGAAACAGGGGCTTCTCCCCAAATCCAGTGGCGAGCTCCTTCCTAGCCCTGTGGGCTCCTTGAAGTCAGGTTTCTCTCTAGCCCTGGGGGAGCTTCTGGGAGCTACACAAGACTTGGGTGGTGGCGGGGGGGGTGTTACAAACTCAGTTGTGTATAGGGGCCCAACCCACAGCAGAAACGAGGCAGTCAAGCATTTTGTTCACATCTTCATTCATTTAGCAAATATCTTTGTGCCACTTGCTCCCTCCCAAGCACCATTGTATCTGCTTTGTAAATATCAAACATCAAAATGAGGTGGATGCTAATATAATCCCCACTCTACGGATGAGAGAACTAAGCAGAGAGAGATTAGGCGACGTGCCCAAGGTCCCTCGGTGGTAAGTGGCAGAGCCGGGCTGTGAACCAGGCAGAATGCGGGGCTGAGGAGCCAGCCCCGACCCCTGCAGAGGGGCGGTCTCCACTCCGCCCCAGACCCTTCTGGCCAGAGTTTCCAACTTTTCAAGAGAAACTAGAAATCCGTAATTGTCTGTAAAATCTCCTAATTTAAAAAAGTTGGCTTTAATTTTGTAGACATTGTGTAGCTCCAAGGACATACTGAATTTGGCCGGGGCAGCCCCTGCTTGTGCAAGGAAGATGGGCCAAGGAGAGGAAGAGGAGGGAGGGGGAAGAGACAGAAGAGGAAAGGAGGAATGAAAGGAGTTGGAGCAAAAAGCCTGTCTGTGACAATCACTACTCATGCAACAAGCATTTATTAAACACCTACTGTATGCCAGGTGCCGGTACTAAGGGAACAGGTGGGCCCTCACCCCAGGAAGAGCTTACAGCTGTGTTCTCCTTACCTGGTCTGAATTTTAAAATGAGTGTGCGGTTGCAGGAGGTGTCTCCAGGACATGGCTCAGAGAACTGCGCTCCTCTAACCCTGGGGGGCGCTCACTGCCACCTCGGACAGGTGGAGGATCCTCTGCTATTCCTTCACTTCCAAACCTTAAGGAGCAAGCGCTTAGGGGGTGGGGCTTTCTCTACCCACTTGCCTTTTTAGTGGCACAAGTGACCACTGCCAAGCCTGGTGTTGGTCCTTCTAAGAATTGCAGGGCCCTACTCACCAGATCCCCAAGTTTGCCACTAGGTTCTTGGACCTTCAGTGGCTGGTCACCTCTCCGTCTGTCCTGGGCCTGTAATTCTCGGAGCTGCCACCAGGGGGCCAGTGCTGCGGGTGTCACGCGACACCCGGCCGAGTTGCTGAGAAAGGCAGGATCCGCTCCGGCCCAGGCGCCTGCTTTGTCTCCAATGACCTGCCTTGGAAGCCTGGATGCCCAGCATCCTTCCCCAAGGGAGGCGTGGGAGCCTACGGAGCCCCCACGTCCCTGAACACAGACCCAGTGGGGTGGGCAGCATGCACGCGACGGAAGATAGGTCTCCGCTGCCCCAGCTCCCCTCCCCGCTCACCCTCTTCCCCCACCTGAGAACCTCATCGAATTGGCTGATTCATTCCTGGTGACTTCTGCAGCCGCTGCTTCCGTATCTGCACCTTGAACTTGCATTAAGTTTTAATTAAAGCCGTTTCACTGGCCTTGCCCTTGGCTAAATGCGGCCGTGGGCACAGGGCACATAGATATTTAATAGTCTGCCTCTCCTCGCTGAAGGCGCAGGGTGCCCAAGGGTGTACCCGAGCCATGCCCGCTCGCAGCGATCCGCGCGCTCGCTTAAGTGTGCCCACAGGCCCCGAGCGGGAGCCGTGCAATAACTATTCATTGCCCTGGGTTAAGTGTGCCCAGGGGCACCCATAAACTCAATGCAGTGATTAGCGATTGCTCCCAGTGAAGGCTGCCCGAGGTCCTGCAGTATGTCCTCGGCCCTAAATATAGTCTCCGCGTGGGGCCTTAAAGGGCACAGCGTTTTTGCTGCGCACTTGATAGCGTCTTCCTTTCCTTCTTTAAGCAGAATTGTTTCCCTCCTACTCAAAGCCCAGCCTCCGGGGGCTTCCCTGCCTTCCACCAGGGTGCAGCGGGCGGACGGAAGGGTGTGGGAACAGTGGGGCAGCTTCGGTGGTGACAAGGGGAAGTGCCGAATTCTCTCGGTCTTCTCACCAAACCGCCCGCAACCTCCGCATTCCTTCCTCTTCGCTCCCCGAGGTGCTGATCGCTTCCGTCCCCTCGCCAGCTGTGCCTAGGACCCCAGCTGCCCCCTTGGTCGCGAGGGCAGCAGCTGAGGCAACGACATTTCCCTGGGTCTGTTGACACTCGAGTCCCAGAACATAAATGATTTTCTTGTCTTAATGAGCAAACAACCCTGCCGCTCGGCTCTCTAGCCGGCCTCCTGCTGGGGTAATTGCCGGCGCTTATGTGCTCTGGCAGAAATGTTTACTCACTCACCTTTGCTTACTGCTTGTGCGGGGAGGTTGTTTCCTCTTTGTTCTGCAGGCCGCCCCCCCGCCCTGCCCTGGGAAGCGCCAGTGGACAGGTGGGGCGGAAGCAACTTTCCGGAAAATTCTGCCAGCCGGTGCTTGGGAACACTCAGAGGCAAGACTTTTATAATCCTTTGGGGAGTGTTGGTGGACGTGCTAGGGATCCCCGGCCCTGGTCTTGGCAGCCAAGGCTGGACTATCCCCTCGTGCCCTCCAGCCAGAGGCCCCATCTGAGAGGAAACCAGAGGGCCTCTGCTTTGGGTGGGAAACTGGGCAAGGGGCCTCCGAGGCCCTTCCAGTGATAGGGACCTCATTCCTTTGCAAGGCCTGGCACAGCTCTTTCCCCAAACACTGCTTCTGCTGCTCCTGGTGTGCTCTCTGCAGCCTCCTGGAGAGAGGCGGTCCTGTCTCCATTCCACAGCCCTCTGACTGTGTGAAGGCAGCATTGCCCCCCCCTAAGTCTTCTCTGGAATTCCTCCTTCCAGTCCTCCTAGGACAGGCTCTGGGGACCTCTTCCTGCCCTGCTCCCGCCATCCAGACACCCCCTTTATTCAAGGCCCCAATTGCCAATGTCCTACTAAGCTGTGACAAGTGGAACTGAAGAATCCAGGTGTGCCTGGTCTGGGTGGCGTGGCCAGTAGGGGTGACCTTGTATTCATTCTTTTAGTCACACAGGGCACCTACTATGTGCTGAGCGCTCCTGCAAGGGGTCTGCTTCCTAACAGATAAGGAGGCCAAGTGTTCTGTTTGCCTTCCCCCTGAGTGGCCTGCTGCCCCACCTCTTGTCCCGCCATCCTCCCCTTGGCCCTGTCCCCTTCCCGAGTACCCCTTCAAGTGTGCCTTCTTCTCGAGTCTCTGGTGACTGCATCTCCTTGGCCAGACTGTTTATAAGTATGTCCTGTTTCTCCAGAGCCCATGACGGCTGTCCCTTCAGTGGGAGGTGGTGGCATCTCTGGAAGATGCCAGTCTCATGGAGTTGGATGTCACCGTCGACACCACCACCACAGCCACTGTCAGAAGGGACATTTCTGACAGCAGATCAGGAGTGGATGACAGCCCTGCCAAGGGGTCCCCCGGGGGGGCCTCTAGGCATAGCACCCTTGGAACTGCTGTTGGGAGCAACTACGAGGCCCTGAAGAGCAGTTTGCTGCCCCTACGGTGCTGACTCAAATGTCCACCTGCGAGACTGGACAGATTTAGGCAGGCGGCCTCGAAAATTGGGCCCCATTAGCGTCGAGTGCTCGGCGCGGCAGATGAGGGGCTCCTGCAATCACGCACTCGCGTCCTGATCGCCGATCCCTGATCGCGGTGGCAGGAGCATAATTACCATCTCTTTAAATAGCCCAAAGTTGCCGTGTGACAGAAGACGGCTCACATGACATTTGCTCCCCGCTCGCTTCCTGCTAAAAATATCTCGGCTCAATAATATTTCCTGGTGACACCGGAGCAACAGCCCCTGCCCTGGGCGCTGGGGCACTTGGGGGTTTAGTCCAGCAGCTGGTCTGGAGGTGGGAGGGGCGCCCCTGTGGAGGGACTCTGCTTTTGGAAGGAGCAGTTTCAGAGGTCACAGGGGAACACTCCTGCCTTGCCAGGTGCTGAACACCTCCCTGGAGCTCCTGCCACGCCGCTGGGAGGCGAGGACACTGCTTGCCCACTGGGGAAGACCCCCAAGCGCCCCTGATGTTCACCCTTCCCAGCTTCATTGCTCCCTCACTCCCCTCGTGGTCCTCCAGCTCCTGGGCACCTTATCCCCACAGGCCTACCCCACCCCTCCTCTTCTTAATCCCAGCCTTGGCCGAGCATTTCTGAATGGCTTAGGACAAAGAGACCTCTGCTGTCCCTGGCAGGCACGCATGTTTGTGGAGTGCTGGTGGGGTGTGAGGCGCTGGTGGAAAGTACAATCATCTACTGAAGGCCTCCAAACCAGGGTCTTCGAACTCCCGGGAGGTCCCAAGATGAACGCCTGGGGCTTGAGAACAGAGATGGGTGAGGGTCTGCGGCCCTTGTCAGGTTCTGTGCTGTGACAGCGGCTGGGACCCCTGATCTAGACCCTGGGTCCGTGAGCTGTTCCATTCTGCGTGGGGTGTGTAACACAGAGAGGCCTGGAATCTGGAAGACCACTTCCTACCTCCAGGGAATTTAAATTCTAAGGAACTCCGTATGTAAAGTTAGGTGGATCAAAGGCTTCAGCCTGTGTGGGTAGATCAGAGATGACTCAGACTTTATGTTGTATAGAATTCATCATGGACCAAATTTCGTGATCGGGGTTCTGGTGAGTTTAGGGCTTTGGGGATGGTCTTGTCGAGCCCCCAGACCTCTTTTTTCTTCCTCAAGATGCTTGAAATCCCTTTATTTGGAGACAGATACTTTCGTTTAGCAACTGCAGAGCTGACTTAAAATGCCCCCCCTCCCTCCATGAGAGGGCTGACACAGTGAAATTCTTGCTAAAGTGTAAACAACTAATATGAGCTTTATTTCTTAAGAGCAGCTTTGGTAATGGAAGGGCTCCGGTCTGGGTCACCAAAGATAAAGACGGTCTTGGCAGAGGCATCCCTTCAGCATCTCAGGGGCAGCCCTGCCCCTGGCACCTGCGTCCTTATGGGCCGTCACATGTGGCAGGGTCCCCTGGGCAGCTGGGGTGGCTTTCTTCTCCTCTTTGTTTGTGCAGCCAGGTTCCAGCGCGGGCAGCGAGGCCAAATACCGGGTACTCTCCTGTCACCAATTCGGAATGTGGGCCCTGGCTAAGTAAGGTCCTGCCACCACCCTTTGGTCTACATACCTGCACAGCATGCATTTTTGTGTGTCATGTGTCTTTCTCCATTCCAGTGTCACCCCAGCCGGAGTCAGAGGTCTTGGCTCATAATCCCAAGCAGATACAAAAGAGATTTCTGGTCAAAAGAGTTTTCTGCATCAGGGAAAACTTGAGCCTCAAATTCCTCCAAGGCTCCCAGTCCAGAACCTTCACAGAGACAGAAAACAGGAACTTTGGGGTGGTTAGCATCCTGGTGGCTCGGGTATTATGGGTCCAGGTCAGGGTCCCAATTTTGGCATCGGCTCTTCTGCCCCTTCGGGAGGCCCCTTCTCCTTTGGGCCACTGATACCTCAGGGAGCCAGAGACCTGGAGGGCAGATCTGTGGGACTGATTGAAGTGGGACCTTTGCTACATATGCCCCTGAGGCCTGCGCACTCCGTGGGAGGACAGCCACAGGACACAGGGTGCATCTTGCCACATGTGACTAATTCCTCATTGCCCCACTGCAATGCCAGGTGGCCCAGGGAGACCCAGGAAAGCAAGCTTTCGATAGGGTAGCCCCAAGCCTAAGACTTGCTGAGACAGTCGCCCCCATCCTCTGGACCGGAGAGAGCTTCTTTGAGGGTCTGGGTGAGTCACCATGGGGGAGCGCTGGCTGGAAACAGGCGCGGCACGCACGAGCCCTCTTTCCTAGCCCATTTCTTTCTCTCGTGGTCTCCTTCCCTGGGCCTGACGGGTCCCACTCCCAGCTGGGTAGGTGATGGAGTCAGGCACAACGGCTAAAACTGGCACGGGATCTAACTGGGGTTAACGTAAATATAAAGAGCCAAAGTGGGGGCAACAGGCATTTATTTGAGATAAAAAGAGAGGGAAAAAAAGAATTGCAATCGGGGCATGGAGGTAGAGACCCGAGTCACGTCCCGATTACTGGGGTGAAGGCAAGGGGGTTTCTGAGAAAGGAAAGGGGAGGGATCTCACACATAGAGGGAAGGCGTCTCTATTAGTGAGGCCAGGCTGAGTTGTTCTTTAGCTATCCACGGCTGTTTACTGGTTGTAAAGAACTGTCCTTGATGATCAATTCCTGTGGTCAGGAGGTCTCCCTGTTAGCTTTCCAAATCGTTGTTTGGAAGACAATGTGGCTTTGGCCCCGTTCAAAGCTCACTGTCCCCAGTCCTGACACTCCAGTTTCAAGGAGCCTGTGAGGCCTTTCCTCTGGGGTGGAGGCTCCGACTCCATTTCAAAACGGTCCCCTGTACATCATGTTTCTCAGTGGTGACGTCACTAGCTCAGGAGTCAAACTGACAGGGAGGGGAGAGTGGGGGGCACATCCGCTTGCTCAATGGCTGCAGGACCTCGGTGACTCACTTAACCTCTGTGACCCTCAGTTTTCCATCTGCGACCTGGGAACACCGGCACCTGTTGTGTGGGAGCTTGGCTGAGTTCCTGGCACGAGGACCAGGACGAGCCATTGCTACTTGGGTCCACCCAGCCCTCTGTGTGGGCTCCAGTTCCTCAGGTCGCTTCCTGGACGCATCAGGCTCCTTGGCAAGGGGGACTCTGCGACGCAGCTTACTTTTTCACCCGAGACGAACCCTCTACTGGATGTGGTGCATGTCCTGCATGCCCGGATGCTGGGCTTCGTGTCTTAAAAAGTGCTCGTCAGTGAAAGCCCCGCTACCAGACAACCTGGTATTTGCAAAACCACCAGGAGCAAAACCATTGAAATACAGCATGAGGAAATACGCATAATTCACAAATGATGTCGATGACTTTCATCTTCGACTTCCTAAGTGTCCTCAATAGAAGACAGACACGGAGGAGATTTAACTCAGATGTTAACAGTGCAAGAATGCCCCGTTACCAGGATATGATGTTTCGGTACTGCATAAAAATGTAATTATATTCAGAACTATATTTAAAGATTAAAAGGGGGACTGCCTACCACATCTAGCCCCAAATGCAGAATTAGAAACAAAGCAAAAGGCGGTGGGAATCGGGGAAGGGGGGTGGCAGGGGGTGAGTTCTAACAGTCTGCTAAAAATGGAAGTGTTTCTTGAAAGTTTTTACACATTTCGTCTGTTTTTATTTGAGTGGTTTCCTGATTTTGAAAAGGGAGGGCTAGAATTTTATCCAGCGAATACTCACGGAGCGCTTGCAGGGTGCGAGGCTCAGGAGGGAACTGAGGCTGCCAGATTCTTGTTCTCCTCTGGGGTCCACTCTGGAAAGGGGTAGAAGCAATGTCCAGAGACTAATAAAGGAGAACAGGGTGGGCAAAGGGAGACACCCAGGAGCAGATGACCTTTGTCCTGGGCCTTGGAGAGAGGGTTGGTTCTTGACAGTAAAGAAAATACGAAAATAATTCAGGCATAGCAATAAGAGCATTTTTAGGGAGACTTTTGGCAACTCTGGAAAGATTTACATGGGGAAAGAATGCTCTCTTCCTCATTTAATTAACTTAATAGTAGCAGACAGAAGGAATCTCTCCCCTCTCTGGTTCCCAGCGCACCTTCCCTGTACCTCCCTGAAGCTTCTAGCTCTTTCTGTTCCTATTATAGTTAGTGTGGCATGGTCCCGTCTCTCCCTCTGGTCTGTGAACTGCTTGTGAGCAGGGGCTGCATCCTATTTAACATTTTACTCTTCGTGGGCCTTATCAAACCGCCTTGCCTTTGGTAAGCACTTACGACATGTTCGTTGCGCTGCAATCGCACCAGGAATTCTTTCAAAATGTCTCAGGCAAAGAACATTTCTCTGTGTAAATATGTGACTAATATGCTGGAATATTAATGCGCCCGGATTGCCTAAGCACTCAGCGATTACAGATGTTTTCTCTTTTAATCTTCTCCCCCCACCCCCGCCCTCCAAAGTGGTTAGAACCTATAGGAGAAATTCTAATTATTTAAGATCAAAGATGTCAGGAACGGTGGAGGCAAGGCACTGCCCAGCCTGGATAAGGAAACCAAGAGGGCGTTTTAGCTGTAGCAGCTGCTCATTTTGGAGCAGAGGTTACTGACAAAAGTGCCTCTAGGGGTCAGACAGGGAGTCTGAATGAGTCGTGGGGGTGAGAAAACCCACCGCCCAAGTGCAGGAGGGTCAAGGCTGAAAAGCCTCGTGGGAGACCGTCGGGAGTGAACCGCAGGTCTTCGGTGAACTGGCGGCCACCAGACCTTCCCTTAGCCGGAGCCGATTCCTGTAGGGAGGCAGGCCACTGTGGCCAAATCGTCTGATTTTGCAGGAGGAGCTGGTTATAAAATTTTGTCTGCTAGTTAAAAAAAGATTTAAAACCCAGCCCTGGCTGGTGCGGCTCAGTGGATTGAGCGCGGGCCTGCAAACCAAAGGGGTGTCGGTTCGATTCCCAGGCAGGACACACGCCTGGGTTGTGGGCCAGGTTCCCAGTAGGGGATGCATGAGAGGCAACCACACAATGATGTTTCTCTCCCTCTCTTTCTCCCTCCCTTCCCTTCTCTCTAAAAATAAATAAATAAAATCTTTAAAAAAAATGTATTTAGAACCCTCTGCAGGGTAAACCAAACCTGTCTGGGGGCTGCATTTGCCCCGAGAGCCAGAACTTGGGCTAACCTAGCGTTTCCGTTTCTCAACTGGCGGTGTGTTTTTGCCTCCCAGGGGACATTTAGCAATGCCGGGAGACATTTCTGATTGTCACAACTCAGGGGGATGCTACTGCGTCTGGCGGGCAAGCACCCATCTCCCTTTCCCTGGGAAAAGCGGGGTCACCTGGACGCACCCACCTTTAGCCGCATGGCCCTCAGGTCCAGAGAACCTCCTCGGCCACCGCTCTGGGGTCTGAACAATCTGAAGTCCCTGGTCTCAAGGCCATCTGTTACCCTAACTTATGGCCTTAGAGCTATAAGGCCTGAGCAGGACCCAGCCCAGGCACCAGGAAGTCCCCTCCTGCTGGGAGGGTTGTCACAGGGGTATGTGGCTGCAATTGAGCCTATGCAGAAGGGGCCTAGCCAGGCCAGCAAGGAGCTCCGGCCATTGATGAGGCCCTCAATGACCAGCCTGGCTGAAGAGGCATTGGGTTCCTTCAGAGAGCCCAGGAAGCACCCTCCATAATGGAGGCCATGGGGCCACCTGGGAAAGGGGCCAGATGGTACCTGCACCTGCCATCCATCCCCAGAACCAAGTAAGGACATGAAGAGGCCAGGGCTCACCCTCTTGCTGGGGACAGTCACTGCCCTAACAGTGACTATTTCCAAGGTGTGGTAGCAGCAGCCAGGCCCCAGTGCCTACCTGAGGGCCCCAGGTCCTTGGCAGAGAGCACGGGGAGGGCCCAGTGGCTAGCCCAAACCAGCCACCTGACACTCTTCAGAGAGCCCTCTGGCCTCTTCCTCCGAGAAGCCTCCAGCCTCATCCGTGGGAGAGTCCGAGAGAACCCAAGGCCTGGATTCCGCCTGCAGTCGGCTGGTAAAGAAGGCTGAGTGGGGACCATACACACATCCAGCCAACTTGGAGCCTATGGGCTTCCAGGGACATTTCCCAATCAGCTTTGCTGGACCTGGAGACCCTTTCCCTGCTGGCCAGGGGACACCCAGCAGGAGCCAATAGAACCCACACTGGCAACCAGCCCTGAAAGTCCCAGGCCTCACGAGCTTCCGAACATCATGGAGGGGCTTCTGAGAGGGCCCCTTGCCAGAATGAGCTGTGGAAGTGCCCCAAGGGACCCCAAGTTCAAAGAAGAGGGGTAGACAGGATTCAGGAATGTTTTCCACCTGCAGAGCGTGTGCTGGCCTGCTCGCTGTTACATGTGGGGAGGTGTGAGGGCAGGGGAAAGGCCACAGGCTCAGCAGCCAGACAGGTTCAAGTCCCAGTCCCTCACTCTTTAGCTGTGGGAGCTTGGGCAGGGCACAAACCTCTGTGCCTCAGTTTCCTGACCCGTCGAGTGGAGGCTAGCAACAGCCCCTCTCCAATGGGGCTGCTGAGGGGTAAGTGAGGGAATGGGGAAGTGCTGGCCCCACACACAGTGCATTCCCAGAGCCCATGAGCCCTCCTGGTTATCTCTGCTGCTCAGAGAGGCTGAGCCGTGGGCTCCCGGGCCCAGCAGAGGGGCTGTTCGCTCACTCATTCCAGGAGAGCGTGGGAAGCCTTTAGCTCAGACCTCTCTGGGGAGGGGGGAGGGGGGGCGTGGTGACAAGACCCTGGTGTGAGATGCTCCTGCCCTGGGCCTTTGGGGGCACTGACCCCAGGTCTCTAAAGGACCCCAGGGAGGAGAATGGGAGTGTCCCTGCTGTGTTTCCCTGACTCACCACCCCTTTGCCCGGGTTCCCGTGGCAGCAGCTGGTACCTGGTTGGCTTGGACAGCTCCAGGGAACCCACTGTCCCCTGGCGGGGGGTGGTGCCAGCACTCTCAGATTCCCTGGCCCAGGAGCCCAGTGGTGGCCTGAGCTAGAGTGGCCCTGGAGTGCTTCCCTGGAAGGGTGGCACCCCCGCCCGCTCCGGGTCCGCCCATCGCTGGAAGTGGGACTTGAATCGCAGCCAAGGAGAGAGGCCTTCAGCAACGCCCGGACTGCGAAACAAATAAATAAATAAATAATCAGGGTTGTCTTGGCTGATAAACGGTCTCTACCTCCAGGACGGCGGCTCCCCCTGCCCACCCCTCCCTCCCCTTCTCCAGGCAGATCCATCCCAGCAAAAGCTTAATAGCCCCATTTAAGGCTTTTCCTTTTCAGCACGGAATTGAGCAGCTCCTGCCATTACGAGGTTTTCAGCTTCTCCCTGAAATCAAATTACTGACTCCATTTAATTTTTTAAAAGCTCGGATGATTTCCCTTCTTGAATCAGAGCCGTGACTCCAAGGCCAACCCCCCTCATCCCCTCCCCCGCCCACCCCCCCACCCCCCAGCTAGGCAGGTCCCCTGCGGGTGGCTACTGCCCAGGGACAGCAGCCCCCATGCCAGGGCAAGCCTGACACCTAGAGGGGAAGCCAGCAGGAGGACCAAAGCTGTGGCCACTGTCCTGGACACCTGGTTGGTGGCCTGGGCTGGGGAGGAAAGAAGGCCTTGACCTCCCCAAGGCCCCGGGTTAGCTCACAGGGGCCCATGGCTTCGGGGCCAGAAGGTCTTCAGAGGCTGGGGGGAAGGAGTTAGGGCCTAGCGCTCCCACTGTGGGCTCACCGTCGGCTCGATCCCCAGAGCCCCAGTTGCCTTTCCAAGCATGCATCCTGGACCCCATCACTCGGCAAGTGTGTATGGAGCGGATCCGCTGTGCCAGACACTGCTCCAGGTCTGGGAAGGGGGGGCTGAATCGGACAGAAGAAGTCCCTCGTACAGGAGCAAAAGCTCTAGTGTGCACATGTGTGGGGGGTGGAGACCGCCACAAACGCATGCACGGACAATTGCAGATAACGAACGCCTAGTGCTGTGAAAAGACCCGATGCACAACTTGGGTGGAGGTGTGGGCTGCTTTGCGTGGGACGGTCGGGGCACCCCTCTGAGGAGGTAAACCTGGAAACAGCTGGCAGGGACAGCATCTAGGCAGAGGGGCAGCAAGTGGGAGGGTTGGAGTGACAGAAGGCCCTTGAAGTTGGTGGTAGGGTGGAGCAGGCCTGCAGGGCCCAAAGGCCAAGGCAGGTGCCCAGATTTTATTTGGCTTTAAAATCTGTCCGGAAAGTGGACGTCAGAGGGACAAGAGCAGCAGCAAGGGGACCGGGGCGGGGGGCGTGGTTCCTGAGTGAGGCAGGCCAACTCCCCCCCCCCCTCCGCTGGAAAGAACGGTGACTCAAAGGGCCCCCCTCTGAGGGCTGCAGCCACTCCTGCCCTGCATGCAGATGGCTCAGCAGAGGTGGCTGCCAGCGATGTTTGAGACATGTCCCATCTTCCACCTGACAACGCCAGCCTGTGTCTCTGCCTGCCTCTCTCCCTCCTGCCCCCTTCCCGTTCCTCCCCCTTTCCAGCAAAGCCACCCAGCTGTGCGACCTCCTAGACCAGGGCGAGCACTCAGAGAAAGTCCTGTAAACCAGGGCTGACCCTTTACCAAGTCGTCCTCACAGTTAACCACCCCACGTTCCTGGAGATGAGACTGAGGGGATGGAGTTAATGAAACTGCCAGGCTTTACCTGGCATAAAAGGCTCTTCACTGCCCCCCACCCCCCCACCCCAAGGCGGGCGGCGATTTGCAAGGCTGAGAGGGTCGGGCATTAACTGTTCTGGGCACTCTTCCCAGTTCCACGCAGCTGGAACAAACCACTTCTCTGCCTTTCCTTGCTCCGCACTGACTCCAAGCCGGGACAGCGTGTTTAATTAAACGGTGCTTGCGCTCCTTCTGTCCTTCCTCAAGATGGGACAGGATGGTGACCAGGGCTCCAGCTCCACCAGGGCCTGAGTGGCACCTGTGCCTGATCCTGGGGCCCTGTGTGCACCTGCTCCAGTGTTTCCCCTGCCTCAGGGACCTCCAGCCAGGTCTGGCAGTGATTTGTTCATGGCTGACGGCTGACAGGGTGGCTCTTTCCCTCCCGGTCAGCTCCCTGCTGGGCGGGTCTCAGACAACCTGGAATGTAGGATGCTTAGACATCAGTGGCTCCCCATCCTTAGCAGCTTGGGTTCTCATCTTCCACACCACACACCCCCGTCCCCGCCCGTGACTCTGGGTGTGAAGTCCAGGGTCTGCGATACATTTATCACCCCTCTCTCCTGTTACCCGGAAGAGCCAAGGGGCTACTTCCCTTTTGGGTTCTCCCCCTTGAGCTCTGCCCTGTCCAGGCTCATGATTTTTCCCCTGTTGAAGGTCTTGAATTCCCAGATTTTAGATGCTGCCCACGGCAGACTTCTTCCATCATGACATGGTCTTCCTGCCTTGACTGCAAGTCTCCACTGGGTATTTGAATATGACCGAAACTGAAATCGGAGGGGACAATTTAGCAACCCTCCAAATTATCACAAAAGCAGGGGGGGCTGTGGTGGGCAGAGCTTTCTTCTGGGTGTCTTGCCCAAGCTGTGTGACCTTGAGCAAGCTGGTTCACTTCTCCGAGCCTCTCTTTTGGCACGGGGCAGTTTGGAAACAGGAGCGAGTGGCCAGGCCACCTCTGCTGTAGGATAACGTGGGGGCCCATCCTGTGAAGATGGTCAGTGGAGAGCCCCCAGTGCTGTGAGAACCCCTCACCCCCGAGCATCTATCATCCCTAGTTCCGCCCACCTCCTGACATCTCTGCTGCTCTGGTCCCTGGGGGTGCGGGCTGCCTGAGACATCAGGCCAAGCCACAGGGGGCCAGGTGGGAAGATATGGACAAATGTTCATTGCCATGGAGTCAGCCAGAGCCCACCTGACCTGGCTGCGCAGGTGACCGCCCACTAGCTTCTCTTTCCCCTCCCAAAGTCCAAGATGAGCACTCTCACACCCCAGATCTCAAAGCCCCAGAATAGTGGTCCTCAAAGTGGGGTCCCCAGGCCAGGTGGGTCAACATCACCTTCTGGGCTTGAAATGCAAATTCTTGAGCTCCACCCTAGACCTCCTAATCCAGAAACGCAGGGGGTGGGGCCCTGCAATCTGGGCTTTAACAAGCCCTCCAGGTAAAGTTGCAATTCTTGGGAGACTCCTTGCCAGGGACAGCCCCAGCCCCACCCCCAGTCAGAGAATTCCTCTGTCCCCATAACACTTGCAACACTTGACAGCTTCCAAGCACATTTTAAAAAAAAGATTTGTATTTACTTATTTTTAGAGAGAAGGAAGGGGAGGGAGAAAGAGAGGGAGAGAAACACATCGTTGTGGGAGAGAAACATCCGTTGGTGGCCTCCCGCACGCCGAACGCTGCGGAGTCAGGCGAGTGGCCTAACCGGGCACTGAACTGTCGACATCCGCTTAGCTTGGCTGGACGGTGCGCAGCCACGGAGCCACACCGGTCGGGGCACAGCCTCCCGGCACTCTCCACCTCCACTGCCCCCTGTTGCTAGTACTGTCCCCAAGGAAGAGAGCAATAGTCCTTCCCCATGTGCAGACGAGGAAACTGAGGCTCAGGGCCTTGCCCAAGGTCACACAGTGAAGATGGCAGAACCAGGGCTCCAACGCTGGTCTCCTCATTCTAAGGCGCCCGCTCTCTCCTGCCCACCTTGGGTTTCCGGGGCCCTTACACCAAAGGGACGAACATACCTCCCTCAGTCGGAGAGGAAATCCCCTTTCCGGCTCTCTCTCCCCAATTTCCACTTGCCATCCCGAGAGAGAGCATCCAGGAAACATAAATTCTGCCTGGTGGCTGAGTAAGAGCTCTGAAAGGAGCTACACGTCAGGGAGATGGGACTTTATTTCTCAATGAAATAGCCTTTTTATGGTTGGAATAAAAGTGCCAGCGGGAGCCTAATGCCAGGAAGTAGAGAGCACATTTGATGAACATCTTCAGCCAGGGGTGGGGCTACCTTGGAGGCGGCGGCGGGAGAGCGGGCCCCACGTTTCCACACGCGTGTTTCTCTCCAGGTTAGAGCCTGGAAGCTCCTGGGGTCCTGCTCGTGGACCGCGCAGCGGAAGGAAGGCTGACCCCGGACCAGGGAGCGCCTTCGCTGGGCCACCGGGCCCCAGGAGCAGGACTGCAGTGCGGAGAGTGGGCAGCAGGGGGCAGCATAATCCACCGTTCCTGCCCCAGCCAGTGGGCGCTGCAGAGCGGCGGGGGGAGGGGGGTGTTCTGGGGGAGCTGGCAGAGGGGCTCTGAGACTCAGCCCTCAGAGGGGATCAGCAGTAACCCACTCCTCGGGACCTTTTCCTCTGCCCTTGAGCCCTTCCGACCCCCAGCCGCTTCACAGCAAGGACAGTCTGTCATCCTCTCTCTGGCTGCAGCCTCTGTGGATCCAAATCTTAACGTGGTGGGGAGGGAAATGGTGGGGAGGGGGCACTTCTCCATCCCCTTGCCTGCCTTCTGGCCAGTTTCTCCAGGAACTCCTCTGGGCTTGGCTTTGGACCTACTGACCCTTGGCTTCCTTCTGAAGGGCCCCTTAAGGGGGCTCAGTGTATGTGTGTGGGCGGTGGCTTTTGTGGGTGAGGGACAACGGCCTTCATGGTCACTGGGGGCAGGCAGGGGAAAGTCCTGAAGGACAAAGAGAAAGCGAGGAAAGCTCCTCATTTGAGACTGTGAGTGATTGGCAGGTTTACGGCCTCGGGAAGGTGCGTGGTATTCCGCACAATCAAGTCATTTTTAAAAATAATCTCCCTGCTTAAGTCGTACACGCTGCTAATTGCATTTTAATAAGTCTCTTAAAATCTTGCCATATTTTTTAATATCCTAATATTAGGTAAGTGATTTCGGGGGACACTGGAGGGCACGGGGAGTCTGTGTAATGGAGGGAGGGCTGTAATGAAGCTGGGGATGGCGGCAGCCCCTGACCGGCCTGGGAGGTGCGTGGGTCTGCTGCTCTGTGATGTGTGTGTGATGGGGGCGGTGAGTGTGTATGACGTGTGAGTGTGCACACACGAGTGGCTGTAGACTGGGCTTCACCTCTGACCCAGCTCATCCTGTCCTCTCTGTCCAAAGATGAGCCCGGAGAGGGGCTATAACTTGCCCAAGGCCAGATAGCAGGAGGGAGACCAATGGGGGACTCCAGTCCCCGCCTGGTGACAGTAGGGGAAGAACAACCTTTGCACGGTCTCGGGCACAGTCTCCTTGCACACGCAGTGACCTGAGGAGGGAAATGGTGGGGAGCTTCCAATGTAGCTCGTCAGGGGTCCCACAGCGAGTAAGTGGTAGAGTTGGGATTTGAACCGCAGTCGGCTCCCGTTTTTGGGGAGGCTCTTAACAATAGGATGGGAGGCTGAGCTGGCACCCAAGTGCTTCCCAAATCTCCGAGGGTCCAGAGCCAGTGGGGACCATGTCAGCAGCGGCAGGAGACACCGGCAGAGGCTGGGAAGTAGAATGGTGGGGGGCTGTTGTCTCTTTTGTGCCCAACCCCTCTGTGACTAGATGGCAGGTCCCAAGGCCAAGGGCGACATGCCACCTTCTCCTCAGAGCCCTCGGAGGTCAGAGGCCTGGGAAGGCCACGGCCGAGGTTGTCCGGCCTTGCACCTTAGTGAGCTCCGAACTTCGGGAGGTTCCCTGAGGCCCCCACTGGCCATGGCCTCCCTCCCTGCGCCCCCTTCTCCTTGCTCCGAGCCACCAGGCCGGGTGGGAGGCACATGGTGAGCGAACTTCTGAACAGGAAGTCAGCATCCAGGTCGTCCCCAGCCCCTTTTCATGTGGTTTCTTTAATCCCCGGGGCTGGGTTTCAGAAGCATTTTACAGTTTCAGTTTTACAAAGCTACGCTCCCTTTAATGTTGGCGTTTTTCAGGAGATTGGGGGGAGCGGCTTCAGTCAAAACATGTGTGTCTTACATCGGCCAGCTGTGGACTGCGCAGCCAGGGAGGGGAGGTGGCAATGTGGCCTCCAGGCTCGGGGGGCTCCGGTGGATGCAGACGCCGGCCGGGTGAGCCCTTGAACTCCACTTGCCTCTCTCCCTCTTCCCCACCTCCCTGCCTGCTTTCCTCTCTCCTGTCCAGGCCTGGATGGGGTCCGCCACAGCCAGCGGGGCCAGGGTACCCTGCTTCCAGGCCCCTGGCCACCTGGGGCCCCTTCTAGCTGCTGTCATTGCACTCATGCTTCCCAGACATGGGCATGCTGGTGTGTCATAGCCTCCAGCCACCTGTGTTGGGCTTAATTCAAGGCAGTGTTTTTCCCTAAGCAAAAATCCTTAGGAAATTGTGAGTTTGGTGTGCTGGTTACATCTGTCTGTTCTGATACACAAGGAAATGAACTAAACTGCTCAAACAGAAAGGAAAGGCTACGTACCACCTAAACTCACCCCGCAGACTTTGGGACGCCCCATGTTCTGTGACTCCTTCCCTGGAAGAGAAGGTGAAGGTCTGGAGGTGAGGTGACCTACCCAAGGTCACAGGGTGGGTGGGATTTGGGCCACTCGGCCTGTGCTCAAGGCCAGTGGCTTGAGCATTGGGTTCCAGGACAGATTTCTTGGCCCTGGAATTTCCGGCTCTGGAGGAGCCCCCTGGGGCCGCTCTGAGCTCACCGAGGAGAGGGCTGTGCTCCTGGGCAGTATGGTCGAGTGGAAAGAACACAAACTTTGGAATCAGTCACTCAGGCCTGTGTCCAAATTTCTCCCTCCTAGACATGACGGTGGGAGAGCCTCAGTCTCCCTGTCTGGAAAATGGGGCCGACCCCATGCGCGGGTCAGACACACCTGGGGTGTGCCTTTGCTCCTCTGCAAACCCAGGGGTCATCCGTGAACACTTGGACCTGATTCTTGCCCACTTTGCTCCAGTACCCAGCCCTGGCTCCTCCCTGACCCAGGAGAGGCAGCAAAATGTCCACAAGAGAGGACCAGGGGTGAGGGGCACGCCCTCCCACCCCATGCACTGAGCAGTGTGAGGGTAGAACAAGCAATGTGTGTGTAAGGACAAAGGTGGTTCTCCCTTAGAAGTGGGGGTGACTGGGAGACTCAGGAGCTGTTTGGATAAGGGTTAGGGCCTAGGACACCCGGTCCGTGCTGCCCGGGCCCACTGGGGTCTGGACTGCTGAGGCCACGCCCCTGGCCCAGCAGATGCCCTAACCCCCGCCACCCCGAAGCTGTCCTGCTGCCCCAGGGCCTCCAGCTGTTTGAGGAGGGGCTGCAGGCTCTGCAGGCCTGCGCCAGGGTGGGGTCCGCCAGGGTCCCACACGTGACCTTGCCTCCATTATGGCCGAGGGGTCCCCAGAGCATGTTACCTCTGGTCTGGGCTGCCATTCATGGGCCACAAAGGTCAGCAGTCGAGGCCAATGTCTCTACCTCCCCCCAGGCCACAGACTGCTCCTAGAGGACCCAGGAGAGAGGAGGAGCACAGGTCTAGCCCTGGGAGAGCGGGCGACAGGTCCAGCAGCTGTCTCTCTTCCCTGGGTGCTCGGGAGTGGTAAGGGACCCTGCAGGTCTCCTCTGCCAAGCGGCCGCTGGTGGACATGTTCTGAGCACTTGTGATGTGCCAGACGCTGTACTGAGCACATCACATGCCTCATTTCATTCCACCTGCTCTGGAAGACATTCTGGGAGGACCCCTAAAACAGTACCCGGCACACAGTAGGCCCTCAGTAACCATTTGTTGAATGAAAGAAGCTTAGCGAGGTGAAGTGACTCATTCGCCTCTCAATCACCACGCTCTTACGCTGTCTTGATCCCTAAGGACTGACTGCTCACGGCGGATGCTCCGGCAAGGACAGAAGAGACACTCAGGCAGCAGGTTCCCCCAAGTCCTACACACCCCACCTATTATTCCCTTTTCTTCAGAGAGGCTGTCATGGTCCCTTTTGGGGGTGTGTGGAGGAGGGCAGGTCCCCCAGGATGGAGGGTGCTTCCTCAGCTAATCCCTCGAGCCACCCAGGGGAGAAACACCCTTGGCCTGGGGCCTCGTCTGCTTCCTCGGGGGCAGCGAAGGGCTGGGCCTGGCCCGGTTGCAGCTGCGTGGGGCCCAGGGAGGAGGGAATCAAAGGCAGCCATGTGGGCCCCGCTTTCATCTCCCGGCTTCAAAGAGGTGCAAACAAACTCTGTCCCCGTGCCAGGCGGCAGCTCCCTCCTCAAGGCCCCAGCCTGCTTTCCCCTCCTCCCTCCTGCTCCTTCCCCAAAAGTCAGCAGTGCCTGGTCTCATCTGGGGGCGCCCTAGAGGGGCCCTGACTCCTGGCCACGCAGGGGAGAGCCGAGGCTCTGCCCGGCTGAGGGTAGGAAAGGGCTGGGACCCTCCTCACACCTGTGCATGTTCCTACCGCTGGAGGCTGATACGGCCCCGTCGCCTGATCTCTACAGAGCCCTCCAGCCTGGAGTCTGCTGTCCCGTCCGGTGGCCACATGTGGCCACCCCACGCCAGATAGGTGGCTAGTCCGAAGGGAGGTGTGCCTGAGGGGTTTTCTCAGATCTGGTATGAACAAAAGCATGTAAAATATCCCATTCATCATTTTTACATTGATTACATGCTGAAATGTTAATATTTTGGAGCTATTGGCTTAAAAAGTATAATATGTTGTTCAAATTAATTTCACCTGTTACCTTTTACTCCTTTAAATGCAGCTACTAGAAGGTTTGAAATGACAGATGTGGCTCGTTTTCTTTCACTCGGACGCTCTGCTGCAGACAGTATTCCCATTTTGCAGACAAGGGCTCTTAGACTCAGAGGGTGTGGGCGCCTGAGCCCAAGTGGTACTCGGTAAAAATCCTGTGGAACGAACGAAGGCAGGCAGGAAGGAAAGTAGTGGCTGTGTGGGGACACAATGGCCCCAGGCCGTCCCTGTCCTCCTGGAGTTCCTGGCACAGAGTCTGGTCTAGCTGGGGAAAGGGGTAGTGCTGGAATCAGAGGCCCCAGCTCTCCGGGAACTCTGGGACCTCTGCACAGCGGGGAGCTGAAGAAGCTCCTGGGCCCGGGCCCTGGCTTTACCACTTAGCAGTTGTGAGACTAAACATCCTTGGCCTTCTCATCTGTAAAATGGGGGTGACGATGACAGTGGCAATAGCAGGCGGAGCTGCTGTGAGGACTAAAGGACTTAGCATGTTAACCGTCATTGATGACAAACACTGTGGGGCATCCATCAGGGGCCAGCCTCACGCTGGAGAGAGATGACCTCCCAGCTGATCTGAGTCCCCACCGCAGAAGGCTGAGCAGAGGGGGGCTCTTACTTTCCCTCCACATCTCCTCTCCCCGTCCACCTGGCTGGGTGCCGGGATTGCCTGCTCTCTGGGGTCAGTTTCTTGCCTTTCCTCCCGTCCCATCATCTCTTTGTACTCTGACACCCCACCTTCTTCTCCTAGCTCAGTCCCTGAGGTCTGGTGGCCCCTGGAGGTGGCTTTAGGACCTTTTTCTTTGGAGAGAACTTTCCTCCAGGTAAACACACATTCTCTTGCCCACTCTTACCAAGGACCTCTCAGGGAAGGCCAAGAGTGGTAGAGGAGCTCCCCAGGAGGTGAGGGGGACCAGGCTGAGGGGACAGCGGGTTCCTAGAGGTCAGGGCCAGACCTGGAAGGATGTGGGTGGGTGCTACCACAGCCTGGGGCACCCCAGGCAGGGGGGACGGCCAGAGTAACAGCCAGGAGGCAGCAAGATGACCCTTCACGCTCACAGTGGGGGTCAAGGGGAGAGCCACAAGGCTGCTGGGGTTGTCACTATGCAGGACTTGCTGAAGGCTGGGGGGGGGTGGGGACGGGGGCTGTTTCTTCCTACAGATGGGGGTGGGGTGCCCAGGGATGGTAGCAGGAAGTGAGATGATTGGAACCACACAGGGCCAACGCGAACCAGATGTGATTGGGGTCGGGGGCTCTAGCAGGAGGATGGGGAAGAGGAGGGAGTTTAGCAATCTGTTCCCACCTCCCCCACCGCCTGGCCCCCAGGCCAGTGTGGCTCTGCAGCCTGCTAGTCACTGGAAGGTAATGAGAGCCACACCCAGGAGGTGATGTTCCTAGTTGCTCCCACATTGCCCTGCAGCCGTCTGTGAGGAGGGGGCTGGGCAGGAACTCAGCCTCCAGTCCAGGGAGACTTGGGGGTCCAGAGGCTGCTGCTACTGCTCAGCCTCGTACACTCCGTGGTCCTGCACCAGCCACTTCTTCCAGGAAGCCCTCCCTGGTTCTCTGGGTGGATCAAGCACCTTTCCTGGGTTCTCCGAGCTCTCAATGTTGAGTGGATTGTGACTGCTTCTTCCAGTGAGCTACTTAAATATCCGCCATCCCCTTTGCGCACATCTTTGGCATCTCCAGGTCTCTCCGGACCCCAGCCTCTCCCCTAGGGCCACTTGAACTATATATGTGTGTATATTTAAATTTGTTTTTTAAAAAATCATGTAAGTCATTCAAGAATAAGTGCTCATCACAAAGATAACCAAATGCACCGAAGCGTAGAGAGTAAAATGTGAAGGAGCCCCTTTACCTGTCCTCCCCGCAGCCACGCCCATCCCCACGGCAACCACCATTAGGTTGGGTGTAGGGTCTTTCAAATTGTATGTGTGCGTGATAAAAAATACAGGACACAAAATATATTATTTTAACCATTTTAAATACACAGTCCAGTGGCACTAAGTCATCCACACTGTTGTGTGACCATTGCCACTGCTCACTTCCAGAACGTTCCTTCTCCAACTGAAACTCTGTCCCCATTAACTGACAACTGCCCATCCCCTCCTCCCAGCCCTGGCACCCACCATTCTGCTGTCCATCTCTATGAGGGTAACTCCTCCAGGGACCTCAGGTAAGTGGAGTCACACAGTATTTGTCAGGGACTCAGGGTGGGGAGGCAAAGTTGGAATTAATTGAGAATTGGCAGTTTGGTTTCAGGAGGGTCTCTCAGTGTGGGGGGTTAGTTACAACTGGGGTAAGAACACAACAATAAAACAGTCCAGAACTGGGGGAGACAGCAAGGGAAGGATTTCTGAGGCAAGGGGGTCGAAGAATCTTAGGGTGCAAACTGTGTGGGTGCTTTCCATCAAAGGACTGGTGGGTCTTCTGGGAAGTTCCATAGTGAATGATCAGTTCATTTGCCTGGGCGAGGGTGTCCTGGAATAGTGTGAAGACAGGGGATGGTAAAGTCTTGGTAATAGTAATAGAACAGTTCACGTGGACTGTAACTCGTGTGGGGGGAGAGAATTTCAGTCTTCAGCATTTACACTGAGTGAGAGCAGGTGGCTTCGGTCCTCACCCTTCAATGTCAAGGAAAATATCAACCAGTGCTCATGCTGGAACTACACTTGCCGATGGCACCCCCCCGGTGAGCGGCGCATCCGAGTCTGGCAATGCTAACTAGAGCATCCTCTGTAACATAGGGAACCCTCTGGCTCTGCGAAACGTATAATTTCATTATCGATAAGTTGTGCACCACAGACTCAGCCATGGTGCAGGGAGCAAGACCAACGCACAAAGATCGGTTGTGTTTCTACAAAAGCAACGAACAAGCTGAAAAGGAAACAAAGAAAACAATTCCATTTAAAATAGCACTTGAAGACAAAGAACAAAAAAAAAAAGGAAAAAAATAGCACCCCAGAGATGAAGCCACTTAGGAAAAACATACCTAGGAATAAAACCAAGGAGGAGAAAGACTTGCACACTAAAAACTACAAAATATTGCTGAAAGAAATGCAATACTTAATTTAATGGGAAGACATCCCACGGTCATAGGCCAGAGGACTCAATTTCCCACTGAATGGCTGCACCGTAACTTGCTTATTCATTTGCTTGCTGATGGACATTTGGGCTGTTTCCAATTTTTTATAACAAATAGAGCTGCTACAAACATTCACGTACAGGTTTTTACGAGGACATATATCTCAGTTTCTCTTCGCTAAATATCTAGGAGTGGGTTTGGTGGGTCACTTGCTAAGTACATGTATAAATTGATAAGAAACTGCCTAGCAGTATTCCAAGGTGGCCGCACCATTGTGCGTTCCCACCAGCAACGAATGAGAGTTCCAGTTGCTCCACATCCTTGCTAGCTTTTCACATGGTCCGTTTTTAAAATTTGAACCATGCCACTAGGTGTGGAGCGGCATCTCGTTGTGATTTGAATTTTCATTTTTAATGACTAAGAATGCTGACAATTTTCTCCGAAGCCTCTTTTCCATCCATATATCTTCTGTGGCGAAGTGTCAGTTCAAATCTTTAGCCCATATTTTTTAATGGGTTGTTTCTTTTCATATTGTTTAAGTATATTTTATTGATTATGCTATTACAGTTGTCCCATTTCCCCCCTTTATTCCCCTCTGCCCTGCACCCCACCCCCCTTAGTTCATGTCCCTGGGTTGTACATATTTCTTTGGCTCCTCTATTTCCCATATTATTCTTAACCTCCTCCTGTCTATTTTGTACCTACCATTTATGTTTCTTATTCCCTGTACCTTTTCCTCACATTCTCCCCCTCTCCCTCCCCACTGATCACCCTCCATGTGATCTCCATTTCTGTGATTGGTTTCTATTCTAGTTGTTTGCTTATTTTTTGTTTTTTAGGTTTAGTTGTTGATAGTTGAGAGTTTATTGTCATTTTACTGTTCATATTTTTGTCTTCTTTTTATTGGATAAGTCCCTTTAACATTTCATAGAATAAGGGCTTGGTGATGATGAACTCCTTGAACTTGCTTGACTTTATCTGGGAAGCACTTTATCTTTCCTCCCATTCTAAATGATAGCTTGGCTGGATAGAGTCATCTTGCATGTGGGTCCTTGCCTTTCATGACTTTGAATGCTTCTTTCCAGCCCCTCCTTGCCTGCAAAGTTTGTTTTCAGAAATCAGCTGATAGTCCTATGGGCACTCCTTTGTAGGTAACTGTCTCCTTTTCTCTTGGTGCTTTTAAGATTCTCTCTTTATCTTTCACCTTGGATAATTTGATTATTATGTGCCTTTGTGTGTTTCTTCTTGGATCCAACTTCTTTGGGACTCTCTGAGCTTCCTGGACTTGTATATCTAGTTCCTTTGCCAGATTGGGGAAGTTCTCCTTCATTAGTTTTTCAAATAAGTTTTCAATTTCTTGCTCTTTCTTTTCTTCTTCTGGTGCCTCAACGATTCAGATGTTGGAATGTTTAAAGTTGTCCCAGAGGTTCCTAAGCCTCTCCTCATTTTTTTTTTGAATTTTTGTTTCTTGATTCTGTTCCGGTTGGATGTTTATTTCTTTCTTTTGTTCCAAATTATTGATCTGAGTCCCCATTTCCTTCCCTTCACCATTGGTTCTCTGTATATTTTTCTTGATTTCACTTTGCATAGCCTTCACTTATTCCTCTATTTTGCGACCATACTCAATCATTTCTGTGAGCATCCTGATTACCGGTGTTTTGATAGGTTGTCTATCTCCTTATCGCTTAGTTTTTTTTCTGGAGTTTTGATCTGTTCTTTCATTTGGGCCACATTTCTTTGTCTCCGCACACCTGTTACGTAGTGAGGGGCGGAGACTTAGGTATTCACCAGGGCGGGGCAACCCACGTGGCTGCATTGTGGTGCTATATATGCAGGAGGGTTCAGAGAGGGAACAATGCCTCCTGCTCAGCTCTCACTGGCTTTCAGTCACTTTCCCCGCTACCCACAAGCAAACTGGACCCTTTGGGTGCTGATTCCCAGGTAGGTTGGTTTGTGTATGTTCTAGGACCCTGTGAGTCCCTCCAATGAATTCTCCTGTGAGGCTGGGAGTTTCTCCTGCCACTGCAACCTCCACAGGTTTTTACAGTCAGAGGTTTTGAGGCTTTATTTCTCCACGCTAGAACCCTGGGTTATGTGGTCTGTCTCATTCCCCAGTTGATCCTCCCGGTTTATCCTCACGCAAATATGGGACTGCCTGGTCTGCCAGCCGTAGCTTTACTGTGCATCCTCTCCACCCGGCTGTCCATCTCTGCCCCTCCTACGAGTCTAGATGAATGTTTCTTCTTTAACTCCTTGGTTGTCTGACTTCCATACAGTTCGATTTTCTGGCAGTTCTGGTTGGTTTTTGTTTTTAAATTGGTTGTTGTCCTTCTTTTGGTTGTGCGAGGAAGCGAGCCGTATCTACCTGTGCCTCCATCTTGGCCGGAAGTCTCTTTTCTTATTTTTGAGTTTTGAGAGTTCTCTGTGTCTCTGGTTACTGGTCCTTTATCAGATCTGCACTTTGCAAATACGTTCTCCCTGCCTGTGGCTTGTCCTTTCATTTTCTTGACAGCGCCTTCAAAGAGCAAATGTTTTTACAATTTTTCTTTTTGGTCTGTGCTTTTGTTCTAAGAAATCTTTGCCCAGCCCAAGGTATTAAATAATTTCTCATATGTTTGTTTTTTCTAGGAGTTTTATAATTTTAGATTTTATAGTTAGGTGTTTGCCTAATTACCTTTTCATAATATCTTTCCGCTTAAATCAGAGTGGGTTCTGTTGTCTGCAACTGAGAACACAGGCTGATGTGGAAATCATGGTGTTGGTGGTTCTGGTGATGATGTCAAAGGTCTGGCTGGTGGGCCAGTGGGTGCCAGCAGCCATGATTTGGTGATGGAATTGATGCTGGTGGTGATGATAGAAACAAGGATGGTGTTGTTGACCATTTCCTAAGTGAAATGCTACCATGGGGTAAAATCCATGGCAGCCCTGTCCACCCTGAACAGAGTTACTGTTTGACACCAACTTGTCCCTTCTCTTAATGATCCATTACAGACTCCAGCTTGTCAATCTCTCAGGATGCCATTCCCAGGAAGGTCCTGTGGACCCGCTTACAGAAGTACTCACAGGCACTCATATAATGCTGTTCATTGTATCCTTGTCTACTTGTCTATTGGAAAAAAATGGAAACAGCCTAAATGTCCATCAATAAAATGGCTTAAAACTGTGATACCCAGACTGTGGAATAGTATGCAACCTTCACACAGAATAAGCTAGATCTTTATGGACTTCCACGGAAGGATGGCCATGTAATATTGCTAAGTGCAAGAAGCAATTGCAGAAAAATGTGCAACCCCAGTTTCTAAACAGTATCTTCAGCTGTGTGTTTGCACAGGCAAAGTAAATGTCTAGGAGCACACACAAGAAACTGCTAACAGTGGCACCTCCAGAAGAGGCTTTTCACTTAACATGCTTCTGATCTGTTTGAATTCATCGCCTTAAGCAGTTACTACTTTAATCTAAAAAAATAAGACACACACACTCACACATACAAGATGAGGCGGGGCGAGATTTTTCTTTTTATTTTAGAAACATGGGCATGGAGGCATGGGCTGGGGGTGGCGAGTTGTCCTGACTTGCTCGAGTGGGTGGCCTTGGGAGCCAGAAGGAGGAACTGGCTAGACGGGAGTCCTCCTGTCTGGCTTTCCAGGCTCCACCCCGCCCTGCCTTGCGTGGAAGCCACGAGTCCTGCCCTCCTGGCCTGCCCCCAGGTGAAGCTGCTCTCTGAGCGCTACACAGAGATGGGGACAGAAGGCCATGGCCTTGACTCATGTCTCCCTCTGTGGTCTTTCTCATCTCCCCATGTGGGGGTCCTGGTACTCTAGGGAATAGAGGGGAGGGTGAGGTCCTGGAGTGGGTCCAGTAGCCCCATAAGTAGTCACTGCTGGCTGGGGTGGGGGATGTTGTTTAGAGAGGTTAGCTGAGCAGGGGCTGGGGATGAGAAAGACAGGGGCATGTTCCTTGACATATGGCCCGAGGGCCACCTGTGTCAGCCCCTGGTGAGTATTATATTAAGAACATGGAGCTGGGTTCTGGTTCTAGAGCTCCAGAGCTGACGAATCTGAGCCTCTGAGGAAGAATATCAAGGCCTGCATTTGACAGAGTTTGGCTACAGCAGATACAGTGTGATGACACCTAAGTCTCTGGGCTGGGACCTGGGCATCGAAATTTTATAGGACTGCACACATGACTCCAATGTGCAGACAAGCTCGAGAGCCGCCAGGGTAGAGCCTAGCTGCTCAAAGCGTGGTCCTTGGCTGGGCAGCCGCAGCACCACGGGGAGCTTGATAGAAACGTGCAGTCTCAGCTCCAACCCACCGAGACCTGCCACACCAGACCTGTGATCTTTCGGGATCCCTGGGAGATCCGTGTGCAAAGCACAGTTGGAGAAGCTCCAGAGGGCTTGGCCAAAGCAGGGCGAACGAAGGCGGCGGTCCCCAATGTTAGGGTAACCGAGGCCCTAAAAACAGCCCCACTGTCCGGGCAGCACCTGGGCTAGTGTGCTGCTGAGCAAGAGGGGTTTGAATGGTCCCTGATGGGCCCAGAGGGCCTGGGAACACTGCGTGGGGGGGTTGGCTGTGGCAGGGGCACAGGGTGAGGACAGTGTTCAAGGAGGTGGTCCCCCCACAGTTAAGGGCTCCTCTGGGGTCAGCCCAGACTTCATTCCACTTCCCTGTCCTGGCATCTGTGGCAAGTTACCTCCTCTGAGCCAAAGCTTCCTCGTCTGTCCAATGGGGTGCAGGACCGCCTTCCTCCCAGGGTTGTTGGGATGGAGTGGGGTGAACCCGGACGTCTGGCTCTCGTCAGTGCCTCATGTCAGCTCTGATTTTGTAACTATTTGGCAGAATCTTCCAGTGTACTCGGTGGAGCACAGGTGGTTAACCGCCCCGTCTGCAGGCAAACCTACCGTGAGGTGTGGGCCCCTCACTTGCCCTCACTGAGCCTCGCTTCCACACCAGCAAAATGTGGTAATCCTAATGGAACCCACCGTGGGTTGGGCCACCTCCCACAGGCTTCTAAGCTCACATCCTGGCCCACCATACTTCCCAAGTAGACGCGACCCCGTGGCATGCACTAAGAGACAGATGGTATTTTACTAAAGAGTTCTTAGGGAGTCAAGGAAAAGGGACTTCTGCCATGCCCCCAGCCACAGACACTTTTCCAGACTGTCCTCTGGAATTCTCTGGTTCTTCACTCCAGCTGCCTCTGCCCTGCCGGCGACCCCTCCCTCATTCTCACACAGCTCTGGAAACCCCTCCTACAGAACAATTCTGCAAAGCTGTACCTTGTTCTGTACCCTCAGCAAAACAAGAGCTACCTGCCAGACACTGTTCAGAGGGCCTTAGGAGGACAGTCTCATCCAGAATAGATCCACCCAGGGGTGGATTTATTTCTCTGACCATTTTACAGGTGAGAAATGCAGGCAGCGTTTTGGTAACTTCTGAAGGTCATGTGCTTGTAGCTGCAAAGCTGCGGTTCTAACCCAGGCTCTGGGGCTGTCCCCTCAGCCTCTCGGGTGTCTCACACGTTGTTCCTCTGCACGGGCAAGGCGTCTTGCTCGGGCCCCACAGAGGGAGCGTGAGATGTAATACAGCTTGTTTCGCTCAGTGCAGGCAGTGCACACATATTTACTGAGCACCTACTATGTGCCAGAAGCCAGGGACATGGGGGGTGAGCAAACAAGACGTGGTTCCTGGGGTTGTAGAAATAGTCCATTAAATTGTTTGAAGAGAAACGAAAAAGCTCCTGCCCCAGTGAGGAGGGACACGGGCATTGTTTCCAGACCCGCAAAGCCTTGCTGGGGCTGCTTGGCCTGCAGCCAGGCCTCGCCCTTCCCCACAGTTCGCCTGCAGAGCCCAGAGGAGGCAAGCCCCCTTCTCCCGCTGACCCTGGATGCATTGGGGTTGGTCTGTGGTGACAGAGGGGCAGAGTGGGGTCACCTCACAGCAGGACCTTGGCCCACAGGTGAGCTGCAGCTCCAGCCCAAACCTCTGGCAACTTCTCAGCCAGGATCTGAGCGCCCTGCTGCGATTCCACCCCCCCTCCACCCCCCGCCCCGCCACCGCCCCCCCCCCAACTCCAAATGCTAGTAATTGGTAGACAAAGAAGTTTCAGACAGTTGGGGACCTGCGTCCTTTGAGTCCCTGAAAACATGCTATTATTAATTAAAGACTTTGGCTCTGGTGGGGCCCGGGCCTGCCTTTTTCTGGCTGGGCCTCAGACTTCTGTCTCTCCAGTAGTCTCTTCTTGCTAAATTTTTCAGTGTTTTTAACATCAGACTGATGTTACGTATAATTACCAACTTTGCACCCAAATTATATTTGACATGGCTTGTGTGGGAAATTAGACCATTTCAGCGCCTACAAATTCACCTGGGGAAGCCAAGGCAGGCACGAGGGCGTGCTGAGGGGAAGTAATTTAAATATTACATGTGCCCTTGTGAAAATGCCAAAAGTCTTTAAACTGCCAAGAAGAATTCTGTCTCCCCCTCTACTTGCCCCCCCCCACTTCAGCTCACTGACAGCGCTGAGGGTTGGGAAGCAGGGCCCTGTGGGCAGGGGGTGGCCGGGGGTGCCTTTTCTAGTGGGACACTGCCCTGATTGGCAGGGGCAGGGCTGCTGCCCTGTGAGGAGGGCCCACTGCAGCGGTGTCTGGCTCTCTGCTCTCCTCCTGCTGCCTCCAGCCCGTCTGTTCATGTGCTGAAGGAGAAGACGCTCCTCCCTTAACCCCTGCTCCACATACGGGGGGGCAGGGTGGGGTGGGGTAAGAAGGTGGTGGCCCAAGCACTCAGAACCTGGGACACTGGGGCTCCAAGGGCCAGGCTAAGCAATAGCCTAGTATGGAAGTCCCCTTTGGACCAGACAGGCCCTCAAGCTCATTGCTTTGTCATTTCAAGTCAACAAATCCTGCCCTGGCTGCTGTGGCTCAGTGGATTGAGCACCGGCCTGTGAACCAAAGGGTTGCTGGTTCGATTCCCAGTCAGGGCACATGCCTGGGTTGCAGGCTAGGTCCCCAGTAGGGGGCGCATGAAAGGCAACCATATATTGATGTGTCTCTCCCTCTCTCCCTCCCTTCCCCTTTCTAAAAATAAATAAATAAAATATATTAAAAGAGAAGCAAACCATTAAAAAAAAAAAGCCAACAAATCCTAAACACCTACCATGAGGGATCCAGAGAAGAATAAAACCCATTCATTCATTCATTCAACAAATAGGTGCTTATACACTCATTATGTACCAAGCACAGTGATTAAAAAGATTCACTCATTCATTTGTTCATTCAGCACATAACTATAACTAAGTGCTTAAGATGTGCCAGGCTCTGTGCTGGGTCACAGAGGTGAAGTAGGCTGTGCCAACCTTTAGTCACTCAGAGTGACACTGGGGAGACAGACTTCCGGTCAGACAATGAGTTTCTGGGTTTATCGGGCTGGAAGGCCAGACCTGGCCCCAGTTGCTCCTTTGCTGATGGAGGCTGCCCCAAATGGAGGGAGGGAGACTCTGCTGGCTCCTGATACCATCACCTGGACCTGTAAGTCTGATGCCCGGGGTCTGGAGGCAAAAGACTGTGAGGCTCAGCCTGGCAGGGTCTAGGAGAAAAGGCTCCCATCTCTTGCCTTCCCTGCCCTGATCCCTGTCTTAGACTAGAGGGAGGGCAGGTAAGGTTTAGCACCTGCTGGGAGGTGTCCTGGCCCACTGTGGAGGCAGCAGTGTGAGAGCAAGAAGGAGGGAAGCTGAGATGCCTCAGCTGCTGCTGTCTTCTCTTACCTGTGCCTAGGAGGGTGCGGCACCTGAGAGGAGGCAGCCAGGAGGACACCCCCTCCCAGGCCTCAGAGGCATCCAAGGTTGTGGAGGGACCCTGGAACCCCAATCTTGCATGGGCACAAGGAGGAGGGCTGGGCAGTGCCTGTGGTGGGCCACCTGGGCATTCTCAGTCCAGAGCATCAGCTGCTGCCCCTGACTGGCGGTGGGACCCCCACTGTTTTCCGTCTTCTCTCTATTCCCTGGCCTCCTTTCCTTCCTTCTTGTACTGGGGGAAGTCAGCCCCGTTAGCCCTGGGGGCTCTGGGGAGCAGAGCAGGCTAGGCAATGGGCTGGATGCTCCTGGGGCTCAGATGCCCTCCAGCCTTGGCCCTCGATGACAGCCCGGGGGCTGTGCTGTCCCTCCATCCTTCCATCTCCAGGTGGTCTATTCCTATACCAGGTGCTGGGGACACTCCAGTGAACAAGACCAACGAGGACCTTGCCTTCTTGGGCTTATGTTCTAGCTTGGGGGAAATAAGCAATAAGCAAGTAAACTAAAAGCAGAGAAATAAGACAAAAAATGAGGAAGGAGCTAGTTAAATTTTTAAAAACATTTTATTTATATTTAGAGAGAGAAGAAGGGAGGGGGGGAGAGAGGAGAGCATTGATGTGGGGGAGAAATACCAACAGGCCACCTCTCACATGCATCTCAACTGGGGACCTGGACCGCAACCCAGGCACGTGCCCTGACCAGGAATTGAACCAGTGACCTTTTCCTTTGCGGGACAACGCCCAGCACAGCCACGCTGGCCACGGCGAGGGAGGATCTAGTTTGGATTGAGTGATCCAGGAGGACTTCTCAGAGGTGGCGGTATATAACATAAAGGGCCAGACACGATTTTCCAGGCAGAAAGGTCCAGGCTGTGAGGCAGGAACGCACTTAGTGGGTGGGTGGAATAAGGTACCAGTTAGTGGGTCTGGCACAGGTGAGAAAGAGGCAGCAGGTGGGCAAGAAGACAGAAGAGGGCAGGGCCAGGTGGAGGAGGCCCCTGCTGGGGTGCAGGCTGCCCCCTCGGTGGGAGGGACCCCTCCTGGAGGGTGTTAGCACAGGAGAGACAAGACTTGATTTGCATTTTGGAAGAGTACCCTTGAGGTTGGAGAATGGATTACAGAGGCCAGGGCTATGGGAGAGAGACTACCCCAAGGGCGCAGTCTGGAAACTGTTAAGCACCTGGGCACTGAATGGGGATGCTGGGACTCTGCCCTGGATTCCAGTCCTGACCACATCACTCACTGGTTGTGTGACCTGGAGTTGAAAGCTGTCCCTCTCTGAGCCTCAGTGTCTTTATCTGCGGAACAGGGGCCAGAGGCGTCTGGGTTAGGGCAGCACAGAGAAGCAGAGCTGTATCTGCCATGGGGTGGTAAAGGTGTGGCTGGAAGGTGGCGGGTCCCTGAGCCTGGGGCCACTTTGGGGGACAGATTTTTCCTGGGAGGAGCCGATAAGGGAGTGACACTGTGGTTGAAATCATCACTGGGGGGTCAAGCCCCCACCCCTGCTCTGGGCTCCCCGAGTTCCCTGGGGCCTGGGGCCCAGCTCAACTCTCTGGTTCCCAGAGGCAGTCCGCACCCCTCCCCCATCCTCTGTCCCTCAATCTTTTTTCCTTGCCTCTTCTTTTTAAAATAAAAATGCCGGCCGCTCGCGGATTGCTGATGTTTATGCCTCAGTAATACATTATGTATTATTTTGTTTTAAGCACAGCTTTTGCATCCTGACAGTAACAATAAAATGTGACTATGGGATTGCTAATACAGACAGACTAATGTTTCCATCGCCCGCCTCTTTTTTTTGCGTCCTAAGCACTTTTGAAAAGGCTCCTTTTATATTCCTAATAAAATTATAGAAAAATACATCGATTTACTGGAAAAGAGTTTAGGGTCGGGGTGGAGTTTTTTTCTCCCCCTCCCCCTGTGTGGGCTTCTTCCCTCCCCAAAGGCTGATGAATATTCTGAATCAAAGCTTCTAAGTGCTTTTTGACCCTTGACCCCAGGTTGCACCCCCACCCTCCATGTTGGCCCGCTGCTCACCTGGGCCCCAGCCAGCTTCCAGGCAGGGGCTGTGCATGTGCCCAGGACTTGGGTGTTGGTAATTGGGGTGTCTCTGTGTCAGGGCGTCTGTATGTGGGGGGGCTGTGTGTGAAGATGATCATGGTGTGTGTGCTAGCATGTGTGCTGGGGACCATCTGTCCACATGTTTGCATGCGTGTTTTCATGTGTGTTGAATGTTTACATGTGGGAGCTGGCATGTCAGGATGAGTGTGCCTGCGTGTCCCGCCTGGGGTGCCAAGCCATGGTGTGTTTGTGGGTATATAAATGTGGGGGGCGGGAGTCCATTTGGGGGACATTGGGGTTGCCGGCAGTCAGGGTCAGGTTTGTGGCTGTCAGCTTAAGTTGGGGACACTACCTGTACTTGGTTCTTTTCCCTGTGGGGAGTGGATGTTGCCTATTTCCAAAAAAGGCTATATCTCCAGGAGTCACTTTTCATCTGAAAGCGGGGTCTCACCCTAGGTGGCCTCTGATCCCTGATCACGTGAGCTAGCTGTGTGAGTGTGTGCACACAGGCACACAGGGCTCTGTGAAGCCTGTACGAGAATGAGACACAGCAAGCTGGTGGCATGTGTAGGGGGACCACCACGTGCTAATGAAGCTGTTCTGGCCTGGCGGAGGGGCTGAGCCACCAGGCAGACAGCAGGTCTCTGGAAGGGTTGGGAGGGACAGCCTTCCAGCTACAAGTGACCTCCTGGGCAGGAGTGGCAGGGGGCAGCAGGCAGGGAAGGGTCCCAGGCCACACGAAGGAGACGCTGTGGATGGAGAGAAGGAAAGGGGCCTAGGGAAGGTGAGGATCTACCTGCACACTCATCACCTTTGCCGACATCCATGCCAAGGTCTAGGTCTCTGGACCTGGTGAGCGGAGCCGGGGGAGGGGCCTAAACTTTTTGCCCTGGGTACACACACCTGGTGGTAGGGCGCAGAGTCTGGCAGGGAGGGCAAAGGCTCTCTTTCTAACAACTTATGCCTTGGTTTCCTGGGGCCAGACCCCAGAACTTTCACCCTGACCCCCAAATCAAAAATCTGGGAAATAGAGACCCTCCGTCAGAGCACCAAATCCCCTGGAACCCCCCTGGAAACCTCCCTTCACCCTCCACCCCTCCCCCGCCCCGTCAGAGATGCTGCTTCGGGGGAGGGCCCCACGAAGAACCCCGGATCCCGGTCCCCGAGCCTAGGCTGAGCTGAAGGCCCTCTGCCACCTGCCCCTCCAGCTGAGCCTGCCTCCCTCCTCCACCCTCCCTCCCCGCCCTCTCCGGGGTGTGTGTGGATTTGCATGCTTCAGAAACGGGGAAGAAAAAAAAAGGGATTGGGTTTTGTGTACTAAGCACTTTTGAGGGCAATCTGGGGCCCCCTAATCCAGAGGTTTATAACCTCCCCGGCTAATGCTCCCTGACACTGTGTTTTGATATCATTACTACATTATACTCACAATTTTTGAGTGAAAAAATACAGTACTTAGAAAGTCGAAATTCATAAATAAATTCATGTCAAACCGCACTTAATATTGATTTTGTTAGTGTTCAGATTCAATAATAAGGTACTGCGTGCATGAATATTTAAATATAATCATCATTTCTGCATCTCCTAATGGCCTCTGCTCCTCTGCACTCAATTTAAACACAATTTAAAAACTATAATGTATTGAAAAATACTAGGATTTAGCAATAAATCATCATCGGGAGATTCCAGGCCTCTTATAGGGTGGCTCGATATGGGTTTCTCCGGGGACCGTACAATTAGATTCATGTTTTTAAACTTCTCAATTATCCATATACCATAATTTTATGTGAAAGTTTGTGTCGCCCCCCCCCAGCCCGCCGCCGCCCCCCACCCCTCGCCAGCCCCCCCACCCGGCCTCTCTCCGTAGGAAGCGGTAAAAGATCGCTTAAGTGTTCTCTTAGCCAGAGTGGAGTGGGGTCAAAGGTGACCGTCCTCAAACTGAATTAGAGGCCAGGCCTGCCAGAGGCAGCCGGCGCTGAGTCACTTAATCATATTATTTGGGAAAAATATAGGGGGGAAAGAGATAAAATGACTTAAAATGAACTTGCCAAGGAGGAAGTGGAGTTTTTTAGATTTATTTAAAAAGCAATCCTTGGCCTGATGAAATAGACACAGGGCTGGGCAGGATGTGGTAAGAGCCCCGGGAGGCGGGAGGCCATGCTGTGGGAGCAGAGGGGCTTCCAGCCAGGTTGCTAGGCCCCAGACCTTCATGAGGAGCCCCTCGGGGTGCAGAAGGCCCTGGGGTGAGGATAAAGGGGGTGCCCATGGGACCTGAGGTTGGCTGTTAGAGTCCACTCATCTGGGAGCCTGCCGGCAGGCTGGAGCAGTCTGCTGGGAGAACAGGGTGTGGCAGAGCCCGGGAGGGGTTCATGTGGGGCCTTGCAGGGTGCCCTTATGGCCGCAGGCAGCAGCTGCCGCTGACAGATGGCCACACAAGTGGCACTGCAGCATTGATTGATGACAGGAAGGGATAGGACCCAGGAACCTGGAGGGAAGGTGCCCACTGGCTCAGAGCACTGAACGGCACACCCAGTCTATAGAATGGATCATGTCATTCATCCCACTTACCAAGCACCTACTGTGTGTCTGGGGTTTTACATACAAGTCATGTGAGCCTGGTACCACCGCTCAGTACAAGGCATGGTCGTGCCCATCTTACCGAGGAGGAAGCTGGAGTTCAGGGTGGTAAAGCAATTTACCCAGGGCCCCACAGCTGGACAGTGGCAGAATCTGAACCCAGAGCACTTGCTCAGACCAGTGTCCCTTTCGGCTCGGTGCTTCTCCTGGAAGGTGCGGCTGGCAGGTGGGGACAATGTGGGCCCTGAGCTCTGGCCTCTGGCATGCTCCAGAGGTGGTGCAGCTGTTTGCATCCCAGGGACATAGGACCAACATCTGCTCATGTGGGGAAGAGGCACATCTGAACTCTGGAAACCTGTCTGGTCGCTGGACTCAGGGCCAGGGGAGGGTCGCTTGGGTGGATCCAGAGCTGGACACCTGGTAGTGTTGCCCAGGAAAACCGAAGTAGTGGACTGACAGTGAGGGGTGCCCTAGGACAGCGATGTCCCTGAGGCCACCCTGGCACAGGTGGTTAGGCCACGGGTGGGAATGGACACCTGGCATTCTAGGTGAGGCTTTCCGCACTGGACAGGAATGCCAGGACGAGAACTTGACCTGGAGTGAGGAGCCACAAGGGCCGGGGGCACCGTGCTTCTCCATGCACCCCGGAAGAACGGACTGTCGCTAGGATCTAAGTCACCACCAGGGATATTGTCAGGTGCACAGGCCCCCACCCCCGCCCCCGGCCCCTGAGTCTTACTTCCTAGCTGTGGAAGTGGCAGGAAGGTAGCACCCCCCTCAGTGGGCTGGCACGGGGAGGCAGTGCCCACTTCGGCATGGTACCCAGCCACAGTAGCTGCAATTATACTGGCATATTTGGGGTCAGGCTGAGGCTCAGCCCCCGGCAGATGCTTTTCCCCTCTTCTGGTCTACATTGCCCCTGTCCCTTTCTGTGGATTTGGTTGCCAAGGGACCTGGCCTCTGATTGGCTAAGAGCCAGGCTCCCACCCCCACCAGCTGGCTTGGACATGGGAACACCCATACAGCTGTGTCAGACCTAGGGCACAGGGATAGAGGGAGGTCAGGAGAGGGGGCTGTCAAGGACCTGAGTTCCTGGCCTTGTGGCTCAGTCTCTCCAGCAACTCAAAGCTTGCAGGGTCTCTTGCTGAGGCCATTGAATCATTCATTCACTTATTCATTCATTCATTCAGGCTTTCAGCAAATGCCTACCACAATCCAGACACTGCTCTAGGGACAAGGAAAAATCAGCGAACAAAGCAGCACTCAGAGCCCACTCTTCCTGCAAACCTCAGTTTGCTCATCTGGCAAGTGGGGCTGCTCAAGCAGAGCCCCTCCGGGAGGGTTGTGGGGAAAGCCCTGCGGGACAGGGCACACCAAAGGCTTCGTGGCCCCCAAAGGGTGCAGGACCCCTGAGAGTTCCGAGGCTGCTGACAGACCACTGAGGAGGGACTCTGGCCTTGCTTTGGTCCTCAGGCCAGCAAAGGGATGGGTGCCTTCCTCGGCCCTGTCATTCTGCATCCAAGACCCGTTTTTTTCTGGAAAACAAGCGACATTCATCATGAGTGACAGCCAGGCCCTAATGCAATCTCAGCTGGAGCCATGAATTGCAAATGCACCACAGTGAGGAGGCTGCTCCATTAGGTCCCCAGGGAGGTCACACGCCAGGGCCCCAGGGGCGCTGGTCAGCGTGGGGACACCTCTGAAGACCCATAGACACCGCAGGGCCCAGGACTCCCCACCATCCTGCTGGGCCAGGATCCAGCTACCTCAGGTCCTTGGGTCCTCAGGACAAGGCTCCAGAGTGGGTGGAAGCAGGGGCTAGTTCCTGGTGACTCAGAACCTGCCTTTGTCCCTCTGTGCAATTCACAGGGCAAAATAAATCACCCAGTCAATTAACTGGAGCAAGTCAGGTGAGCAGGGCGGGGTAGGTGGGTGGGGCACCTGTCTGGCAATCTGGAGGACCTCACCAGGGCCAGGAGCACTCACGTGACTAGGGGCGTCCTGGTGGCTGCGCCCCAGGGGCCTAGGCTCTGCCCCTTACCTCAGATGACCCCACCCTCTCTCCCTTGCCCATCTGGTCTCCTTCCAGCTGCCCACATGGGAGCACCCATCCTCCAGGAGTGAGCTGAGCTCCACTCCCTGCCAGGGGGTGCCACCCCCACACGTGTGGGCCTGGCACTTCCGGCTCTGCACACCATCTGGTTGCAGCTCTCTACTTACGTGCGTGTGCCCTGGCCCACACGTGCGTGCCCAGTTTGCTGCCAGCCCGGCACTGAGTCAGGGCCGGCTGGCCTGTCTCTGGCACCTGGTGTAGACAGGTGGGTTTTTTTCCCCTGTGTGTTTTGGGTTCAGGAAAAAAAAATTCCCCAAATGAGCTCCCCTGAGGCGCTTTTCCCTTCATTTTTTTCTGCCCAGGTGTCTCTGAAGGGAACTTCATTGTCTACTTCAAATTCATTTGCACTTAACTCATCTAGAAGTTTTGCAAGAGCTGTTTGATGTCCAAGAAGCCTCTGAGCACCCCCACCACTCCCCACCCCTGTAATGAGCCCTTTAACCCTTGGAGACCCAGAGCTGCCTTGGGGCCTGAGTCAAAGGCTGGATGCCTCCCCCGCTCCTGCACAGGGGGGGAATAGCTCAGGGCACAGAGGTCTGAGTGAGTGGCATGGGTCGGGGGAAGCTCTGTCCAGCTCGCCCCCCACCCCTGCCTGGGCATCTCTCAGCACCCCTTATCCAATGGCCCCAGCCCCTGCTGGGTGCAGGGCCCAGCTGTTGGGGTTTTGAGCCTCCCTCAGTAATTAATGGGTGCCTGTGAGGACTGACCTAATCAGGCACCCAAATTAATCTCAATTACAGCGATTTGGTAACTGCAGCGCTAGCCAGCCCGACTGAGCTGGCGTTTCATCACCTGAGAATGGGGAGTCGAGATAGCTCAGCCCAGATGTTATCAGCGGGGGTGGAGTGGGGGGGGTTGGGTGGGGCTCAGGGGCCTCAGGCAACCCAGCCTTTATCAGCACCATCAAATTAGTTCATACCAGCTAATATTCACATTAGCATCCTGGCCTGCCCCCCACCCCACCCCCGTTCTGAGGACATGGAGGAGGCTACTGGAGAATCTTGGGCTGCCCTCTACTCTGTTCCCACTTCAGCACCCCCACGGTCCATCAGCTTGAAGCCTGGGGAGTGGGGCTGATGTGCCACGTAGGGCCCAGACATGTGTAGCTCTGGAACTCCAAGCTAGGCAAAGTTCCAGGTTCTAGAACTCAGGGTCCAGCTGGGTTGCCTCCCTCTGGGCATAAAGGTGCTGCTGGGAGGCAGGCGTGGGCTGAGGACTCCTACATGCTGGCGGCTCCCTGTAGTTTCCAAAGCCCTTTCCCAGCTGGTAGCGCTGGTTTGCTCCCTGCAGCTTCCCACCGGACAGGGCAGGGCAGGGCAGGGCAGGGATGGGATTATTCACTCCATTTTACAGAGGGGGAAGTAGAGGCCCAGGAAAGAGACGCAGCTTCTTCTCACCTCCTGAGAGATTGTCCTTCTCCCCCCCCCCAACCCCTGCACCCTCTGCCTCTCATCACACGTCCGAACACCCAGGACTCTTTCCTGAGCCTCTCGTTTACTCATTTAATCGTTAGTTCTGAGCCTCAGTGTTCTCATCTGTAAAATGGGGGTGAAAATAGTGATGTGTGCTCCCCTGCCAACCTTACCTGCTAAAGCTCCGTGCCCATGGAAGGTATTCACTGGGGTCTTTCTCAGTACGCCCAGTGGGAGTGGAGGATACAGCAGAGCTGGCAGCTGCTCATCTGTTCCCCAACCATGGGACATTTCCCTGTGACAACAGAGGAGCAGGGGAGGGCACCCTCCCCAGGAGTTGGGAGATGGCTCTCTAATGGGGAATCCAGGCAGCAGAGGCCAACCCAGAAGGTGCCTGGGGCTTTTCGTCATCACCCAGCCCACCCCACCCCCTCAGCCGAGACTCCTGTATCGTAACAGTCGACTCCTGGAGGGCTGAGAAGGCTCCTGGGTCACCTCCCGGTCTCCCAGGGGTGGGGAAGGCTTCTGAACCCATGAATGAATGAATCAGGCCTGACTTCCCACTCCGGAGACACTTAACACGGCTTAAGCCAATTATGCTCACCCTCCTCCTCACCTCCCTCCACCCCGGCCTGGGGGTGGGGGTGGGGGCTGTTCTGAATCCAGCCCCCGTCTTCCACACTTCCCTGTCCCCTGGGGTAGCTTCCACCCACTCTACCCCCTCAGCACAGGGCCTGGTTTGGCCAGTAGGGAAGGGGCCCAGAGCTCAGGATGGGGGTCAGATTGGAAGTTGCGGCAGGCCCCCATCAGCTCTCACGTGCCCTGCTCCCCACCCCTGTGGGACTGTCACCCTGCAAGGAAGCAGGCGTCCTGTGAGCCCTCCGGCCCGCCCCCCACTTCCCGAAAACGCAGTGGCAGGATGATTGATTTTGCGGGAAGAGCGACCACGAGGGGCGGGGAAGCCAGGGCGCCAGGGGGTCCTCACTCCATTTGCTTGTGGCTGTGAGTCAAAGCTGGGTCCCTCTGGACGGGGTGTGAGGTGTACCCCGCTGCTCAGCTTGGCTCTGGGGGCCAGGGAGGGCCCTTTGGGGCCTCCATATCGAGTTCAGGGCCCTGTGGGGACACAGCAATATTGGGGGGGGTGCCTCTCACCCCTTGGGTCGGCCCCTAGAGGATATGGCTGGACTCAGGGGACGTGAGCCCAGTTAGCCCGGGGGACATGAATATGTAGGGAGGGGTGGCCTCCTCAGCCCTTCTTTGCTAGGTCTGAGTTTTGCAGTGCGTTCCTGGGCTGGGTGTGGAGGAATGGGAGAGTGAGATTGTGCCATGCTCCTGAACAGACCCCGGCCTGCCTGGGACCCCAACCCTCAGAGCCAGGCCTAGAGGCCCACAGAGCCATGTGAGTGCCAGGGGTACATGTGCCCAAGGATACACACATATCCACACACACCACCAGGGTTCACACTCATAGGCATGTGGTGTGGGCACTGATGTTCACGAAATCAGATGATGGACCCCCGCCATCATGCGTGTCCTTCTAACTGCATGTACCCCCCTCCTTGTGTTCTGGGGCACGTGCACACATATGCACACACACACACCAGGATTCATGGGACAGAGTCAGGTCCTGAAGGCATCACACCCACAGAAACGAGCATTTCACACGGGTACATACTGTTGCAGGAATGCATCCAGATAGCCCAGGGGCCCCACGGAAACCCACGGCAGCAGTGATTGCCCCACTTCGGCCCAGTCCCGGGTTTGCATGAGCAGACACCCAGGCAGGTCTTCCATCATTAGAAACAGGGTTTTCCCCCTGTTTCCACTGGGGAGATGGGCAAACCGAAACCTCAGAAAGATGACTCAGACTCCAGTGAGTCAGCAGGCAGCAAACCACAGGAAGCTACCTGGATTCAGGATGCTCCAGAACAACAGGCCAGGTGCCTCTCCATGTGCTACCTCAGGGTCTGCACTTCTGGGCCTGGCATGGATGTGCATGGGGGAGAAGCAGCTCTCCCTGCAATGCTTGAGAAGGGGATGACCTCTGTCTGGACTGAGAATCATGGGGGTCTTCTTGGAGGAGGAGATGCACAGGGGGTCTTCAGAAAGGAGGGGAGCAGGAATTGGGGGGAGGACCCTGTGAGAGTTTGGGTTAGCTGGGTGTCTTGACGTGGGTGAGGAAATCGAGCCAGCCTCTGGGAGCTGAGGGCAATAGGGAGGGGCCTTGGAGCAGCTTCCTGATGGGGTATCTGCAGGCTCACAGGGTGTTGTGTGAGGCTGGGGAGCCCTCGAAGCCAGCCTCACTTGCAGAGACCTTGCGGGTCATCTGGGAGGACAGATCACTTCTCTCATCCAAACACAGTCGTGAAATCATGGGGGGGCATCGATCCCCCCTCCCCCCAATCAGGCAACTCAGTCAATGCCCCTGGAGCTCAGGGGAGTGGGGCAGCCTCGGGCTTCCATGGGGAGGACAACCCCAGCAAGCAGCTGGGTGGGGGCCAGTGCAAAGGAAGGGCATCCCAGGTGGACAGAGGCTTGAGGAGAGGATGCCCAAAGAGGCAGACCCAGGCCCAGGCTCCATATCTCGTCTAAGGAAGCCATGGCAGGAAAGGGTAGCCCCCAAGTGCCCCCAGCTCCACTTCATAACCAGGGACTCACATGAGCTACTGTGCAGCCTGGGGCTCCCTCTTACTGGTGGAGAGCCATCTGGTGCTCCAGCAAAGGCTCTGAGAAGTCCTGCAGGGAGGCATTGCTGGTCCTCCCTGTACCCTGCCATGGACGAACTCACCTGCCTCCATGGACTCGCTACTCCAGTGGCCACCTGTTACCATGCAGTGGGACGAGTTTTTGGGAAGCTGACCTAAATCTTTCAAATCCCCCTTCTCCTGCTTCCTCAAGCAGTTCAGTTTCCATGTTCATTGTAAAAAGTCTGGGAAATGTAAGGGAGGGAAATGATGGTTCAGATCTTTCCAACCACTTTGTTTTTCCTCTGAATGTGTTAAGGGTGTGGGGAGTGGGTAAAAAGCATGCACATCTAAATTGGGACCATCGAGTTTTGCATCTTGCTTTTTCTCTGCCTTTTTATAAATCACTTAATACCTGTAAAAGACTCTAAGTACAGCTTAAAGAACAATAATAAAACAGACCGCCAGATATCGAGGACTCAATTTAAGAATTATATTCTACTTTTTCACTCCTCCAGGCCATTAAATATTTTTTGAGAACTTGAGTTTTAATGGCTGCCTGGTGTTTCTTCCAAGAGTGTACCATATTTTATTTAACGAATCCCATCGCCTTAGAAATTCAGATGGTTTCCAACTTTTTACTGTTAAAAGAACACGGTGGCGAACATCACCGCGTGTAAATCTGCACCCATAATCAGAACACTCTCTGACTATTTAAGTGAATAAAAGTGGTATTATAGGGTCAGTGTTTTAAAATAGTCATAGCCAATATATATCAAGCACTTCTTTGGCAGGCCTTGTGCAGAAGCTTTGTGTTGAAATTCACAGCCCCATGTGGTAGGTACAATTCTCATTCCCATTGTACAGATGAGCAAACTGAGGGTGAGCGAAGCTAAGCAAGTTGCCCCAAATCACATGATAGTAAGTAGCTAAGCTGGTCTTTGAACACCAACAGCCTGGGTCCGGAGCCTGAGCTCTTAGCTACTCTGTCATACTTTGGTTTGTTCATGCTACAAGATTTACTGAGCACCTACTATGCACCAGGCACTATTACGGATGATAGGTGTACAGCAGTTAAACAGACAGACAAAAACCCCCACCCTGCATTCTAGTTGGGGAGACAGATAGTAAACACATTAAATGAACTATTTCCATTACTGGAAGGTGGTAAGTCTCCTGGCCAAAATGACATAGAGAGGGAATACGAAGAGGGGCTGCGATTTAAAATAGGGAGGTCAGGGCAGGACTCACTGAGGAGACAGGAGAGCAGTGTTTTGAAGAAGGTGAGCAAGGAACGTTTGCTGAGATCTGAGGAGAGAGCACTCTGGACAGAGGGACCTGCCAATGCAAAGGCCCTGAGGCCAGTGGAGCCGATTGTCCGAGGAACAGCAAGGAGGCCAGTGGAGCTGATGTGGAGTGAGAGGGGGTGAGATCAGAGAGAGGATGGAGGGGTGCAGATCGTGGGGTTTTGAGGGCCGCTGGAAGGACTTTGGCTTTTTCCTGAGGGACGTGAGAGCCGTGGAGGGCTTTGAGTAGAGTGGAGATGGGATCCAGCTTACATTTAACAGGATACCTTGGGCCACTGGGTGGAGCATCTGTACTGGGGGTGAGGATGGCAGCAAGGAGGCCCCAGCGACAGTTGAGGCTGAAGATGTTGGGGGCTCAAACCAGGCTGGTAGTGCGGGGTGGACAGAAGTGCTTTCCTTCTGGATATATAAGGTCTGTCCGGAAAAAGTCCAGCCATTGTTAATATGACGACAATCGTTTGTGTGATATCGATGTGACCTGGCAGCCAAGGAGAGTGGACTGGAATGCACATGTGTGAACAATGACGACCTCACTGTACTAGTCAGTGGGGGTGGCAGATGCTGTTGAGTGAGCATGTGTACTGTGTGGCTGTCACATTCAAAATGACTGAGCGAGTAGAGCAACGAATCTGCATCAAATCTTGCATTGAGCTTGAACATTCCTCCCCAGAAACTATTCCGATGATTCAGAAGTCCCCAGCTGTGGGCAACTGGTGACTGGCAGCTTCGTCACGACAATGCACCCACTCATGCATCCCGTCTTGTGTAGAGTTTTTTGGTGAAACATCTAATCACCCAGGTGACTCAGCACCCCTACAGCCCAGGTTTGGTGCCCTGAGACTTCTGGCTTTTCCCAGAACTAAAATCACCTTTGAAAGGGCAGAGATTTCAGACTGTAGATGAGATTCAGGAAAATACCACGGGGCAGTTGATGGAGATTGGGAGAACTGTGTGAGGTCCCAAGGTGCCTACTTTGAGGGGAACTGAGGCATCATTGTCCTATGTACAATGTTTCTTGTAGTTTTTGTATCTTCTTCAAAACATGTCTCTATTTTTCATAGTACAGTGGCTGGATATCTTCTGGACAGACCTTGTATTTTGAAAATGGAGTTGACAGGATTTGCAAATCACTTGGCTATGGGACATTAGAGAGGAATCAGGATATCTCTAAAGTTTGGAGCCTGAGCTCAGGAGAGGGGGAGACACATTTAGCACGGCTGAGGAAACTGTGGGGCGTGGGGGATGTGGTTTGGACTCGTGAGGGTTGGGGTGCTGAGCAGACATGGCTGCTAGCTGACAACCTGCTTCCCTCTCTTGGGGGCGCAGGAGCAGGGCACATGCTACCACCTTAAAATTAGCTGTGGCCCTGGACGAGCTCTGGCCAGAGAGCTGCAGGTGGAAGTGACAGGTGTAACTGCTGGGGGGCGGGGCATTTAACCACCTCCCACTCTGCGGATCCTCCGCAGAGGCTCTCTCAGCCAAGCCGAGGGGAGCCCCCATCAGATGGGGGTCCCAAGGGACGCACGCAGGAGAGCCCCTTGCCCACCTGCCCTAGACACGCATCCTCAGAAAGAAACGTTTGTTGTTCTAAGACACAGACATCTTGCTGTTGCTTGTTATCACGGCATATTTTATCCGGCCCTGAATAACGGGGACATCTGTCAGTAGGACTGCCAGGTACGGCCGCACCGGCCGTGCTGCGCTGCCCAAAGGCAGTGAGCCCACAGCAGGCGTCTCGTTCTGAGGACAGACTCGTCTGACTCAGCGATTTTCACCCTTTCCACCTCCTGCTACACGTAAATTACTAAAGTTCTGCAGCGCACCAGAAAACGTACAGTTTTTGCCCACCTGACGAAAAAGAGGTATAACTTTGATTGATTTTCAAAAATAACAATAGTCATTACTACCCTTTTTGCTCCAAAGTGATATTTATTTATTTGAATATATTGGGGTGATGTTGGTTAATAAAATTATATAGGTTTCAGGGGTACAATTTTATAACACATCATTTGTATTGTGTGTTCACCACCTGAAGTCAAGTGTCCTTCCACTTATTCCCCTTTCCCTCTGGTAATCACCACGCTGTTGTCTGCCGCTGAGGTTTTTTGTTTTTACTTTTTGCTTAGTCTCTCCCCCTTGTTCACCCAGCCCCCAAGCCCTCCCCTCTGACAGTCGTCAGTCTGATCTCTGTGTCTACGAGTCTGTTTCTACTTTATTCGTTTATTCTGTTCGCATACAAGTGACATCATCTGGTACAATACTTGTCTTACTCTGTGAGGCTTATTTCACTGAGCATAATACTCTCCAGGTCCATCCGTGCTGTCACAAAAGCTAAGGTTTCCTTTTTTTTTTTTACCGCCAAATAGTATTCCATTGTACAAATGTACCACAGCTTTTTTATCCGCTCATCTACTGATGGGCACTTGGGCTACTTCCAGATCTTGGCGACTGTAAATAATGCTGCAGTACACATAGGGGTGCATATATTCTTTCAAATTAGTGTTTTGGGTTTCTTCAGATATTTTCCCAGAAGTGAAACCGTTGGGTCATCAGGCAGATCCGTTTTTAATTTATTGAGGAAATCCCACACTGCTTTCCATAGCGGCTGCACCGGTCTGCATTCCCACCAGCAGTGCACGAGGGTTCCCTTCTCTCCACATCCTCGTCAGTGCTTGTTCCTTGTTGATTTATTAATGATGGCCATTCTGACCGGTGTGAGGTGATATCTCACTGTGGTTTTCCAAGTGACTTTTACAAAAATCAGGTGCCTATATTTGTATATAAGGATTCCAGGAACCAAGAATTAACCAATCAGATGCAAACTTATTGTGCGAGGTGACCAATAAGATGTAACTCCATTATATGACCTATATATTTATGGTTCAGGCCAGAGCATTCACACTGGACGGTTGTTGTTGGGTTGGCTATTGTCAACTCTTTAAATTTGATGATCTAAGGGAGAAGAGGTCAGTGTCCCTGATTGAACAGTCAGGTGTTGCATGTTTTAAAAATTCTTGGGGTGCACCAGCTGAAAATCACCGGTCTAACTTGTAGCTTCTTTACACGTGTGACGTCAGGCTCATGGAGAGATGGCTCCTCATTTCTCAGAGGCCTGATTCCCACTCCCCACCCCACACCCATCTCTAAACCTGCCACAGTCGCCTGACAGGGTGGGGTGGTGGGAGGAGGGTTCAGAGTGTAACTCTTGCCTTATCACCTGGGTAGAGTGAGCAAGGGTGGATCTGTGAGTATGTGCCCAGCCAGGGTGGCAGGTCCAGGGAAAGCCCCGCCTTGGCCGAACCAGGCCGAGCTGAGGGGCGAGGGACAGGGCCCAGCAGCAGCACCCTGCCACCTAACGGGATGCATATGCTCTGGCTGCAGATCAACAAGAAGCCTGATTTATGGAACTGCCATTCAGATGAATTTAAGCTGGATGCTACTGATTGAATGAACCCCAGAGCCAGGACTGCCTCCCCTCCCCCTCCCGTCCCCTCCCCTCCCCCAATGCTGCTTTACACAAGAGCCAGTCTGGGACTGCCTAGCGCGGCCTGGCGCAGGCAGGTGCATTCTGCTTCCCCACGGGCCAGCCTGCCTACGGCAGGACAGAGTAATATGTAGTACGTAGTTTTTTAAAAAGTAGTTATATTTTTAAGGAGGGCACCATCTCCTAACTTGCAAGGGGCTGTGGGAGCGAGAGGCAGCCCTGTCTGTCCTCCAAGTGAAGACAGCAAGTAGACAGATGTATAGACGAGCCTGGAACTCAGGGAGAGGCAAGCTACAGAGATAGATATACATTGGGGAATTGTCAGCATATACTGGTGTTTGAAGAGCCACGGCCTTGGGGGGACCACAGAGGGAGGAGAGTCGGAATTCCGAGCCTCTGGTGCCGCAGAAGAGACAGGAAGTGGTAGCAGCCAGGGAGAAGGAAGAGAGGCGGCCGAGTGAGGAAAGGCTCTGAGGAGGTTGGAGACCACCTGCAGCCCGTGAGCTGGGGGGACCGGTAAACCGGCTGTGGAGAACTGGCCACTGGGTTTAACTATGCGGCAGCTTGGTGTCCTTGACTAGAGCTGTGTGTGCCATGGATTCAAGAGAGGACGGGGAGAGAGGTGCCACTTTCAAGGAATCTTACTGGGCAAGAGAGCGGAGAAGAGGGTGGTCATTGGTGGGGAAGTGGGGCCAAGGGAAATGTGACGTGCAGGGCAAGGAGGAGGCTGGTGAGAAAGAGCGGGAGGAGAGGGTGAGTCCCTGTAGCCTGAAGTGGGGCTGGAATGCTGTCCAGGGGAAGGGGAGGGGCACAGCATCTGGTCAGGCCGGGAGCAGATGGCAGCTTTAGGGGGGAGGAGCCATGTCGCCAAATTGCCCATCAGAAAGTTCCTTATCCCAGACCCCCACCCACAGCGGCATTCGAGGATGGCGTGCCCCACACCCCATTGGAGCACTTCATGTCCTTTGCAGCCACCTCTTCTTATGGGGTGTCCAGTGCCCTCTCCAGCTGGGGTACTGACCCATGGGGGTCTCCTGCACAGGCAGGAATTAGGATACAGACCTCCTTGAAACTGCAGATGGGGAAACAGGGACCCAGAGAGGTTAAATAACTTGTCCAAGGTCACACAGCTAGTAGGTGGCAGAACTAGAATTCGATCTTACTTCTGCCCAACAGTCTCCTCCAAAGCCAAGAATAAGAAGTGGGGTCAAGAGGTCCTTGTCAAAAGGTCCCTGTGGGCTTTGCAGGGTTTGCCTCCTGACTCACTTTGGTGTTTATTCCTTCATCATAGGTGTGTAGGTGCCCCTCAACTGCCCATACCAGGATCCCCGTGAAGATGTGGTTCAGGGAGTAGACCTAAGGACTCACAGACCACCTGGGGAGGTCAGTCCATGGTCCCAGTTAGTCAGCTGTCCTTGGAGCTGTTCAAGGGATCGGCCCAGGAAGTGCAAATGTGGGCAACTAGCTAGGTCTGGGGGTCAGAAGGTTTCCCAAGGAATCTCCTTCTGAGCTGAGAGCCAAAGAATGAGCGAGGCTAAGCTTGGTGAGAAGTGATGGGGAGACAGGTGTCCCTGCAAAGGGCGCAGCACATGCAAAGCTTAGAGGCCGGAGAAACTTCAGGAAATAGGGGAAACCAGCTGTTTCGAGCAGGCCATCGGGTAGAGCTGGGAGTTCCGAGGGGTCTGCAGCCGGGCCCATGGGGTCAGATCCTGCATCCCCTCTCGGCCCGCAGCCTGCCCGTCCCCCACAGGGGCCGCCTCCGCGGAGCCAGCCTCACCCCGCCCGCACAGTGGTCGGGAGGCCGGCGGGGCATCTAATGGGCTGCCCGGCCCAGTTCCGGGGAGTGGTCCCTGGCCGCGCTAATGTGCTGTCGCCCCGCCCGCCGGCAGCTGGTGCCCCCGCGTCGACCCCGGGCGACGATCGATACGCATCAGGCGGCGGGCGGCCGGGAGCGCCCCCTCCCCCGGGCGCCTCTGACGGTCGTTCCGGGGCCTCCCGCTCTGCGCAGGTGGGGGTCGGCTGGATGAGGAAAGGGGCGCCCCGCAGGGGAACCTCCGGTCCCACGCCTGCCCGGTTCCTCTCCCCATTTCCACGGTTGCCCCTGGCTCCCTTCAGTCTCTCTCTGCCCTTCTTCTGGCTCCTCCATCCCATCGCTCCGTGGTCAGAGTCTAGGTCTCTGTCTCTTTCTATCCGAGTCTTAGGGTGGACGGGTCGTAGGCCCCAGGCGGGAGGCTGTTGGACGGGGACAGTGACCTTGCAGTTTCCTCCAGCCCCCAGACTCCTCTTTCCTGCCTCTACAGCCCGTTGGAGCCTGAGAGTCCCAGGTGACTCGTTTGGGGACAAGGCCAACATCAAGGGGACCAGCGTGGTGTGAATGAGGCACTTGGGTGCAAAACTAAAGGAGTGCTACCCCCCAAGCCCTCAGAAATCAAGATAAATACTACTTGAATGCAAAATTTTTAAAAAACAAACTTAAAACATTCCGGGGTGAACAAAACATCAACGTTTTAAAGACGAGATCAGTAGCTGCCGAGGTGACCCACACTGGAGCCTGCAGGAGAGGAAAAGTCAGGACCACGCACTACCGTTTTATTTTAAACATTGGTATCTTGTGCATTGCGACTGTTCACCCAGGTTTTAAAGGACACTGGTGCGGAGAGAGGCACCTGGGTTGTGGGTGAGATTCCCCAGCAAGGACTGCGATTAGTGAGAAAGCACCAAAGGCAAGCATCTCAATGATCTTTAAAACCAGTTTAATTGGGATGTAATCTACATACAATACAATCCACCTGTTTAAAGTGTCCAATGCAATGGTTTTTAGTATATTCAGTCACGGAACCATCGCCACCGTCAATTTTGGAGCGTTTTCATCACCCCTGAAAGAATCCCTGTACCCACTCAGAGTGGCTCTCCATGCCCCTCAGTTTCTCCAGCCCTCGGCCACCACTAGTCTGTCTGTCCCTGTGGATTTGCCTCCTCTGGATATTTCATATGAATGGATCCATACTGCGTACTGCGTGTGATCTCTTGTGTACGGCTCCTTCACTCAAGTATAATATATTCAAGGCTCGTCCTGGTTGTGGCATGTAGGAGAATTGTATTCTTTTTCACTGCCTAATAATATTCCATTGTATGGACGTCAGTGCTTCACTTATCTGTTCATCAGTTAATGGAGATTTTGGGTTGCTTCTACCTTTGGGCTATAATGAATACTGCTTGTATAAACATTCACGTACAAGTTTTTGTGGGGATGCATGTTTTAATTTCTCTTGGGTGTATACCTAGAGTAGACTTTCTGGGTCACATGGTAACTCCACGTTTAACCTTTTGAGGAACTGCCAGACTGCTTTCCAAAGGGGCTGTCAAAATCCCACCGGCGACGTGTGAAGGCTCCGCTTTCTTCACATCCTCTCCAGCACTTGCCACTCCTGTTTGTCTTTTTGATGAAAGCTTTCCTGGTGTGGGTGAAGTGGTGTCTCATCGTGGTTTTGATTTGCGATTTCCTATCTGATGGCTAATGAAGTTGAACCTTTTTCACGTGCTTTTTGGGGGACACTTCTATACCTTCTCTGGAGAAATGTCTGTTCAAACCCTTTGCCCGTTTGACAAATATCTTAATTATCTTTTAAACAAATGGCAGCAGACCACAGAGTATATTGTTCTGACTTGCTTCTCTGCACTTGAGAGTATGCTTTGGAGATCTCTCCCTGATCTTTATAGATCTACCTATTTTTCTATTGTTAAATAGCTGGTCCAGGTTTCACAGCGTGACTGTGCTCTAGGTGTTTATCCAGTCTCGGATTGGTGGGCGTTTCTGTTTCCTCTTACAAAACAAGGTAATAATCATCCTTACACACATCTTTGCACACTCAAGTCAGTCTTTGGGGGAAAGAAAGCCCTAGAAGTGGAGTTGAGGGGTCAGAAAATTTTAATTTCAATAGATATCAATAAATTGCTCTATAACCATTTACCTCCACCAGCATTGTTGGAGAGTGCCTGTTTAATTGCATCTTTACCAACACCTGATGTTATTCCCGGCCCCGTCGCGCTGCTGGTTAGAGCATCGTCTCGGTACACCAGGGCTTTGATTCCCCGGTTCGATTCCCAGTCAGGGCTCACAAAGAAAGAAACGAATGAAGGCATAAATGAGTGGGGCAGCAAATCAATGTTTTTCTCTCCCTCTCGTCCTCCCTTTCTCTCCAATTAAAAAAAAAAAAAATCCAAAACACTTGAATTACAACATCCTTAATTTTTGTCAATTTGTCAGGAAAAAAAGTTATTCCATTGTTGCTTTAAAGTTTTATTTGCCTGATTATTGAGTGTGAACTTAAAAAAATCTGATAATTGGCCATTTTCATTGTATCTTTTATGGAATATCCATTTGTCCGTTTTCTGATGGATGATGTGTATGTGCTCTGAATGTGGGTTCACTCTTCTCCTAGCCCTGTTGCTGGCCTTTGGTCACAGAGAAATGTTCAATTTTCATGTTAGTAAAAAGAACGCAGCCCTCTTCCTTTTTGGCTCGTGTGGTTTGTGTCTTGTTTTTCCTGCCCCAAGTTTGTGAAAATATTTTCATATTACAAAATAAATGGATGGAGAAACAGATCTTGGATGTGATGACAATATTGAAATAAAATAAATTCCTGTTTAATAAATCAAATGCAGTCTCAGCGAAGTTCTCAATGCACACCTTTATCAAACAGGACAGTCTACTTGTAGAGCTCATACAAAAAAGAAAATGCAAAACGATATTGAAAATTTCTCTTCCGAGGTGAATAGCCCCAACAGCTGGCGAATATACTGTAGAGTCACAGAAATTAAAACAGTGTAGTATTGGAATGAGACTTGATAGATCCACCGATGAAAAGGAACAGGTCCATTTTATATGAAAGTTTAGTTTCTGATAAAGGTGACATTTCAGATAAACGGTTTTCAATAAATGGTCTAGGTTCGAGTGGCCACCCATTTGGTAGTGAATGTTTATGCATTTATTCATCAAATATTCGTGCATGCCTAATAAGGCGCCATGCATGCGGACCCTGGGGTGGAGCAGGGAACAAAACAGCAAAAGGGTGGACATTCCTGGCTGTGTGGAGCCAACATTCTGATGGCAGAGGTGGTCGATGATCAGTAGGTAAATCATATGATGTATTAGAAATAAAGGAGGGGTAGGGGGGTGAGGAGAGAAATGGCAATTTAAAATAGAAATCCCAGTAAAGACTTCATTAAAAAGGTGACATTTCCGCAAAAACTTGAAGGGGATGAGGGCATTGGCTCTGTGATATGTATAGGAAGGGCCACCAGGGACAAGGAGACAGTGCAAAGGCCCTGGGGCAGGAACACGTTTGTCTGTTTTGTTAGATGGACTCGAACTTCCCCCCTGAGGGATTTGGGAGGGATTGAGGGATCGTGAACAGAGGTGTGACAAGAGCCGATTTAAGCCAGACTGCTCTGAACTCTGGGTGGACACAGATGGTGGCGGCAAAGGCAAGAGTGAACCCTGGAAGACCAGGGAGCAGGCGACTGCAGTTATCCAGGTGAGAGGTGTCAGTGGCTTGGACCAGGTGACAGCAGGGGAAGAAGGGAGAGGGGCCAGATTCTGGATGTGTTTTGAAGATAGAACAGAGGGAATGTGCTGGCAGATTCGGGGGTGGGGGGGATGGGGAGAGGAGTCGAGGTAGACTTGGTGACAAACCTGAGCCCCGGAAGGCCAGGGCTGCCACGGGAAGGCTGTGGGTAGGTAGGACAGGTCTGTGGGGAAGATCAGGAGCTCAGCTTTGGACGTTTGGAAGTTTGTGATGCTTATGTCTAAATGAAGTCGCTGAGTGAGGGGAGAGCTGGGTCGGAGGAGAGACCTGCGCTGGCCCACACAGCGGCCTCGAGCCACGTGTGGCTGCTGAGCAGGTAACGTGCAGCTGGCCCGACAAGATGTGCCCCGAGTGTGAAGGACACACCAGCTCTCAAAGGCTGAGGATGAAAAAAGTAAAACAGCTCGTTAATGATTTTTTATATTGTCAAGTTGAAACGACATTTTGGATATATTCAAATAGATAAAGTACAGTATTTAAATTAATTTCACTTAAAAAATGTGGCTACCAAGAAAAATGTGTAATTGCCTAAAAGGCTTGCGTGATATTTCTACTGGACAGTGCCCGTCTGGATGGTCACTGAGGATGCAAGAGGATGAGGTTACCGTGTGGTCGAGAAGAGACCTGAGGCTGGGCCGTGGGCCCCCAAGGTGAAGAAGATGAGGAGGAGTCACAGGAAGCAGAGAAAGAGCAGCGGGGAAGGCTGGAGGAGAAGCAGGAGCCCAGTGGCTGCCCAGGCAACCGAGAGCGCGTTGCAGGCAGGAGGGAGGTGTCCGGTGGCAACCACAGCTGACGGGCTGAGGGAAGGCTGAGAATTAACCGCCGAAATTAGCAACGTGGTCACCGGATGCTGAGAGCATTTCATTCATACAAGTTGCTGGAAGTACTACAATGAGCAAAGAGGGCTGGTCCCTGCCTGCCTGGGGTTTACAATGTACTGGTAGGGGGATGGGGCGGGCGGGCAGGGTTCCTGTCACCTGGAGGGAAGGTGGAGGAGAACAGTGCAGGGACCAGGAGAGGTTGGAGGCCGTGTCCTGAAGACCCTGGAGAAATTCCTGCCCACGATTTGCAAGCCCCATTTCTGGATCCAAAGCTCTCCACCTTGACCCCCAGTGTAGGCCCTGGGCTATGATAACATCTAGGGCTTTCCAAAGCCCTCATAGCATTCCTATAAGGGGTTCAGGGTTTGAACCCAGGGCTCTCTGGCCTCAAAGCCTGTGTCCTCAGTCATTCTGCTCACTGCCCTGATGTCCATGGGGACATACGCAGTTACAATAGGCTCTTCTTTTTGACAATGGGAAGTCCTTGGGCTGCAGAGTCCCTGTTCTGGCTTTGCAGCCAGCCCCCAGCACTGTGGCACTTATCTACCCAGTCCCTTTAGGTGATTCCCTTCAGCCTTAGTTTGCTCAGCTGTATAATGGAACCAATAAAATGGAGCCACAGCACATCAGCGACCAGCAACACTCCCTATTAGGGGCAGAGTTACGCTGAGAGGCTGAAGCCTGACCATGCAACTGCCAAGCACTTTGGGAACTGACTCCCGGGGAGGGTGGACAGAGGGGCTGGCTGTAAGCTCACCCTCAGGGAGGAAGGGCACTGGGGCAGGCACGGCCTTCGAGTCCCCCCTGGCCTATGTCCTCGACAGCTCTGAGCCCTGTTCTGGTGCCCCTGAAGGTCAGGTCCCCCCTCTGTCCCCCACTGCCCCCTCCTGCCTCCAACTGTCCCCTCCGCTCTGGATAAACAGCACCCCTGCCCGCCTGCCTCCTCAATCCCTCACGCTTCACCAGAATTAAATTCATCATTCATTTTTTATGGTTTATACATGGTGTAATTTATGTTTTCAAATATATTGAGGTCACACTTTAGCAGAAAAAAAGTATTTCACATTGAAATTGAAGGCATGTGTGTTCCATTAAATGGGGATGTTTGGGATAATTTTAAAAGACTAAAAGTAGTAGAAAGTAACATTAAAATAAAATTTGAGAGATGTAATTACCCCTAATCGCACCATAAAATAATCAATACCGCATTCCATTATTTCTGACTTCCCTAGTTATAGCTTTTTTTGTTAAGCTCTTGAATATTGATGAGGTGAAAGGGTCGTGTTTTCTGGCGGAGGTCTGATGGAGGTGGAATTAAGGTGGTGTCCTCTCCGATTACCCCGCGGAGGCCGTCGTCGTGGCTTGTTCTCTGCTTGGACCCCGGAGGGAAGCACCAGGCTCCCAGCCCTTCCCATGCAGGGCGCGGTCGGTCAGTGAGGGGTGAGGGAGGCCGCTCAGGGAGGCCGCGCTCATGGCTTTGGGTTACATTTGTGCAGCACTGATAGTGTGCCAAGCTCTATGCGAGCCACGGGCATCCAGCAACTCATTTAACTCTTGAGACAGCTGTCTGCGGGGGGTGTTGGTAAGACTCCCCACTTTACAGTTGAGCACAGAGGCTCGGCAGGGTAAAGTGAGTGACCACCAGTGGGGCCGGGATTTGCACTCACGTCTGTGCTCCTGCCACTGTCTGGGCCACGCCCTGAGAAGCCCAGCCTCCAGCTGAGAGGTCAGCTGAGAGATGGAGATGCCAGCAGGGGGAGGGTGATGGGGTGCTGAACCCCCACGTGAGGGTAACTCAGTGCCAACTGAAGGACAATTGCCACTGGCCACAGTGGCATGGGTTTAGCCAGAAAACCTCCAGTTCCCTTTGGGGACACTTCTGTCCTTTCCCTATGTTTTAGGCCATGGGTTCAAGTCTCTGAGCTTTCCTGTTCCCATCTGCAAATGGGAACAACATTGGGATGCCCCTCGTGAAGTGTGCGGTGGGAGGGAGCTCATGCTGGGCATGTGGGAAGTGCCAGTCAGTGGTAGCTGTGAAGGCATTGGAGATGCTAATGAAGCGGTTACATCTCTTCCCTGGCCTCAGTTTCCCCATCTCTAAAATTCCCTGGGTGGGGCACTTGAACTAGACCCTGTCTGACATTCCATGTTCTGGGGTCTATGTGCTAAGATTCTGCCCCGTGGGAGAGAGATTTCTGCCCACGTAATAGGCCACAAGGGGCCCTGCGAGGGTCATCTCACTAGCCCCCAGCCTCCCACAGGGTCATGTGTCTGAGGACTGCTCCCCAGCCCTTCTTCCCCCACCTCAAGGAACCCGCACCCTTTCAGGCTGCAGACAGTTCCCCTGGGCTCAGAGCTGGGCCCTGTGGGAGCCCGCCTACCCAATGAGAGCACCGAGGGGTCCTCAGGGCCCCTGCGCAGGGGCGTGAGGTTTGGACACCCTCATGTCCAGCATATGTGGATATGCTTATATCTGCTGTCGGGGTGTCTGCTCACCAGAATCGGGACATCTCTCTACTCAGAATCCAAACAGCTCAAAATCTGGACACCTCCTAACGCACTGTTCTCAGCAGCTAAAAGGTGGCAACAACCCAAATGCCCATCGATGGACGGAAGGGCAAGCAAAATGTGGTATGTCCATGCAAGGGCATATTATTCTGCCCTAAAATGGAACAGACCACACGTGAATGGACCTTAAAAACACGATGCCTACTGAAAGAAGCCAGACACAAAAGGCCAGACGATGCAAGATTCCATCTGTATGAGCGAGGTGCCAGGAACAGACGGATCCACTCACGCAGAAATGGAACCGTGGTTCCCAGGGGCTGCGAGCAGCAGGGAATGGGGAGTTAGCGCTGCGTGGGCACAGAGTGGGCACACCCACAGCAGGCACGTTCACAGAGGCCGAAGGTGGGTTAGTGGTTGGCAGAGGGACGGGAGAATGGGGAGTGACCACTTAATGGGTATGAGGTTTCTTTTTGGGGTGATGGAAAAGTTTTGAAACTTGGTAGCTGAGCAGTCTTGGAAATGCACTCACGGCCCCTGACTCGGACGCTTTCAGATGCTAACAATAGCAAATTTCATGCTGTGTGTGTTGTACCACAGTAAGAAGTGTATTTGTGAGTCTGGACACCCCAGGGCCCGGCCTGCGCCCCGAGCCCCGCTCACGCCCGGTGTGAGGCTGCGGGTCCCGGCTGCCCAACCCTAGCACATTAGAAGCCTGGGACAATAGGGAGTTGATGAGCAGCTCGCTCCCTCTGTCATTACCATTAATAATAAACAACAATAGAGTGTATTTTTAAAACTTTCCCTAATGGAGATTCCCAAGCAGCAACCAAAACACTCAAATTACCCACTGGTCCCCTAAAGATACCAGCACACAAAAGCCGCGTGGGCTGAGGTAATGCTTCCTGACATCTAGGCAGAGCCTCCCCAGCCCCCCCCCCCCCCCCCCCCCCGGACCTTTTCCCAGAGGTGCCAGGGACAAAGGCAAGGGAGGGGCTCTTCTGCAGCCTCTGGATCCTTGACTCAGTTTCCCGCACAGGTACCCTTCCTCTGCCTGTCCCTCCAGAGGCTATCCTTGCTGGTGGAAGGGAGGGAAGTTGTCAGAGTCACATGGGCAGTGCTGACCGCAGTGGGCACCCTGCTGTCTCAGACTGGCCTGCAGGGACCATCCATCCTCTGACATATTTCAGAGGGGACCCAAGGCATTGATGGCTCCATGGAGGAGGCTTGCTCCAGGTCTCCCAGCAAAGAAGCGGCAGAGCAGAAAGCAGGGCTCCAGGCGGCGGCTCCGCTGTTTGTTTTTACATTTCACGCTGCTCAGCAAAGGCAGAGCAGTTACATCTCCGACTCTGGGGGCACGGAGACCTCCCCGCAGGGAAGCCCAGGCCAGGCAACTCACTGGCTTTCTCAACTACCCGTTTCCCCATCTGTAAAGTGGGGGCAAGGACAGCACCCCCCTTGTTGCTGGGCAGAATTACAGAGATGATGGGTGCAATGTGGCAGCACTCTGCTGAGTACCTGGTGACCACTGTCTCAAAGATGAGGCCAAGCCCAGACTTGTGCGGCCTCACCCTCTCCCAACCTTCCAGGGTCTGCCTGGTCGCCTGGCCTAGGACCCACGGGGCTCTGATGGGATGGGGCCCGACCTGACATCAGCCACACGTCACCGAGTTAACTGAGCACTCGCTCCCACGCTTTGTGGGGCCCTCCCAGCAGCTCCCGTTGAGAGAGACCGCTGTTTCATTTTACAGGTGGGGAGACTGAGGTCCAGAGAGACAGAGAAACTGCTGGATGTGGGGTTCAAAAGCAGTACCTCTGGTTCAAGAACTGCAGCTTTTAAACACTACGCAATGACTGAATCAGAGTGGGGGTGCCACCCTGGTCCAGACCAGGGGCCCTGCAGTCCTGCAGTCTCTGTTCGTGTTTCTGAAGTGAGGGCACGTGGCTCAGCAGTTCTCAAGAGATCAGAGGCAGGCCTTGGCCTTGGGCAAGTCGTTTCCTCCCCTGTGCCTCAGTGGGTCCATTTTTCAAACAAGGGTTCGGTTTCTACTGGAAAGATCTCTAAGATCCCTCCGGGCACTGGCCCTCTTGGAGCCTCCCACGGGATTCTCGCCTCTCTCCACCTCCCTTACCCCTCACTCCCCATGTCAGTCCTGGCCTCCCTGACACAGCCTTGCAAACAGCTGCGGGCCCAGGCCAGCAACCACATCACAGGTCAGAGGTAAGCCCACCCTTGACCAGGATATGCCAGCGCGAAGGCAGCTGACACCCAAGAGCTCAGGGCTGGGCCTACCCTGCCTCCTGCTCCCCAACATCCCCTCGTCCAGTTCTCCTTTGTGGTCAAGAAGAGCTCTAGGCAGACTCCATCCAGAGGTCCCAGAGCCCCTCCGTGACCCCCGGAGCCGGCCACCGCCTACCCCCTGGTGAGATTTAATTGGTTTTCATCAACAACCATAACAAGAAGGCTCTTTAAGGGAACTTCGGAAATGGAAGGGAGGCCATTAGGAAATTTACATTTGTGAATATGATGTTTAATTAGCAATACCAATAAATTAATAGGAGAATCTTGCGGCAGTTCTGGGTTCATAAAACACCAGCCTCAGTCGGCAGAAGGAGAACGTGGCAGTCCAAAGCCGCCCAAGGGGAGAGGATGGGACCACCGACTCATCACAGGTGCCCTGTGCCAACCGCCCCTACTTGCCCTGTGCCCCCAGCCCACCGCCTGATGGAGTTGGGGGCACAGCGACGGCAGCAAGGACCATGGAGCCGGGAGGCTCTGAGTTCATATCCTGGCTCAGCCACTTGTTCCTTGGAGAAGTCTCCGTTTCTGAGACTCCCGGACCTTATCTGTCTAATGGGGATAATGATGATTCCCACCTCACAGGGCTGTTGTGAAGATGAAAGGGTCTGACGTGGGTAAAAGTGCGTAGAACAGAAAGAAGCCGGGGCAAAATAAGTGTTAGTTATTACTGCTGCTGCTGCTCCTACTATTATTGTTATTAATGGGATAACGAATGGGAAGCACCTGGCGTGGAGGAAGGACTGGATAAATACTAGGTGTTATTGGCTTTTAACTTTTCTTTCCTGAGCCTAACACGCTCTTCTGGGCTCCTGGGATGGCCACCCTGATGGCACTTTCGCCTCCTGATCTGGCCCCTTTGGAGTCGCTGTCACTGCAGGGGCAGGGGCCAGGTCTTGCTTCCTACCATGTCCCCAGCCAACGGCAGGCCTTCACACACACTTGTAAACAAACACAGGACACTCAGCTCCGAAGGGTGCCTCCCCAGCTTGCTGACCATCTACGTCTATCGCTCCTGGTTGATTTCAGGATTCTGCTCTTGTTTCCCTTCACTACTGCCCCCACAGTCCCTGTGACTCAGCCACCTCATGTCATGGCTCACCTCCGGGACCTAGGGCTCCAGGCTTCTCACCCTCCTCAGGCATGCCAGTTCCTCCTGCTTGTCCTGGGCCCCTGCACATGCAGGGCTTATCTGGGGGAGCCCTTCTCTGCTCATAAACTTCTGCTCCTTCACTAAGACCTAGCCTACTAAGCCCCCTCTGGCTCCGAGCAAGAATTAGAGTTAGCCTGGGAGCTAGGAACTGAGGGCTGAATCACCAGACCTCCTGGTTGCCACCACAGTGCCCAGTACCTGGGACAGGGACTTGCCAGTCTGTCCCTTCAAAGAAGCTAGTGCTTGGACCTGGAGCCTGTCCTCCAGAGGCTCTGATTTTTCACCTTCCATGGGTCCTAGAAGACCTGTTCCATGCTTTGTCCCAAAGAATACCTTCCCACCTCTCCTGGTTCATACCTCCACCAGCATCTTTCCACTGCCTTGTAATAATTTGGCTACCAGCTGTCTCTCCCTCCAGGTCTTGGCTCAAAACTGGGCCTTTCATCTCTTGCCTCTCCAGGAACAGAGCCTGCTCTGCTTGAACGCATGAATAAACAAATGAGTAAATCAGGGAGTAGGTGTAAATGGTGCCTCCTCCAGGAAGTACTCCCTGATCATCCTAGCTGTTTGTATTCGTGGCATCTATCTGTTGCATGTCTTCCCCACCAGATTGTCAGCTCTTCGAAGGCAAGGACCTTCTTGTTTTGCCTACCATGGCCTTCCTGGCACCTTTCCTGGAGCCTACACGGCTATGCTAATAAGTATTCACTGGGTAGGCGAATGAATGAATGAATGAATGAATAGGTAAATGAATATCTGAATGACTGAGCGAATGAATCACTGACCAGAGAATGAATGAACAAATGAGTGAAAGAATGAATGGATGTGATCGTGAATGACAGGCAGAAAGAGTGCTTCCCTGGCTGGGGGCAAAGCCCAGCTCCTCCCCAGCCCCAGCCTCCACCACGATCTTGTTTCCCCAACTGTTTATTAAGTTATGTAAAGTGCATAGAAAACGTGACAATAATTAGAGCAGACACAACAACAAGTAATTGATTGCGTTTCCAAAATTTGATCCATGCATATGAATGAATGGGAGGTCATAGACTCAGTCACAGAGGAGCCCCCTCCCCCCACCACCATCTCCAGGGAACAGAGGTGGGGGAGGTCTTGGCAGGGCGTAGCTCTTAAGAGGTCAGGCGGACATCCCTGAGAGGCTGTCTCCTCTTCCTCACTCCCTTGGCTTAAGCCTGGCTCCCCAGGTCTGAGGGGAGTGGGGAAGAATGGTCAATGGATGCTCACAGTGGGAGTAGGGAAGTCTCTGGTAGCCAATCCCCAAGGTGAGGGGAGGTGACTACCAGCTCAGCAGGGGATGAGTCCCTGACCCCAGTCCACTGGCCAGATAAGGAGGTTTTGGGGGGCTTGTCCAAAAATGCAGAAACTCACATCTTGACCTGAATATTGAGTCAAGAGGCCTGAATGGGACCGGGTCCCTATTTAAAACGTTCTGGGAGCTTTGGGAGCTTCTTGCCCACTGAATGAACTAAGGCAGTCCCTCCGGTCTGGGGCCCAGGACAAGTCTGGGTGAGAGGACAGCTGTTCGGGGGGCGGGACGATGGAAGGGCAGGGCTGCCGGCCCCAGCCCAGCGATTCTGCCTTAGTCCCCACAGCCAGAAGGAGCTCTGGAGAGCAGGGGAGAGCAAGGGGTGAAGTCCCTAGCACAGAGAACTAAGCAGGTGGCTCTTGCTTCTGCTAAGAAAACGTCCCCTCCTGCAGGAAGCCTTCTCAGTCTCTGGCTGAGTTGAATTCTCTGACTCTGGGCCTCTGAGAAGGGAAGGAGACCGACTGGGACCACAGGAGCGAGCTTGGCCCCCCTGACTCTCAACCAATGACAGATGGTAGACAAATACCCTGGCTCCGCCTCCCCCCACCCCACCCACACACCTTGGGACTGGCCTGCAGGGGGCTCTGGTCTCTGCAGGACGCATGAGTCCTGGACGCCCAACATAGAAACCTGCATCTGTTCCCTCGCCAGTCCCTATGGTTCTGCCTAGGGACCCTCTCCAAGGACACATAGCTAGGTCCTTGGTCTGCTTTGGGGGAAATCACCTTGCTAACAAGAATTATCCTGGGGGCCCTGGGTTGCCTACACGGCCCTGCCCATCCTCATCGCCCCTGGCCCATGCAGCCTAGTAACACCGCTTCCGCTCTCTTCCCCGCTCACAGACGGAGAAACCGAGGCTCAGAGAGGCCAGGCTTCTCGGCTGAGGTAACAGAGCCGAGCACACGTCCACTGGGGGCTGGAGCCTGGGCCTCATTTGAAGGAGCAAAATCCCAGGGCGAGGGTTGCGAACAGCTTATCAGGTATCACTGCCCTGAACTAGTATCTTCTGAAGACTAGAACTATGGGGAAGCCATATGGCTCCCACGTGTGGTAGTGCCAGTCTGGCCCCCAGGGCACTTGAGTTTGCAGTCCTTTTTTGGTGACCCAGACCTAGTGCTGCCCCAGTGGGGAGGGCCTGTGGTCCCAGCTCAAGGCTCAAGTCAGACCTCCTGGGCATGGGGTCCCAGACACAAGAGGGCCATCTGGGTGAAAGGCTGGAGTTCTTCATCCCTGCTCCAGGCCTCTTGGCTCATCCCAGCCTCAGGCTCTGAAGAGGGGGACACTGAGCTCACATCCGACTTGTGTGATCTTGGGCCATGATTGCGCCTCTTGGAGCCCCCGTTTCCTGTCTGTACCACGGGCCTCACTGTCCTAGTTTGCAGGGTGTGGCTGGGACTAGAGATCCCAACGTGTGCCAGTCACTCAGCAGGTGCTCAACAGATGGACTAGGGAAGCTTCCCAGAGGCCCCAGGTCCCGGCCTCTGAGATGGTCACCCCGTCCCTTCTGGCTTAATAAGAAAGAGCAATGGGTCAGGCGACTGCAGGAGCGACTGGAGGAGCGGGTTGGGGGGAAATGGTGGGGAAACTGCAATGGCTTCCCTTCTAGGTGAGGAGAAGCGGGTCTGAGGCCCAGCTCCCCAGGGGCCTGCTAGCACAGCCGAGACCTCTGCTTCCCGTCCATTGCCTGCTTGTTAAGAGGAAGCGGTGGCCTGGAGAACAAGTGGTCATGGTGGTGGACCCCCAAGAGGTCGCAGCCATCCTGGGGACACTCCAGGCCTGGTGGGGGCTTGCTCTGCATTATCAGCCTCGATCTGTGTCCTCTGCCACCTGGCATCTCCCGGTGGCGAGAAGCCAAGAAGGTCCATTCCTCCCAGAAAGGATCCTCACACTAAAATGACTGGTATCCACATACACATAGTGAGTTTCCCTGTATTTTACCTTTTTTTGAAAAAAGGGCCTCAGTGTTCCACAGAAACTTGGAAACACTTGTGAAATTGTTTGTGCTCATTTTTTGATAGCATTCATTTAATCAGGTAATTATATATTTAGATATTTACCGTGAGTGATAGAGACAAAAATGTCACCAAGTAAGTGGCAGTCATTTTTACAAACAAGATCAATCCTGTTCTCTGCTCTCTCCCGCCTTCCAGTTGGCCCTTCCCCAAGGGCACACTCCTGGCCCAGGCCCGGTTCTGCGGCAGAAGCCCTGGGGTGAGAGGGAGTGGGCTTCCCTGTCCCACCTCCGGATCCCAAGAAGCCACGCAGGCCTGCTTGGTTCTGGGCAAGCCTGTGCCACCTCCCCAAACTGGGTCCTCAGTTTTGGGGTGGGTGGAGACCGCTCCCCAGACGTGGCAGGAGGGAGGGTGGTCCGGGGAGGGCATGGGCCAGGCGCCTGGGTCGGGAGGGAGGACAGGGCCGGGAAGTTTCCTCCTCCAGCAGCTTTGGGCGGGGAAAGGACACCTGCCGCGTCCACCTGGTCTGGGCTGGGTCCGGGAGCAGCGGGGCCCGGTCCCCGCGGAGCCCGCAGCTGCCGGTAGGGGGCGCCTTGGTCATGCATTATTCATCGCCGAGCCGCCCGCCCGCGCCGCCGCCTCCCTCGCTTTCCCCGCGCAGGCTGCGGGCTGCGCCGCGGAGCGGGAGCGAGGAGCCTTCACAATATTGTGGCAGCTCCGCGAGTGATGGCTCAGGGGAGGCGGGGGTGCGCAGCCTTGTCGGCAGGCGGCGGGCACTGCGGCTGGGAGGGGTCGAGGGTGGGGGGTGATGCTGGGGCGCGCGGCCCAAAGGGGGCTCGGGGAGGGAGGGGGGTATGGTCTAGCTAAGGACTTAGTCTTTAACATCCGTCTGTCCATCCCTCCGTCCTTCTGCCTATCCATCCATCCTTTCTTCCTTCCGTCAATCAGCCAACACCTAGGGAGCATGTGCCCGGTGCGAGCTGTAGGGGCTATAATGGCGAACAAGGTAGGCACGGTCCCTGTCCTTATAAAACTTAATCTCCAAGTGCGGGGAGGGGGGTGGGGACAGATAAATAGCATGTAAACGCATAATTAAGATAAGTCCAGATAGTGGCAAGTGCTCTGTAAAACAGAACAGGCGGGTATGGTAGGGAGTGTGTGTTGGGGGCTGTTTAGGTCGTCAGGAGGGCTTTGGCAACAAGGTAACATTTGTGCAGAGACCTGGAGATTGGCAAGCATGAGCCTGACCTTGACTAGTCCCTGGGTGTCTGGGGGTGTTGTAAAGGTCAACTCCCCCAACTGCACATCCCAAGAAGCCAGGAGGAGGATGAGGCCCTCACGTGGGCAGAGGGGATCCCCACCCAGCCTTCCTCGGGGCTGCAGGCACCACAGGAGGCCAAGGCAGGAAGGAGTGCAGGCAGCCAGCCAGGCCTGGAGTGTTGGGCTCGGGTGCTGAAGGGAGCAGCTTCCGGGCGCCCCCTCCCCACTCCTGACCCGGCCCTGGGCTGGAGAGGTTGGGGTCCAGAGCCTCAGCTTCTCAGCCCTCCGTGGGGGCCTTGCCACCCCCCTCCCTCCGGTGGCTTCCCAGATCTTTGCTCTGGGCCGGCAGGGGGCACAGAGGGCATGGGCTCGGGTCATCACCAGCATCGGATTTCCTTTCACTTGTGCGAAGACTCCTTGACGCCTGAGCACATCAATATCCTTAATGACAGGGAGAGGGGCTGGGACTCCAGACAGCCGTGGCCCCCCTCCACCCCCTCACCCCTCTTCTCCTCACTCACTTCCTTTTCTCCCTGGCCCCTTGTCTCCTCTCCATCTCTCTCCTCTCTCGTGCCTGCCTGACTCCTCTCTCCTTCCCTCTTTCTTCTTTCTCTGTTTTGCTACCTTTCCAGGTTTTTCCTCTCCCTTTCTCTCCATTTTCTCACCCCCCCCCTCCTTTTCTTTCTCTCCTAGGACCCCACAGCCCTTGTGCATTCACAAACTGTCACCCCAAAGCTTGAGGGGGTGTGGCTGGGCCAGTCCCTCTGTCTGTCCGTCCATCCCCAGCTGGGCCCCGATGACTTCCCAGGAGGCAGCAGACACTGGAGGCAGGGCCCACACAGTGGGGCCCAGAGAGAGGCGGCTGAGCCTGCAACCACCAACCAGAGGCACCCACGCAAGCTTTGAGCTTGTGCCTTTTGCCCAAAGGCACACGGGCATTTGCCTCCCACTGCACCACGCTGGGAAATTAAAAAGCCAAGTTTGGGTGTGGGGCGCTGTGGGAGAGAGGAGAGTTTTGGGGAGGATTTTCTGTTTTGTATTTTTTATGGCCATCTATAATTTCGCATTTCTCCCCTCAGCCCCTGCCTCCTTGGCTCCCAGATGTGCCCCACATTGAAGAATTATCTCTCGTCCCTAGAGTGAAATAAATGCAATCAATATGAGTATTGCTCTCAGGGCCTTGAAATATTACATTAATGTTCCATGTGGTGACATTTTAGCTGGAATTTTCAAATACATTATGATGGTTCAAATTAATATTTATCAGATCAGCTTTTATATTTTGCAAAAGAGAGAGAGAGAGGGAGAGAGAGAAAAGGAAAGACAGAGAGAGAGCATTATTAAAATACAAAATGCAGATCAAGTCTAAAATCGATGGTCCATTTTCCCAGCACTTTCCAAGGGCTGTCTTTTGCTTTCTGGGTTTGTTTTTGAATTTATTGGTGTTTCAGGCAAATCTATTGGGCTCCTTGGGCCCCCTGGTCGGCCTCCCCTCCTCTCTCCCTCTCATAGGGTACGGGCCCTTCCTCTTCTGCCTTCTCTCTTTATTATCCTGAAATGTAAATTACGACATTAGCCTGGTCCTTATTTTTTTTTAAACTCTCTGATGATTAAATCTGCTACACGACATCCTTGTCCTTTCTATAAATTAAATCATCTTGGCTTTGCACCTCCAGCTCAGGGCGGCCGTCACCAGGGTGTGGAGGCATCAGGCAGCTGCGGCTGCCGGCTAGGGTCCTTGTCCCCCTCTGGAGCGGACACTGGGGGCCTTTGTGGGGGCAAGGAGGCCGCCTCCCTGGCTCCCGTTTTCCTGTAAATAAGAAATGTGGACTGGAGGGGGGAGTGTAGCAAGCAGTCATACAATCCACTTTACTTCAGTCACTTCCAAACTGATTGCTCCGTGAAGTGCAAAATCCAAGCAGATTAATGGTTTAATTCTCCTTCTCTTTTCTTTTGCTTTGTGTTCCCCTCTTCTTTCTGCCTCTTCTTTTCCCTTTTCAGAGTCATATTCATAAAAAGACTTGGCGCTGTGGCGAGGTGCCCATGGAGCCGCGGCGTGGACAGAGAGCCGGACGTGCTCCCCTCCAGCCCCTCCAGCTCTGCCCGGGAGCCGCCAGGGGTAACACTGCCCACTCAGCCCTGAACTTTTTCTCTTTGACGATTTTCTCTTTCCCCCTCCTCAAGTTCTGTGTGAGAGTCTGAACTAGAACGGGCGTTCATTGTCATGTGCACAAAGGTACGCACACACACCCGCACACACACACACGCACCGGCACCCCCACCCACGCGCGGGTCGCACGTGTGCACACACGAACACGCTCATCCATACACAGCTCTCTCTGCAGACACTCTGAGGATCTGCATAAAGGGACCTGCCCTCCCGATTTCTCTCCGCTGCTGATCCGGCCAAAAGAACGACAGGAAACTTAAAAAAGAAAAGGAGGAGGGATCGATTATTCGACCTGTACTTGAACCCGACTGAAAGAGATAAAGCGGAATTTTCAATAGGTCCCCTGCCCTTTTCACCAGGAGGGAAAGAGGAGAAGAAAAACAAGAGATATTTATATGACAGCAGCTGCTGAAAATAGCATTTCAGAGAGCCATAAAAAAAAAAAAAAAGGCAAAAAGAAATCCAATGATAGAAAAGGCAAGAAACTCGTCGTCTGCTCCCCAAAAGGCAAAGCAAGCAGTGAGTGTGTCGGCTGGAAACGCATGCATGCCTGCTATAGATCTGTTTGAAATTATACTTGTCATTGAGGGGGAATTTATGCTTCTATTGATCTGCAAAAGGAAAATATTAAATGGTTTGGTTTTGATCTTTCAGTGACCCCAAGGTCAAGGGTAGTAGCGGATTAGTATTCATAGAATTCATCACGGAATTGCAGCCTGCATCCACTTTATGCAAACACACTCAAAACACGCCTGGTGAAGCAGGCAGCAAATGGCCAATGACAAGGAAAAAGCCACCAGCACCCCCTCCTACGTGCTGGGGCTCACCCCCTTCCCAACCCAGGGGCAGAAGAAGGAAGGAATAGCCCAGGGGTGAGGGGCTGGATGGCTGCAGGCACCCTGGGACCCTCAGGGGCTTGCACAGAAAGCAGGGTTTGCAGACTGAGGCAAGGACACAAGTTCACATCACCAGAAATGGGGGTTGAGTGTGGGGCTGAGGGACCCCGGAACACTGAGTTGTGTCGGTGGGGGGGCCCACATGGGAAGGGAGGGGCACCACACCCGGAGCAGGGCGTTGTCGAAGGACAACCAGATATACACATGCACACGCGTGCACACGCACACTCCGCCAGTGGAAACCTGGTCTTTCCTGAAGGGAGGAATGCGGAGCACTGGCCAGCGGGCTGAGAGGGACACTCCTCTCCACGCTGACACTGTTTCTGGTTCCACCCTGAGGAGCGTCCTCAGTGGGAGCGTGAGGTGGGGGTAGGGGAAGGTCCCAGCTGGGAAGGAGAGAAAGGCCAGGCCCTCCTGCTCCCCCTCTGTCCAAATGTGTGTGTGCACAGGGGACACGCGTGCAGCCCCTGGGGACAGACCACGAACACCCCTCCCTACCCTTCGTTCAGCACACAAGTGCCCTCTTAGCAGAGTCTGTCCCCGGTGGTGGGAACATTTGGTCAGTAACAGTCACTTGCCAATGAACTAAAAATAGCCCACCCGGCATATCCCTGCAATGGCAGGAATTCTGGCTGGCTGGCTGAACTGGGGCCAGTGGGGTGCACAGCTCCCAATTCCCATTGAAGGGCCGACAGAACAGACCTCCCAGGGTGACATAGCAATGCTCCCTGTCTTTATCCGGGTACAGGCTGCTCTGCACCTGACCTGAATTATTATCTCACATAACACCTGCAACCCAAAAAGACTGGGGTTGCCAGCACCCATTGTACAGATGAGAAAACTGAGGAGTCCCACGTGCTCCAGGTCCAGGTGCTGTCCTGATGTCCAAGTCCACTCTCTGAACCGCTGTACTCTGTGGCCTGCCACAGTTCAGGTAAATTCCAGCGTGGGCCCACAATTCGGGTTTGGGTTGAGGACAGGGCCTTGGAGGCCTTAGAGGGGCCTGGGGACTGTGGGGAAGGAGAGGCAGAGTGGCCCCAGCCCTGCCTCCTGGTCCCCATGAAGGAGGACAGCATTCTGCCTATTAATCATGTTTCATTTATATTAGCTCGACTCGATCTACTGTATATTTGAAATGGATTTAATTTTAGATCACACACTATGGAAGGGGGCCAGTTTGGTGTAAGGAGCATTATGAATATTTTCCATAAGCTGGATATACATTATCCAGGGACAGATATACGAGCAGAGGCCCCGGGCTCTTGGCTGGGGGAAGGGGCTGCTCTCTCCCTCCCCCCTGCCTCAGCCCCCTGCAGCCCAGGGTCACAGGGGCTTCGGAGGACCCCTCTCTGTCCCGAGTCCTTTGGGTAGGGGTGGGGTGTCTTAGCCCCATCCTTCCCCCCTCCCATGGGCTCATCCCTCTGACCTTGAAGCTGCTGCTTTTCTCTGTGGCTCCGGCCAGAGTGTAAGCCTTGGAGGTGTGTGCTTGGAGGAAGGAAGCCTGGCAGGCATGGGACCCCAGAGCTGTGGGAGGCATGGGGCCCAGCCTGTGGGGCCCAGCCTGAGGTACAGGGGAGGGGGTGGCAGTGGAAGGCAGAAGGCCTCAGGACTTCCACCCTTGGGCCAAAGCTCTGACTGAAGAGAAAACGAGGCTTTGGGCTGGTCAGCGGGTGGGTGGCGGCTTCCTGCTCAGCCACACACTCAAACAAGTCAGATCTGACCTTCTCCAGAGCACCCTTGATCCTGGGTCGAGGCGCCCCTTTCCTGGGGTTGCCCTCTCCAAGGGCATCAGAGCCCAAACTCCCCTCTCGAGAGAACTAGAGCTCCCGGTGGGAAGGAACACGCCCGTGGACACACCGCTGGGCACCAAGCTGAGTCTCAGCCTCTTCTCCTGCAGTTGGTGTGTGCGTGGTGAGCGGGTGCCCTGCCCGTCCCCTTGCCCGCCCCTCGGCTCCCTCCGTTAGCCCCACCTGGACAAGTGGAATGAGAGCATCTTGCGTCTTCATGGCCACGTCTGTCTTCCTCGTGCCCTGCTCCACCCCCAGGACTCCTGCACCTGTCAGGTCAGCTCCAGCCTTCGAGTGTGGAGCCAGGCATGGTGGAGTGTTTTACAGAGGGAGGAAACTAAGGCTAGGAAGGATGTGACATTTATATCCAAACCTGAGCCTTTTCTCTCCCTCTGCTCTGTACCTGCCCCCACCTCACTTCCCCATCTAGGCTCCCAAACCACAGGTGCCCCAATCTCACCACCACCCCTTCTCCCACCCCTACCATCAACCCCACCCTGTGCACCCTTCCACGCCATTCTCCCAAGGTGGCCCACCTCTCTCCATCATTCCCATCCCTCCAGGGCAAGTTGCCACCATCTCTCCTGGAACACAGCATGGGCCTCCTGGAAGGTCCTCCACCCCCTGCCAACTCCAGTCTGTTGCCGGGCAGGGGAGCTGGGGCTGGGCTGGGGTCTGGGCGCTGTCTGGGGGCATCTGGGGTACACTGTCGCTGGGGACAAGGTTCTGTTGTACTTGCCCTCCCCACCCTACCCCCCCACCCCCCACTCCCCGCCAGCCACTGCCACTTCTGGCATCAAATCCCAAATCTAGATGCCGGCCAAGAAGGCTCATCAGGGTGGGTTCCTGCTGACTTTCCCAGGGCCACCCCTTTCTCCAGCCCCATCTCCTGCCTCCCCAGCCTTTCAGGCCCTTCACCTGCCATGTGCCGTGGTCCCTCCTCCACAGGACCTTTGCACAGGCTGGTTCCTCTGCCTGGATCGCTTCCCGCTTCACCTGCTAGCTCCTCTTGCACACTCAAGTTCTACTTCCATTCCCCAAGGAGACCCCTGAGCACACCTTCCCCTCCCCTGGTCCCGTCCAAATCAAGCCCCGCTTTTGCCTCTGGCAAACCCCACAGACTTCAGGGGATATTTGGGGTGTGACTATCCACACCTAGCAGGCGAGACTCTGGGCATGCGCGGGGCCGGGCCATGGGCAGGAACCCACCGAACTCATCCTCACCGCCCCCCACACATCCATCAGGTCCTCCACTGTCACGGAGCATAATACTGCCGTCATCCACCCCAGCCTGGGCTGGCAGCCTTTCACAAGTGGCATGCCACGCTTCCCTTATTCACTCTTAATTTAAGGTTTGGTGAATTGTAATAACTCCCCTATCCCCCAAATCACTGGGGATGGGACCTCCGTGTCAGCCGGGGGCCAGGAGAGCTGAAGGGTAATTGCACCGCAGGTATGCTAATGGGCGTCTGGAGAAGACAATGGCAACCTGGTAACGGGGTGGGTCCTCCCTACCCTGAGTGCCTGCCCAGCACGGGCGCTGGGGCTGGGTTGGGGTCTGAGAGCTGTCTGGGGGCATCTGGGGGGCTGTGGGGTCCACAGGCCACAGCAGAGGAGATGATGAGAGGGGCTAGGGGCCCAGTCTTGAGGGCTTGACTGGGGACAGATGCCCTGGAAAGGGAGGAGGGGTGGAACCCTCTTCTTCCTCCAACTTCTTCTGCTCCTCCAGGAAACAGGCTGCTCCATTCTTTCCTGGGACCAGAGGGCTGCCAAGGAGGCAGAGAATCTGGGAGAAGACGGTAGGGAAGGTGGGGGGTCTCACTGATCCTGCTTCTGCCCCCACACACTGTTGATGGTAAACAAGGCACTGGACCTCTCTGGGCCTCAGTTCTCTGGTATTTAAAAGTCTGACTTTACTGGCGTTGACCTTGAGGTCATTGCAGATAGTAGAAGAGATGATACATACAGGTAGATGGTAGGGTGCTCGGCACCTGTAGGTCTTCAACCAGTTAACTTATTTCTGAAGATTTTCTAAACTATTGCTCTGCCATGGGCGCACCCACAGTCTGTGATGAGGGCAAGTGTGGGATGCTGGCCTCCGACCTGCAGGGGCGGTGCTTCCAGCTGAAGGGAGGGTCTCGAAGCTCCCCTGTCACCCCTCAGAGAGGCCTTGCGCCACCTCCCCTCCCAGAAGGCTCGCTGTTAATCTCCATGGCAGCATGTTCTCACCTTCTTCATGGAGCGTATCTCAGCGGGTAACTAAATATTTGTTTTCTGGCTTATTGTCTGTTCCTCTCCAGACTGGGCATATCAGGGCACCTGGGATGGTGCCTGGCACATAATAGGTGTTCAGTGAATATTTACTGAGTGATCTAATGCAGCTCACGCAGGAAAGTGGGAGCTAAAGGGTCTGTGATGGTGGGGGATTCAGGCGGGATGGGGGGCAGTGTCCTGGATCCATCTCACCTTTGTCATGAGCCTCAGGAGCAGGCCCTGTCCTGCCCAGATTTATCCCCTTCTGTCACTGGAATGGGTCTTCCCACCTCCCTGTGGATTCTGGGAAGAGGGGCTGATTCAGAACCGGGTGCCCTCTAACCTCTGGGTGTGGTAAAGGACCCTTTCCAGGCTGGGTGTCCTGGGTGTTCCTCAGTGTCCTCTTCCAGGTTCTTCCCTGGCCTGCCTCAGGCCATGCAGGGTGTGTGCCGTCCCTCAGCCTTGTCCTCCTGGCCCCTGGGGCGGAAGCTTCCCCAGGGCAGCCCAGCTGTCCCCCTGCAGGATGGAAACAGAGGCCTGGCATCCCTTCCCTCGGAGACAGCCTTCTCAGTGGATTTGTCAGGGTGCTGGGCACTCCTGGGGAGCCATGAGAGTGGCCCAGGATGGCAATGATGAAACACTGGCAGAGCCCCTCCCGTGGCCACAGCCCCACTGCCGTGGTCCGCTGGGTGCAGCGTCGCCCAGGTCTTCCACGTGGGGCGGGCAGCCCACTTCCAGCTCTTGCCAAGAGGTGTCTGAGCCAGACTAGCCTGTGCCTGGGATGGGAGACACGTGTGGGTCCTCCGTGGGCCCCGGGGACCCTAGCAACGCCAGAGAGCTGCCCGCGGCCTGCCGCGGGGCCCCCAGCCAGGGCCCACTGAACTGTGGCTCCTCTCTGAAACTCTGAGCAGCGAGGCAGAGGGAGAAGGCAGCTCTGACAATGGGCGCGCCGCTGGAGGTTGGGGCCTCCAGTTTACAGAGGCTGTGAGCTGGGTGGGCAAGTGTTCTGTGACAGAGAGACAGTCCAAGGGAGTGGGGACAGACAGAGAGCCAGACACAGGGATGGAGAGACGGAGGGAGGAGAGAGAGAAGGGAGAAGAAGAGAGAGACACAAAAGGAGACGTTTCTCTAGAGAAAGGAGGGAGAAGACAGAGAGCAAAGAGTGAGAACACGGGAAACAGAAACGGACTCTGAGAGATGACAGAGGAAAGGCAGGCAGAAGGAGAGAAGACAGAGGTTATGAGTCACTCAGAGACAGAGCCGCCTGTGCCGAGGGTCCTGAGGCAAACTGCCAGAGAGACAGGCCAGTGTCGGGCCCAGCCCCTCAGTGCGGCGGGCCTGGCGGGTTCTGGGCACAGCGCTCAGCACGGCATGGCCACTTGCTGAATTCATTGGAAAATTGGGAGGTGGTGCGGGCAGGTGTTTGGGTCTGGGAGAACGCGTGTCCTCCCTGTGTCTGTGATCACATGTGCTGTGTGTGTGTGTGCGTGGAAGTGTGTGACGGTGCCCAGGAGGGCAGGGCTCAGTTTCCCCTCAGCTGTCCTCACGCCCCCTCGGCCAGGACTTAGTGTGCGTGCAGATGGCCCCGGCTGGTGGGCTGCAGGGCCGGGGTGGGTGGGCAGCCTGAACCGGGCCCTCACATGGGGAGCTGGGGGCAGGCCAGGGAGCTGTCAGCAGCCAAGGGCCGGGCAGGCAGCGAAAGTGAGCCGTAAAAGGGCCACTTCTCCCCGTCGCTGATCACTTGACACTCTCTACCCCAGAAGCCACCTGTTCAGTCATCAGTCACCCAAGGAAAACACAGCTTTCCTGAAACCAGGAATTGAACAGACAGTCTGGGGGGGGTGAGGGTGAGCGTGGGGGAAATGCCCTCCCTCTGCCGCTGCCAGGGGTCTGCCAGGCCCACCCCTGGGCACAACATGGACGAGTTAGAGGCTTGCATCCGGCCTCTGAGAGCCATAACTGCCCTCCCAAAACCCCCAAACACTCCCAGTTTGGTACCAACATGGCACATTTTGGGGACTCAGGGAAGGTGGGGGCCCAGAAATGCCCATCTTGGGGTGGTGAAAGGATAGCTCTTTCCAGGGTGGCGGAACAAGTGCTGTGCCCTGGAGGAGCGGCCACGTGGGCCATGTCTCCCCCAGTGGGGACGGAGCAAAGGTGGGTGTGGGGTGGGGATAGCACTGAAGCCAGGCTGGGCCTTGGGGGGCGGGCAGGGTGTCCGGGGCAGGGGAGGGACGCGGCTGGGAGGCAGGCTTGGGGCTGTGCCCAGCGGTGGCGCCCCGGCCAGCAGAGGCCCTGCAGTGCCCCGCCATGCCCCGCCTCGGCCGCTTGTTAATTTCATCGTTTAGCCCGTTTATGGTGTTCCCAGTTGCTGTTGCTTTTATAAACAAGCATTTTGGTGACCTTCCCCTCCGGACATCAGCTCCGCAAGAATCCCGAGCCCTGAACATTTATAAATAAGCCTTCTCTCAAGTTCCACAACAGGTGTGACCTCCCCCCCGCCCCCCTCCTCTGTCCTGTCCGAAAACTGAACAGTTTCAACAAGCAAAGGGAAGCCGCCCGGGCTGTCTTAAAGGGGTCGAGTGGAGGCCACGGTGCGTGTGGCTGCAAAGGGGGCTGGCCCTCCCCCGCCTCCCCCTCCCCCAGGCTGTGGGGCCTGGAGGAGAGGGCCAGGCTGGTGGGTGGCTGGACCCCTGATCCCACTGCCCCAAACGCTCGGGCCCAGAGGCTCCGGTCTGAGAGGGCTCCACAGCTGAGGAGCGCATCTGAGTCAGGCTCCCCTACTCCAGGGAAGCTTGACCACCCCCACCCCCATTCTCCTCCACAGCCTACTTCCCATTTCTCCCCTCTTTGGCCCCACCCAGAGGTGTAGAGAACATTTCCCCCTCTTCTTTCCTGCCCAAAGCTCTCTAATTCATGATTTGCAACATTTCATACATTTATGTAACAAGCATTCATTTATTCAACAAATATTTCTTCAGCTCCTACTCTGAGCCCGGCTCTGGGCCCAGCATAGGAAGCTGAAGGACTCAGCCCTGCCCCCAGGGAGCTCACCGTCTAGAGGGCCAATGGAAGAGCGGCAGGGCAAGCGAGTGCGTGGCCAAGGCTCCTCATCTTTGTGAGCACTAAAGGTTCTGGAAGCGAGGAAAGGCCTGCCAACCTAAACATGAGGGTGAAGCAGTCCCTGCAGGGGCTGGTTCTTAGGGGGTCACCCCGGAGGTGTCAAGAGGAAAAACAGTCCAGGCAGAGGGAACAGACAGGGCAGGGCGCGGAGGCACACCAGAGCGCAGCTCGTCGGGGAGCTCGAAGAGCTCGGTCTGGCGGGAGCTCAGGGGCGTCAGCAGGGGTGGCAGGGAAGGCAACTACCACACACAGTTGTCCCCAACAGCAGGTGTTCGATTAGAAACCCCAGCGAGCCGGGATCAGGCCCGTGACCAGTGGTTCCCAGGGGGAACGATGGGCTTTAAAAGGCTCCTTGTAGGGTGGCAAGGTGGTGGTGGTGTAGTCTAGTGATGATGACAGAGAAAGGCGAGGAGGAAGGGCAGGGTGGCCACGATGATGAAATGAAGGTGGTGTGGTGGGTGGTGATGTGGACGTCGATAAGGATAGCAATGGTGGTGATGGCGGTGATGGTGGTGATGATGATGGCGGTGATGGTGGTGGCTGTAATAGCAATGGCAGTGGTGGGGATGGTGGTTGCCATAGTGATTCTGGTAGTAGAGATGGTGGGGGTGGTTGGTGCCTGTGGTAAGGCTAGAGATGGTGGTGATGATGATGGTGATGGTGATGGTGATGGTGGTGGCCACAGCAATCAGGGGCGGTGATCCTGATGGGGACTGTCATGGTGCCAGCTGCATCCCACCAAGAGGAGCATTTCCCGCAGTGTGGCCCAAGGCAGGAAGGTGGCAGATCCTAATCATGCCCATAAGGAGCCACCAAGGTCATACTTGGCTTTATAATGTCACGTGAGCATTTCAAGGAGGAAGAGGGTCAGGAAATGATGGCCTTGGACCAGGGGGACTGAGCTCTGGACGAAGGTGGGACTTGATGGCACAGGGAGCCTGGGTGAGCGTTTCCTTTTGTCCCATGCCTGACACATGGTCCAGGGTGGGCTCTGTGACCTAGAGGACTCCTGCCGGGCCTCGGCCCCCCGGGTGGACCCAGCGTGAGCAGTGTGCATCCTGAGACTAGCTGAGGGACAGAGAAGGCCTGGGGGTCTGACGGAGACACTGGGGGCCTTGGACCCTGCTCTCTGTTAAGCGCCTACATAATACCTCCTCATGTGAGGCCTGTGGTCAATAGTTTAAAAAGAAGGCCCCTTCCCCTCCCTCTTGTGAGACGCACAGCAGCTCTGTGAGCTGGACCCTCATTCATTGCATAGGAGAGGACAGTGTGTGGCCTGGGACCCCTCTCTCCTCTTCACACTTTTGGTAACTACTTGTCCTCTGGCCAGCACAGCGGGCCGCCTCCTCCAGAAGCTTCCCTGACCAGCCTCAGGTGGGCTCCGCCACCTCCCCTATGGCAGCCTTGTCATCTGTCTCCATACACAAGTGGGCTGACTGTGAACCTGCCAAGGACAGTGGCCTGCTTCTTACCTGCAGCCCCAGGCCACCCAGCATAGGGCCTGGCGCAGGGGGTGCAAAGAAAATGCTGCATTTACTGACCTCAGTCCCAGGCTGACTCAAGGCCCCTGTGTCCCCCGAAGCTCCTCAGAGTTGGCACCCCACTCTGCTCTCACGTGGGCATGGCCTGGGCCTCAGGAGAGGGGACAGAACGTGGGCGGGCCTGGCTCAGCTGCCAGCCTGGGGCCTGTGAGGGAGGGCTTGGGGCTGGGAATGTAACAGCCGTGCGGCTCCTGTGGGCTGAGCCCCTTTTAATGCTCAGACTGTCTGTCCCGAGGGGCCGGCTAATGGCTGACTGGCACTGTGACTTTAACAGCATCGGACCCAAACCAGCTGTATCTGCCCTTGATTTGTCCTTTTCCCCAGGGGCTGGGGGCTGCCCAGGGCCTGCCGTGGAAGAGGCAGCCAAGCTCTGAGGGCCTTGGGTTGGGTTTTGGCCAGCAGACCCAGGAAGCCCCTGAGTGAGGGAGGGCTCCCTGGGCCCTGGGGGTGGCTGTGGCGGATACTGCTGGGCTACTGGCCATGAGCCCCTGGGTGAGTCGCCCGACCTCTCCAGGTCCTGGATGAACAGATTAGTGTCCTCCCTGCTTCCTAGCCCAGAACCCCTTGTGGGCGAGGGTGGATTTATACTACTCTCTTTACACCCTTCGAAAGGAAGTCTATGAACATACAAGTCCGTAACATCATTGTTATTGGTGGTAACAGTAAAACCGGCCCCTCACCTTTCACACTGGGCTGCAGACTCAGAGAATAAAGCTCTCACACACGTCGTCACAGCTGAGCCTCCGAGCAATCATGAGGGTGGACTGGGCGATGGCAACGGTGACAGCACCGGTGCCCCTGGCGGCAGCCATGCCCTGAGACAGGCACTGAGTGCTTTGTCCCGACACATCGGGTCCAGACTCAGTCCCCCTCCCCTTGGCAGGACACCCTGACACCTCCCAACCTTAGCTCACTGGAGCTGGCTCCTGCATCCTGGATGAGAACGGGTGGAGGACCATCCGCCCCTTGTCCTGATGTGGAAACTGAGGCTCAGAGAGGAGCAGTGCACAGCAGGGGGCCAGGACTGGGGTTTAAGCTGTGAGACCCTCAGTGAGCCCCTCCCCTGCTGCGGCCATAGGTCCGCCATGTGTGAATGGGGGAAGGTGGGGTGCTGGATGAAGTGATTGCATCCTCGTCCTTGGTGCTGGGGGCACCGTGATGAATGGATCAATGCAAGTGCGGCCTTCGTGGGGGCGGCAGTCTGGCGGGAAGACCAGAGGCAATGAGGACAGGGGAAGAGGTGGGGATAAGCCTTGTGAGGGGACAAGGAGCAGGAGCAGTAACACAGACTGAGGGCTTCTGTGGGGGTGGGGCCAGGACTCTCTGGGAGGTGATGGTAGCCTGAATGACATGAGCAGAGAAAGGACCCCACCTGCAGGTAGCTTCAGTCTCCGACTCTGACCATCTGCGGTCACAAAGCCTAGCAGTGGCCATGGTAAGACTCGATCCCGGGTTTCCTGGCTCCCATCCCCTTCCACAGGGAAGCTGGCTGGGCGCGGGGGCAAGCAGGTCAGCGTTGCTGCTTGAGCCCGAGGCTTGGTTGGAATCGCAGCTCCACTGCATACTCCTCTTTCCTTCCCCGAGCTGAGGCCTGGACACCCTCCACTGTCCGCTGGGGCAGCCATGGGGCCCACCTCGTCTGTTTTCCTTCTCTTGGGCGTCACTGTCCGGTCAAAGGCTGTGGCTTGCCCAGCATCCTCAGGGAGGCAGAGACACAGCCAGGACTAGAACTCGAGGCTCAGGCCTCCTGGCACAGTGCTCCTTGCTCTCCCCACCTCCCTATGGCGAACGGCTGGAGTCCCTGTGCTTTGGGCCCAGCTGTGGAGAGTCCAAGGCCTCGTGGGACAGAGATGATGGACACAGGACAGAAATCCCAGGCCTCTGGCTTCACAGGCTCGGGGGCCACTCTAGGGCATAGCTTCTCTCTCTCTTGCCGATAAAATGGTGATCTATAACCAAGCACTGGGACGATCCAGGCACATTCCATGTGTCATTGCGTATAAATGCCAAAGGCACGTGGTGAAATGCCCTTTACGTCATTGATGAGGAAACCGAGGCTCAGAGAGGCGGAGAAGCTGCCCCAGGTTCTGCAGCCGGAAAGGGACAGACTGAGCTGGAATTCGAACCCAGCTCTGCCTGATGTCACCCGCCTAGAGATGCATTTGATCAGTCAGGTGACACACACACACACACACACACGCGCGCGCGTGTATATTTTTTTAACCAAGCACCTGCTCTGTGCCAGGCGGGGACCCGGGCAGTCTCTGTCCTCAAGAAGCTCTGTCTGGTCAGGACAACAGACGTTAGGACAGCGGCAAACGAACCTCTCGCTTGCTGTAAATACCATGTAGCTCATTCTCACACTTTCCTTACGTTGTGACACAAAAGTTACCTTCTCAGTAAGGTTTACCCCGGACCTCATGTCTAAGGTTTCACCTGACCTCCATCCATTTTGCTTTGTTGTTGCTTTTCTTCTCCTCGGCACTTATTATTACCTAAAATGCCATTTACTTAACTTATGTACCTTGGTTGCTTCCCATCTCTCCCCCTAAGTCAGGTCGGCAAACCACAGTCCTGCAAACCTGGCCTTCCGCCTGCCTGTGTGTGGCTGATGAGCTAAGAAGGGTTCTTACATTTTTAAATGTTTTTTTAATTAATCGAAAGAATGATATTTTGTGACACGTGCACATGATGTGAGACCCGGATTTCGGTTTCTGTCAATAAAGTTGTGATGGAAGATGGTCACGCTCCTCCATTCCCGCGCCGTCTGCAGCCGCTCTCCCACTGTGGCGGTGCGGCCGAGGCGTCGCAGTCGAAACAGCACGAGGCGCTGTCCTCGCTGGCTGCTGGGCGTACTTCCGATGGCACTGGTGTGGCTGTGACTTGATTTTGCCTCTTGACCCACAAAACCTAAACAGTTACTATTTGGCCTTTTCCAGAAGTTTGCAGACCCTTAGCATTAGAATCCGAGCTTCGGGGTCAGGGGCTTTTTGTCCCCTGCTTACCTATTACTGTGTCCCTGGTGCCCAGAGCAGAGATTGGACTTCCGCTTTTGACGTGATGGTGGAGCAGGACTGGATTTATCCTCTCACCTGAAAATACTAGAAAACGACTTGCTATGAATCTGTGACACCGTGGTTTACAACAGTGGCCAGCAGGCAGCGCGGGTGGGGAGTGCTAAGGGGAGGAAAAAAAATGAGGCGAGCCCTGGGATTGCATGCAGCTTAACGGCCAGAGAGAGGTATGAGGCCAGAGCACAGGGGGGAGGGGGCATAATTGGAAGCCAAGGATAGCCTGGTTGTCTCACCAAGTCAAGGCAGAATCTGAAGTTCAGGGACCCCAAGTGACTAGGATAGGTGGGGCAAATACAGAAGAGGAAGGCTACATGGAAAACAGATGCAGAGATGTGAGGAGAGGTCCCCTCTCGTACCAGCCAGAGGGGAAAGCCTACCTGGGGCATCGGGCAGAACCCTGGGAAGGCCATTGCCTTAGTACTGGAGCCGGCTGAGCCCAGACTAAGGCTGCTCTGAACTAATACTAACAAAGCCAAGAGCAAGTCATCCTTGATGGCATTAAAAGCAATTCCACGTCACCTAGCAGCATCTTGGAACAAAGCTGGCAATATTTAAAGGAATACAACTGAATGCAGTCCTCAACAATGTAAACTTTAAAATGTTGCTTGAACAAGTTAGTGCATGGATGATGGGTGGTGGGAGCCAGGTTTCTCATGGTTGGAAAGGGAGATTAAAGATAAGTCAGGAGGGAAAGCTGGAACCACCATTGTGGGTTAGAGTTGGAAGCATTGGTATGACTTTGTGCTTAGTCTAGTGTGGATACCGGTGGGTAGATGCAGAGACAATTACAGATATGTTTGTATACATGGGGTATGTCTGCTGAGAGGGGCTAGAAGCAATGACACCCAAGTAGAAACAAGCATACCCCGCCAGCTCTTTATTTTTAATACTATTGTCCAGTAAAAGGAGAAATGGAAGATTCTGTGGCCAGAGTAGGGACAATACAAGATGAGCCAGACTCCCTTGTAGCACCGGAAAGTAAGGAAATGCCCCCAAAACAAAAGTCTGGGAGATGTCAAAAGGACACAGGAACCGACCTGAAAGAGCTCCCAATAGCCAAAGATGGGACAATTTGTACAATAAAATAGTGTGGTATTGGATTATAATTCAAAGTATAGAATAAATATATGAGTCAACTCTGATATAAATATAAAGTTGGATAAATAAAGGAGGGGGGAAGAACAGGTAAATCTTTCCTATGGAAGAATTCCCAATATTACATGTAGATATTCCTACAGGAAGTAAAACTTACTTCCCATCCCATAGAGGGTTGACTAGACTTCGTGGCTTGCTGCCAAATGCTAGGGTAGGGAAAGGAAAAAATAGTAAACTTGAAGTGGAGAAACCTGACGAACACCTCCTTAACCCAGTGACGAAGGCTAACACCTCTGGTGAGGCCTGTGGACATGACCTAACCCCCAATATGATGTGATAAGAAGGGCCCTTCAGCATGGGGATACTTTCGCCAAAAACCCGTAAGTCTAATCATAATGGGAAAACCGGTGAGTCACAAATACAGTGAGGAGTTTAGTTGATAAAAATGCACCAACGGCAGTTTCTTAGTTTTGACACATGTACGTGGTAATGTAAGATGTTGTTAGAAGAGAAACCGAGCATGGAGCATATGGGACTCTCTGTATTATCTTTGCAACTTTTCTGTAAATCTAAAATTACTCCAAAGTAGAAAGTTTATTTAAAAGTGTACAGGGTCCAATAAAAATGACTAAGTAAGGAAAGATGGAGAAAACTATGACCCGTACCAAGAGAAACATCAATCAATAGAGATAGGCCTAGAAACGTCACAGATGGTAGAATGTGCAGACAAGGACATTTCGAACAACTGTCACTAATCCAGATGTTCATGTTCAAGAACGTAGAGGAAAGCAGGAATCAGGTGAAATGAACTAAAAACTATAAGGGTTCAAACTTCTAGAGATGAAAAAGCACAACATCTGAAATGGAAAATACACTGAACAGGATTAACAGCAGGTTAGACACTGTTGAAATAAATATCAGTGATCTTAAAGCCATAGCGATAGAAAATGTTGAAAATGAAATACAGAGAAGGAAAAAAAAAGTCTAGGGGTGGGAAGGCCTAACAGAGCCTTCGTGGCCGGTGGGCTCTCAAGAGGTCTAACATATGTATAATTGCGTTGTAGAAGGAGATGATGGGAAAAGATACTTGAAGAAATGTTGGCTGAACATCTCCTGACTTTGTCGAAAACTTTATGCTCACAAATCCAAGAAGTTTCATGAACCCCAAAAAGAAGAGACCCGACGAAAAGCACACCTCGGAGTATCACGGTCAAATTGCTGAAAACCAGTTTGTGATGAAGGACCCGTGCTTGGCCCAGATCGTCTGTCAATATTTGCCAAATTTCGAAATGAACGAAATGCACAAAGATATAGAATGTCACATGGAAGCTGTGGAGAATAATAAAATAGGATACGGGGCAACGGGTGTGTCGGACCCAGAGGAAGGAAGTTTTCCATAGGGCGAGTCTAACAGCGTGATGTGTGGGCAGAGCCCGAAGTGGGTGTCGGCGGAGAGACAGGCCAGGAAAAAGAACAGCACGTTCAAAGGCCCTGCAAAGAGGCCATGCCTGGTGGGTTCAGGGAAGAGCAAGCCGGCCTGTGCAACTGCAGTGAATGGAGAGAGAACAGTAGGTGAGTGTAGTGAGGCTGGGTTCTGGGGACAATGAGGAGGCCTTGACTTTCACACGGGTGAGGTGGGAGTTACAGGGAGCCCTTGAGAAGAGGGGTGATGTGATCTGACTGTGGTTTTAGAAGTCTCACTCTGGACCTCAAGGGGCAAGGTCGGAAGTAGGACGACTGCTTAGGAGCCCATTGCAATGACCCGAGGGAGAAGTGACTCGGACTGGGCAGTGTCCGTTGAGATGGTGAGAAGTAGAACGGAGCCTGGGTGCCTTTGGAAAGCAGACACCGAAAATTGCCACGAACTCGGGTATGGGGTAGAGAGAAAGGGATGCAAAGGAAGCCTGGGAAGTGTTAGCCTGGATGGTGAGCGGAACTGAGTTACTGTTTATAAGAAGGGAAGGCTTCCTGAGGAGCAGGTTTGGGGTGGGGTGAGGATCAGAGAGAGCAAATATAGAGCCACCTCTCCCCCTGTCAAAACAGCAGACACCGCTCATGGATGACCCCACTCTTTCTCATTGACCTTAGACGCGGCCTCGGAGTTCTGCTCGACCCGGAGCTCGCTGTAGGCCCCTGGCAGTTCACCTAGGACGGGGCAGACATAGGGAAGAGTTGGAGCTTGGGGGCCTGACTCCCTGGGGTCAGATCCTGGCTCCAGCACTGAGTAGCTTATGACTTGGGGCCAGTTCCTTCATTACTGTGAGCGCTGGTTTCCCTATTTGTTCAATGTTTCTAAATTCCCATTCCTGAATATATCAAACGGGTAGCCCTTGGCACTTACTGAGTTTTGCGGAGATTAGATGGAAGGGAACATAGGAAAAGCCCTACGCACAGTGCCTGGCGCACAGGGAGGGCCCCACGAATGGTGGCCGGGACAGGCCCCCATGATCACCTGTGGGCTCACCAGTACTTTGCCTGGGGAGGGGAGCCCAGGGACCAGCAAGCGCTCAGGTCTGATCTCTGCCCTGTCAGTCCCTGGGCTTTCTGGAGAGCCCTGCCGGGGCCCAGATAAAAACTCCCCCATTTTTGGATAGAGCGAGCAGTCGCTGAAATACAAGAAGGCCCTGCTGAAAAATGTCCCTGCTGTGAGCACTGCTGGGCGGATTAGCTGGCATTCCTTCCCCTCCATTGAGCGGAGTCGCAAGCTAATAAATATTTCAGAATTGGCTGTATTCAATCCAGCCCTTGTCCCGTTTGACGTCTGTTCTCTCAGCTTTCAGAAGGAGACAGGTGCAGAAGGATGAAAAGGGATTTAATTACTAAACATCCTCAACTCCCGATATGCAAACACATGCTGTACCCTACACACACCTACTGCACACGGTCACGCACTCCCTGTGCACTCACACACACGCCCCCATGGGGCCCCCAGCACACCCAGGCCCAGCGGTCTGCCGGTGCAACGCTGTGTTCACACATGCACGCCGCACATGGGCAAACACACATGTGGATGAGTGTGTGCCCCAACATGGATGCAGCACCCATCCATGGGTGTTGACATGCACATGTTTCTAGTCAATGTGGGTGGCTGTGCGTGTACATACACATTTATAACCTGTGCCCACACACATGCACATGTGAATAATACAGCCATGCAGATGGATAGGTTTGCACACACACACACACACACACATACATGTGCGATGTGTTTCTGAGAAAAGGAAACTTCCAAGGCTCTATCATTGCCAAGCCATGTTGTTCGCTACAGGGGAAAATTAAGTAATTTAAGTGAAAAGACAAATGGAAAGGGGGCGTATAGACCTTCCACGATGAAAACTTCTATTTTCCTTGACAGACATACAACACACCTATGCACACCTGTGCCGACACACCTACAGGCACACACACATTTCACACACCCAAGGCACGCCTCTCCCCTTCCCTCCTGTAGAGCCGCCGTCATGCACACCCACAGTAGTGAGTGTGCCTGTGACTGGGCAGGCATGCCCATGTGTGTGCACACCGACACACATGTGCACACATTCACCCCTTTGCTGGGAATCTCAGTCCGTTCCTGCTCTCTGGCAGCTCACCTGTCTCTTGCTGCCTGTCCTCTGGGCACCGGGAGACTCAGAGGCCTGGGTGAACAGAGAGCGTTTCCAAACACGCGTGGCCAGGCGTCTGGCCCCGATGTGCAGGGAGGAGGTCACGCCTCGATCCCATCCTAGTGGTGAAGGCTGCGGGCAGGAAGGGAGGGATATTGAGGAGGCAGGAGGCAAAGCTGGAGACAGGATCCTGACTAGCCGCCCTCAGATTCCCTGACATCCACCCTCAGGGCTGGCCACAATGGTGGAGGGGGCCTGGCCCCACCTCAGAGGTTCGGAGGACCCCATTGCTAAGGCCCCATCTAAAGATTTGAGAAGCACGGGGAACTGGCCCCTGCTTTGCCCCATTCACAACTTTGCTTGATCATTGGTGGAATAGCCAGTGAGCACATCCTGGGTGTCAGGTGAGACCAGAGGACTGTTATTTGCTCTGCACTGGTGAGCAATCCCTAAGGGGCCTGTTTCTCAGTGAGCGAGGGCAGACCCACCCAACCCAGGCCTGGGGGCTAGCCTTGGCCCCTACCCAACCATGGTTTTTTCTGGGCAGGGCCATTGCAAGCAGACAGGGGTTGGGAGGGATTGGGGGCTTTCAAAGAACCAATCGGTAGACCTTATGGAAATATATGCAAATAAAAGATGCAAAGCACCACTGAGTCTTTTTGCATCTGCAACCAGCCCAACTGCCCTAGGTGAGCACTTCCTTCCCCTTGACAGGAAGCTTGGGAGCTCCAGCCCCAGAAGGAAGCAGGCCTCTGGCTAGCGGCCCACTCTCCCCGCCTGCTGGTCTGGGTGCTCCCTTCCCCATCCCCTCACCACTGCTAGGCCCAGGTTGCTCCTCTGCTTGAGAATGGGGGTCCCCCTTCTGCCCCTGCCTCAGGTGGCCCTATCCACACTCAGTCACACTCTCTCACACTCACTTTTGGTCCAACACAAACTTACCCAGGCACGAACACACACTAGTGCCCATACATCCGTACTCATTTGCATACTCATTTATGCAATCATTTGTGTCATGGACCCACATAGATTGAACACACCCAACTTTGCACACTCTCACTCATACACACATAGTCACATATTCATATACCCATTTGTATCTGTGTTCGCACATTCGTACGCACTTGCATTGTAGCGTACTCTTTCACTCACCTGTCCCTGACCTGGTGGGAGCCTGCGGACCTGGGTCCCATCCGGGTCCCGGGGACCTTGTCCTCAGACATCAGGGTCCTGGGGGAGGCAGGCTGATGGGGCCATGGGGTGGCTGAGTACCCCCCTGCAGGCCTCCCTGAGTAGGTGGGGACCCCTACCACAAACACTCCTAGCAGCCTGTGGGACAGGCCGCAGGGTAGGCACCCCTGAGATGACAACGCCTCCCTTAGGAGGCGGTAACTGAGGGGCAGAGAATTGGAAAATCAGCACCACCAGGAAGTGGGGACGTGCCTGCCTTATCTTTGTTCCTAGAATGAGCGAGTGGGAGGTGGGAGGGAAAGAACCAAGCCAAGTCAGGGGGTGACTGGAAGGGGGACCGGGGTGCCCTTGTCCTCATACACTACCTGGGGGTGCCGCCACTGGAGTAAGGCAGCACTGTCAGGCTCTGAGCCCACCAGCAGAGCGTCCTTGGGGAGCCAGCCGGGCCTTGGAGGGAACTGGGAGCCCCTTATCACACCCAGTCCCCACCTCTGGTTTCCTCTGGGCCTTCCTCTCCCTCACTGTGCCCCAGAGGGCCCGGGAACGAGGTGGATCTGCATCACACTTATTAGCTGTGTAACCTTGGGCAGTCCTAACTCTTCAAGCCTCAGCTGCTTCCCATGACCCGTCCTGCAGGTGTGGTGCTCTTTCCCAGCTCATCGAGCACTAATGAGAGTTCCCAGGCCGCGTGCGTGGTGGGGCCTTGAGTACAGTCTCACCAAGTCCTCCGAGCAACTCCATGAGGCTAGTTCTTATTTTACAGATGAGGATACGGAGGCACGGGAGGCCCAATGAATGTCCGGGTCATACCCTGGCAAGTGGCAAAGCCTGGAACGCAGGCCTCTATGACACGGAGGCCCATGGGTTCTACCTCCAACAGGCCGCTACCCCTTGTCTGCCTGTGGCCCCCTCCTGGTCCAGGGAAGAGGTCCACAGTCTTCTTGACACCCCTCAGAGGGACTGCTCAAAAAGGGTCACCCAAGGAAATGAGGCAATCTCAGTAGGGTTCACACCTTTTCCAGCCTCTCCCTAACCCCCATCTGTATCCCCGCCATTGGCTTCCACACCTGCTGCACACATCCGCATACACCTGTGGCCCACCCACGTGTGCCAGGCATGCGCAGCTGGGCGGTCCTCTTGGGAGACTTTTCCCACTTGATCTCTGAGGCTGCCCTGTCCTGGCCTTGGATGAAGGGGGTGCCCTCCACTCCCTTCGAGCCCCAGCCCCGCTGCGCAGATGCAATCACTGAGGTCAGGGATGGGAGGAGGCTTTTCCAAAGGCCTTCTCTGGGCCTTGGCTTCTCCTTCTGCAGGTGATGTGACTCCCCATCCCTTTTCCCATCCTCCCGTTTCCACCGCCACGGGTGCCTGGCGCTTCAAAGTCCAGCCGAATGAAGAAGAAGGTTCTCCAAACTCTGCCTCTCTGGTACCAAATGGACAGAGTGCCAGAGCGGGGCCCCAGCCTGGCTGCCTTCTGCCTGCACCGATGCTCACCTCTGACCTGGAGCAGGTGAGGTTGGCACCCAGCACCCGGGGCATGCCTTACCTCCCCGCCCTTGTCAAGCCTCAGTGTCCGCACTCAGAAAGTGGGGATGTCGCCGCCACCCTCCAGGAGCTCAGAGGCAACAGGTAGACAAACACACGGGCACCGAGTGCGGTAAATGCCACCGTCAGCCCCACTGCCAGCGCCTCGTTCATGGCCTAGACTGCGGGCCGCGCCCTGCTCACGGCGCTTCACCAGCGTCCCCTCCTCCAGCCCCACAGAAATCCTGCAGGCCAGGCCCTCTGCCCGGGATGCTTTTCCTCCAGAGCTGCCTGGCTGGCTCCAGACCTTTTGGGGGGCTGACCTCTTGTCTCAAGTTGTAGCCTCCTCTCGTATTCCACTACTTTCCTCCTCGTCCCGCTAAGTGTTTAATTCTTTTGTCCTCACACCAGGACTTGGGCTCCAGGGAGCAGGGACTTGCTTCTTTTGCTTGGTGCTGCTGCTCCGGTGGCAGTGCCCACGGCAGAGCAATACTCAGTGTGGATTTAGTGGTCGAGTGTCCATTTTGCAGATGAAACTGAGGCCCACAGGGGTTCTGTGAGCTGCTCCAGTGGTGGTAGAGCCGGAGTCCAGCCTTTCCAGGATTCCCCAGGCCTATGAGAAGCCCTCAGCAACACCCTCCAGCGTCCCCCCCACCCCCTGCCCTGTCAGCTCAGTCCTGGCTTGGGGCCTGTCTCCCCTCTACCCTGCTCTAGGTGGCAGTGGTGGTGGGCAGACAGTCCCCCCAACCCTGTCCCTCTCAGTGTCCTCCGGGACCAGAGGCTGGGAGGGGCTGCTGGGCGGTGGGGAGGAGCCTGACCCCCTCCCCTTGCCCCTCCCAACCCCAGACTGGAAATCCGACACCCTCGGCCCATCTGCTGCCCTCCTGTCCTCCCGCCCCTGGAGGCCGCTGGGCCTGCGGCTGCAGAGCAGTGATTGTTCGGGGCTGAATGGGCAGGCCTGGCGCCCACGCCAGGTGCGCCATTGTGGACGGCCCTGACACCTGCCTGGCGGGCGCAGGCCCTGCCCGCATGGACCCTCTCTGGGTTGAGAGGAGCCACTCACTGGCCTCTTGGGATGGGTTGGGGGTCAGGCTCCTGCGACTCCCCAGAAGGTAGAGCACCCCCAAACACCCCAGTCCCTGCTGACCCCTCCATTCGCCCACCTCCCGTTCCCTCCCTCTGCCTCTCGGCCCTCCTATGTGTGCGTGTCCTGGGGGCCAGGGATGCGGCCCCTCACTGGCTGAAATGGGCAAGAGACACATGCTCTCTGGGCCTCAGTTTCTCTTCTATAGAATGGGGGTAATCATAGCACCCACCGCAGAGGAGCAGTAGAAAGACCATCGGCGATGGTCCCAGGGCCACGCTTAACACCAAGTGGGTGACAGAGAAGAGCAATCATCATTATTACAACCTGGCAGTGTGCAGACGGGGACCCGGGGGAGCCAGTCCCAGCCCCCAGCAGGCCCAGCCCCGGGAGCCCCCAGCCTGCCTCCCCGCCTGCCTCCCCTTGCCCGGCCTCCCGCCCGCTCTATGAAAATTTAATGCCGGGTAATGACAGTCTGGGCTAATGAAAGAGGCTTCTCTTCTGGCAAAAAGAGAAAAACAAACAAAAATCAACAACCTGCAAGGGGGCATTAAGTTTTCATGAGATGCTCTTCCCCACTGACACCCGCCCCCTGCCCTGGCTCACCCGGGCAGCGCCAAGCCCCTCCTTCCTTCCTTTCCTCCCGGAGCTGGGCTGGGCAGCCTGGGTGGGGGTGGGGCAAGGTCGTGGGGGCCTGGCTCTTTGAGGAACATCTTCCTGGGGCTCCCCCACAAGGCGCCAGCCAGTCCTGGGGAGGGAGGGAAGCCCTTGGAGGGCTCTGGGTTGGGGCTCCAGCCCACAGAGTTGTCTCTGGGCAGTGAGTGGGGGTGGGGGAGCAAACCCAGAGTGGGTGGGAGAGGAGAGGAAGGGCTCAGGGCCCCCTCCATCTGCCATTAGCCTCCTGTGTGGCTCGGCTCGGCTCGAGGCCTCACCAGCTTGGCCGTCTGCTGCCAGCCGGGCTGGACGTGGTTAGAGAAAAGGGCATGGAGCCTCTCCCGCTCTCTTTCCCTCTCTTTGTGGTATCCTGGAGAGCCATTGGCTGCTGCCTGTGATACCCTGAGAGATGCGACAATTAATTTTCTTTTAATCAAGGTCGGATGAAGTAAATTGGTGCGGTTCTGCAGCCCTTCATTTTCTGTTTTTGCAGTGATGCAAAACAAATATGATCAAATTATGCTCCTTCTCACCTTATTGAATTAGGAAGCATGACTGATCAGAGGGAGTGGAAGTGTTCTAGATCATGTAGCACCCCCCCCGGCTCCCTCCCTGGATTCAGAGGAGGGTCACCTCCCCCAGGGACCCCAGGGTGTGGGTGGATGACACCTGATGTGGTCGGTGCTCAGGGAATGAGGAATTGAATGAATGAATGAATGAATGAATGAATGAGTGACAGATGCAGCCAATCATTAGATAGAGCCGAGTGGGGCTGAAAGAAGGACTCACTTTGGTGAAGACCGGAGGTTCACCTGCTCAGTCTCTGTCTGGAACCATCCCCTTGTCCACTTCTCCATGGGATTTTTCACCGTCTGAACCTCCCTTGTTCATGTGTCTCTCGGCGTGTGCGGTATCTGTCTGTTCCTCTCAGATATGTGCTCTGTGAGCTCAGGGCTCTGTCTTGTTCACCACAAGTCCTGGCACATAGTGGGTGCTCATTAAATGTCAGTTCACTAGGTGAATGATTCTAATTCATCTCAATCAAGTGGCCCAGCTCCTGGTTCAGCAAGGGTGACAGACCTTGATGATCCTATGGCCACGTCATGAGTGCCCCCATGGAGATCTGAACTCAGGGCGGCCAGCACCACCCTGCGTGGTGGGGTGGGGGACGTGCCTGAGGAGGTTGGAGGTGGGTCTGTTGAGGTAAGTAGGAGTTGGACCCAGACGCAAACAGGGTGAGAGCCTTTGGGCAAGGGAACCGCACATGCAAAAGTTAGTGGTCAGCAATGACAGGGCGGGTTGGGACAGCAGGTGGCTAGCCTGGCTGGCAGGAGAGGCCACCACATGCAGAATGGTGTTGCCTGGGGGCCGGGGATGTGCCCTGGGCTCAGATCCCAGTGTCCTTCTGGCACATTTCAGATTTTTTTGTGTCTTCCTCTCTACAGTGAGGATGACAATTGACTCCCATCTCCCAGTCATCTGAGGAATGCATGAGGTGACAGCCATGTCAGGTGTCCTCATAGCAGGCACTCAATGAATGTCAACCACCAGCATCACCACAGTTTTTTTTATTTCTATTGTGAAAGGCAGGTTGGGGCTACATTGGGAAAGGCCTTGAACGCCACACCACAGAGGTAGACGGAGCAGACAGGTACATGGGCTCCTCAGCTCGCAAGGGGATGAAGCCCGCCATGCTTAGAGCAGGCCAGGCGAACTGGATCTCCATAGAGACCTAGTTTGCAGGTACTGGGACGGCTGGCTGTTTGAGGAATATCACCCAACATACTTCTCGGAAGCAAAGACTTTCTGAGAAGTGAATGATCCCCACTTGGGTTTTGGGTTAGTAAGGCAACAGAGTGAGTGAGGCTGACCGCATCTAAGATCCCCAGGAGTGGCCAGAACCCTCTGACCCACCACGGCGGACAGGCCTAGGTAGTGGAGGTGGGGCGGTGGGGAGAGAGGACATTGACGGCATGGTGACCACCCTTGGAGCCTCACTGGGCAACAAGATATGCAGGCGTGGTGATGAACGCCATAAATTCATAACCAACAGGAAGCACACACATCCACACACACCGAGGAGAAAGAAAAATCAGACCAGAGAAGTCGCCCCGCTCCCAGCAGCCAGGATGCCCACTCCAGGGCATTAGGACAGAGAGCCAGGTGGCCCAAGGAGGCACTGTGGAGCAGAGAGGCCACCTGGAGGGGGCCAGAGAGCTTTAAACAGGGTGTAATAGGAGAGTGGAGTCCGGGACCAGGGGTTCCCAGAGGAAGGAGAGGTGTTTGGGTAGGCTCGGGAGGGGGCAAGTCCCCCAGGACATGTGGATAAGTGGGGTTATCCATCTCTCACTCCTGAGGGCGAGGCTGCTGTGAAAACATCCCATGGAGGTGGTCCTCAGAAGACTCAGGGGGAGTCCCCCTGAGCACCCAGGCCCCCAGAGCAGCTCCTGTAGAACACTGTACCATTTTGGGCTTTCAGGATTCAAAAATTTGAGGCTCACGCCAATGCCATCTTCAGCCAGACCCTGGGCAGCCTGCTGTTGTGGGCAGGCTTTGGGCTTCCTGGCTCTATCATGGCTGAGCTGTGTGACCTTGGGCAAGTGACTTGACCTTTCTGGGTGTGAATGGGATGACCCTCACAGGACTTGTTGTATGGACCCAGCAAATCCCTTGATCTCAAGGGCATCCCCAGCTACTCTGGGTCCTCAGACTGGGCTGGGGTGTAAAGAGGTAGGGGGGTGCCTGAGCCATGGAGCAGATGGATGACGGAATATTGCTCCACAGGCCACTCCAGCGTGTGCCTGCCGTACCCATGGGCCTGGGCCATAGCCTGTGGGACCAGTCTCTGGGTGGGGACTTCTCATGAGCTGAGTCATCACTCCAGGGGTGCAGCTGGTGACCCAGATAGGGCGAGATCATGACATATCTTTATCTCTGACATCTCTCCAGTGCCTCCCCTTCCCCTTCCACTTCCTGTTCCCCTCCCTGCATCCAGTCATTGGGTGGGCCAGAGGGGCAGTGTGACTCCTCAACTCCAAACCTCACCTATGCTAGATAAGGTCTGTGGTCCTCCTAGGCCTTCTGTCTCTTCTTCTCTAAGTTCAACAACAATAGTAACAACTGCCACTCATTGAGCACTTACCAATTATGCACTGCTTTGCATACATTACATCTAATCTCTCTGTTTGCCAGGCGAAGCTGTTACTATTATGATTCCCATTTTACAGATAATGAAAAGGAGGCGCCGAGAAGTTGCCCAAGGTCACAGAACCAGGTGTGGCAGGGCCAGGATCTGAACTGGGTTGCTCTGATGCTAGAGCTCACAGCCCTCCCATGATGCTTTGTGCAGTTTGCCTTCGTTCTGCCCTCCTGACTCTCTAGCGGCTTCCCTGCTCTCAGGCCCCACCCGTGTCCCAGACACCTCCTGACAGGTTCCCATCAAATGGACTTGTCCCTGGTTCCAGTCCATCTGGCCTCTGTTCCCCAGTGGCTAATGCATTCATGTCACCCACCCAGTTTATTTATTTTTTAAATATGTTTCTTGATTTCAGAGAGAGAGGAAGGGAGAGAGAGAGAGAGAAAAACATCGATTGATTGCCTCCCATACGTGTCCAAACCAGGGATCAAACCTACAACCTAGGTATGTGCCCTGACCGGGGATTGAACCCACAACCTTTTGGTGTACGGTGGCCAGGGCCACCCACCCAGTTTAATGATCCCGCCTCTCTCTAGGAACTTGCTCATGCTATCAGAGGAGGCTCCCAGAGACGCTGCCTGACTCCAAAGGCAGGAGGCCAGTGCAGGTGGTGTCCCCAGCAGGCCCCTCAGTCTGCTCTAGCGCAGTGAATGGAATGGGGGAGCCCTGGGGTCATGACCCCACACAGAGCCTGGGATGCAGGTGGGGAAGTGCTGAGAGGGAAGGGGCGGCGCCAGGGGTGGGGGGGGGGCGCCCAGCTGGTGAGCGGTGATCCTTCCTTATCCCAGCATCAGCGCTGCTGCTTTTCCAGGCTGGAGTTTCAGATCTCATTTTCACTGAGGCCTTTGATCGCACCCAGAGGGGCCAGCGGCAGGCCGGGGAGCGGGGGCAGAGCCTTGAGGGGCGTGGGGGAGAGTGGGTTCCAAGGAGACAGCCCTCCACCACCACGCACAACTATCTGCTGTCAGAAGTGATGCTGTGAGGAGAAATGACAAGGGTGGCCTAGGGCCCGTGCTTCAAGGACAAGGCTGCCACCCGGGCATCTGCCTCTGCCCACTCTTCCCCCCCCCCAAATGAAAATAGCTTTGCTGTCTTCTACCCGCCGCCTGATTATTAATGTCATATGTGTTTGCTCTGTAAGAGTCAGATAGTGAGGGAAAGAAGTCCCCAGATCTTCCCTTCCCACTGCTCACAGGGGGGGTGGGGACAGAGGCGGCCATCACTGCGTACCCACCCACAGAGGTCCCTTTCCGCAGGGAGAAGAGGACGCTTGGCCTCCGACTGCTCTGACGCCTGACTGTTCACTCCCAATGTGTTTTGAACATCCCTCCACGTCGGTACATTTACACTGCATTCAATGACCGCACATGATTCCTTACTCTGCTGTGCTTAACCAATTCCCTCTTGCTGGACGTTGAAACTCTTTCCCATTTTGGCCCTCCCTGGAAAGGCGGTCAGTGGCTGTCTCCTTCTGCTTCTCTCTCCTGGCTCAGCATCCGGCTTCCTGGTCTCCTCCAGCTCTGCCCACTGTCCACTGGGAAGGGTCTCAGCTCACAAGGACCATGGCCATGAATTCAAGAGACCTGGACTCAAGCGTCATCTTGCCATATACAAACCAAGAAGACTTGAATAAGCTCTTTACCTCCATGAACCTCTGCTTCCCAACCTGAAAATGAGGGAAGTAACAAACTCACTTCTAGGGGCAGCTACGAGGCATTCAGGACTTGTGGGTGGCAAGGTGCTCAGTTCTGGGCTTGGTCACATGGTGGGGGCTCAGCCTGGCTGAGATAAAGAGGTAGGGGTGGGAAAGGGGATGGGGGAGGGGATCTGTCCAGATGAGACAGGGCAGCCTGAGCAAAGGTGTGGAGGGACTCTGATACCCCGCCATTCCTTCATCCTCACACCCGCCTATCTTTCCATTGTCCCTCCTCACTGAGAGAAGTGACATGCACAGGCTCGTTGTGGAGAAACCAGAAAACACATAAGGGTTCTAAGAAGCCAGTGTGATTCCCTGGTGATCTGACCCCTGCGAATTAACTCCGGTGACCATTTGCTGGTCATGGATTTGCAAGGCAGAGCTTTCTTATTCCCAGAGGGCCCTCTGCTACACAACCAGGAGGTCTGGACTCAGTCCGCAGTAAGTGGGATTCAGGGTAGATTTGGGAGGGACTGTCCCAGCCTAGAGGGTTGGCATCCCAGGGTCAAGGGAGAGAGGAGAACTAGTGCTTCCAGACCGGATACTGGGGGGAGTCACTGGCTGGGGTCCTCCGGAGGTGACAGCCTCAGGGCACTGAAACAAGAGGGTGGAAGAGCAAGAGCAAGCGGCTGGCTCTTAGAGAGGGGAGGACCAGGGAGGGGACAGGAAAGGGACAGGGAGGGACCGGACCGTTTGCAGCCAGAAGCCTGCGTCTGTGAGGGGCTGGTGGAATGAAGGATGGTGGGCTCGGAAAATGTGTGTGTCAGCAGTGGGCAGACCACGCCAACACTCAGAGCTGCCAGGCTGGGAGGCACTTTCAGGGCGAGTGGAGAAAGGGCCAAAGAGCCGGGTCGAGCTATAAATCTCTGGCAGGACCGGCGAACACCCCAAGCACCCCATCTTCTCCAGCCACCTCCAGGGGGCCAGGTGTCTGGGGTGGTCCCTCCATCATTCTTCATCATCCCCTTGCCATCACCGTCTCCCCAGGAACGTCCTTCATCTGGCCCGCAGGGTTCATGTCACCCCACGGAGCGCGGGCTCGGTGCCACTGCACACTTCGGAGAATCATTAGCAGGAATCATTAGCTAGAATACAACCTCCCCCATAAATCTCCCTTGCACCTGCATCGTTTGTCCGTGCCTAATTTCCATCTCCTGAACTTTATGATTTGTCCCTCGTTTGATGAGGGCTTCTCCCATCAATTGCGCCGTAAGTGCTTGCAGAGAAAGACCCCCCGCACTGACCCCATCTCAGACAGACCGGTTTGGGCTCCTTGCCCTGGGCCCCCTCCCCAGCCCCCTCCTCTGCTTGTCCCTCAAAGGGCAGCTTAAAGACGCTGTGCCCGCCGCCTGTCTCAGAGCTGGGTCCCAGAGTGTGTCTGGGACAAGGAGAAGAGAAGGGGGGAAGGGCCCGGGGCTGGCTGGGTGGCGTGGTGGGAACAGAGCCCTCGGACAGGGGTGCAGGGGCTTGGGTTTTTGTCTCTGCCCTCAACTTGCTCTGTGACCTCAGACGTGTGGCTTTTCCCCTCTGAGCCTTGATTTTATCCTCGCCTGGCCCGTGAGAGTAACGCTGCCCATCTTTTGTGCTTACGGTGAGGGCTGAGGTTCATTCATTCGCTGGTTCCTTCACCCATTAGTGCTTTCACACGTTCGAACACCGTTCACGAAGTTCCTCTGCTCTGTACATCTTCATTGGACACCTGCTCTGGACCAGGCCGTTTTGGGCTCAGACAGAGTCAGCAAGAGACTCGGACGCTGGCAGGGCTCGAAGGGCCCTTGGTGGTCGAGAGCCAGGGCCTTCATGCCCAGGGGATGTCAGCTTTGAATCCTGGCTCTACTGCTGACCCGCTGTGTGACCTTGGGCGAGTCGTCTGATCTCTCGGGTCTCAGTTCCCTCATCTGCAAAATGGGGTGAAATGAGCGACCGTGGAGAACACCCAACCCAGCACATATGCTTGACGCAGGACACCCATTGCCCTTGCAGTTTTGCCACCGAGGGCATGCAGAGAGAGACAGTGGCTTTCCTAAGGCACATGGGGATTGGAAAATGTGAATGAGAGTATTTAGCAAAATGTCAACAGGAGACAGAGCCAAGGGCTTCTGCTCCGGGAGGGAGGATTCCAAACCTTGTTTCGGCCCAACTGAAGCGTCTGGAAATGTCGAAGCAAACCAGGAAAGTGGCTGAGAGGAAGCTGGGCACATCTCAGACTTCCAGATTTCTGCACCCTGCAAAGGAAGGGTGTCCCCAGGGAGGCACCACTCTGCAGCTGCCCTAGATCTTCCCGGGGGCAGACCTTCAGATCTAGAAGGCTCCCTGGCTATGACTCAAGTACCCCTGGGTTTTGGGACAGAATTCAGACCTTTCTGCCCACGGGAAGGTGCTGGGAGGAGCCCGGGAGGGGCTGGGGGCCATGGCTGGGAGTTCCCTCAGGACACTGGCAGCCCCCCAGAGGAAGCTGGGGAGGGAACACCAGAACTGGCCCCTCCCCGGAGGGCAGGAGAGGGCTCAGCCAGCACTGTGGTCACTGTGACCGGCATGTGCAGAGAGGTCGTTAATTCCCACTGCGGGTGGCCAGGGAGCCTGGTAGTTGGCTACATAAGCCCCGTGGCCTCAGGCCAGTTACTTAACCTCTCTGAGCCTCAGTTTCCTCCTTTTAAAAAAGGGATAATGATCCCACAGACTTCATAAGGTTATTGGAAGAATTAACCATAACTCTCTTAGGTCAGTGCCGGGCACATAGTAGGCGCTCAATAAATCAGGATAATCATCCTCCTCCTAAGAATTGTGTTTTCTGTGACATATTTTTTTGCGCTATTACCTTCTTACAAACTTAAGGGCAGGCTTTTTGTGCCCATTTTAAAGGTAGAGAAACTGAGACCTAAGGTGGCTGGGAGTATACACAGTTTTAAGCAGCCAGCTGGTGGTAAAGTTGGAATGAGAACGCAGGCCTCCTGAGTCCCATCTCTCCAGGGTGTCTGCCTCCAGTGTGTGAATTCCCAGGAGCTGAAAACAAAGAGCCGGGACTCAGATTCATCAACACACTCCCACGGGGGTGACTCACCTGCCAGAGGAGAGCAGGGATCTGCCCCAGCACATTCCTGCCCCCTGGCCTGCCAGCAGCGGCCCTGCTGACCCGAGGGCCAGGAAAGGGGGGGGCGGAGGAAGAGGGAAGGAAGGGGCTGTCTCCCGGCCCGAGGGTCCCTGGTGTTTTAAGGGCCTGAGCCCCAGGTTGTCCAGGGTAGTGTCCTTGGCCAGGGGGGCAGGAAAGTGAAGCAGGGGGTGGGAGTGGGGTGTGGGGCCCTGGCGGGCGCCACAGGCTGAGAAGCAGCTTGCAGATTTCATAGGCCACATTATCTTTTATGGGCATCCTAAAAAGAATGTCAGGCACTAGAGGGTTTTTTTTCCCCTTTTCTCTCTCCCTCCCTTTCTCTCTCCGTCCTTTTTTTTTTTGACTCTGATCACTGCAGTGACCACTGCCTGGTCCTGAGGAGCTGGGCAGTCCCACTGGTACCAGCTGAGCACTGGATCCTGGGCGCACTCGGCCATTTCTCCCTGGGGTGGGGTGGAGTGTCCCTGGCTGGTGGTGACAGCATGGTCCCTCCCTCTTCAGACTGGAGAGGGCCTGTGTTGCCCCCACCTGGCCAGGACAGTCTGCCCCCACCCACTCACCGCTCCACGTGTCTCTGCCCACAGAATTCCGTCCACAGTGGGACCGATTCGCTCCCAGTGTCCCTGTCTGGGCCTGCTTATCCCGGACAGGGGGGAGGCCCATGCCGTGCAGACCCTGGCTGTCCTCACTCTTTCCCAGGTGGCTCCATTCCCCTCAGTGCCGTCTTCAGCTGATCTTACTCCCAGAAAGAGGCCCGGACCTTGGGGTCCCCACAACCTGGCCTCGCCTCTAACATGGGTCAGGTCCTTCAGTTCCCTTCCCAAGGGTGTTGTGTTTGGGGCTTTGGCTCCTTAACTTTAAGGAAAACACCATTCTGGAAGGGACAGGGAGTGACCCGGACAACAAGGGTGTGTGAGTGTGTGTGCGCGCGGAAGGGTGCATTAGCCAGGAGGATACTCAAAGACTCTTTGAGTCCCTATGGCGCTGTGGTTAGTGGCATTGATTTGGGGTCCCAGCTCCACCACATACCACCTCTGAGCCTCAGTTTTCTTGTCTGTAAAATAGGGGTGATGATAATAGTCCTTACGTCTTAAGGATGTTGGGGGAAGTCACTGAGTTCACAGGGCCTGGCACATAGTAAGTGCTCAATAAATGCTAATGATCATAATTAGTATAATTATTAATCAAGTCTGGGTATGTCTGAGCTGCTGTTCTCCATCCCTGGAGACTCCAAGAGAAGGGGACATGGGCTGACGTGGCAGCAAGAGCCACTGAGGTGACACATCAGGAAGAACTGCAGGCCATGATACCAGTGACAAGGGGCATGGGAGTGTGACAGCTCTTTCCTCTGAAATGGTTAAGAAATAGGGGAGACCAGCCAAGAAAGCAAGTGCTACCCAGGAAAATTAGGCAGCGGGCCTAATGAAAACTAGGCAGCGGGCCAAGTAAGAAATGTGACCTTCCCTCTGCCTCTCTTTTTTCTTCCTTCTGAGCCTGAGATGGGTGGGGCAAGGTGTTTGCCTTCAGCTGGGTGTCAGGCAGGAGGTACCAGTAGGATGGAGGTTGGGGGGCGGGGATGGGGGAGGGGGAGAGGGAAGACCATGGGAAGGGGTCTGGGAGATGGTGTGGGAGTGGATGAAGCTGGTCAACCCAGTCTGGCCTTAGAGTTAGGCAGGTTTCAGGGGCTGCTGGGATCCTAGGGAAGCTCTTATGCAAGCCTATAATTTCACCTGCAAGATAACGAAGACCCAGAGAGGCAAGGTGACTTGCCCAGCAGGCAGGATCAGGGTCCTGACTGGATCCTGGGATGCTGGCTGGGATGCCTCCTGAGCTCCCCGGCTCTGGGCTTAGCCTGAGGAACTTGGACCCGGTCCTTTGGACACCTGGCTTTCTCAGGCTGGGACAGCCCAATCTCTGGGGCACAAGGTCTCAAACCTTCTCCCGGAAGTGCCTGAGAGCAGCCTGAGCTGGGGTGGCCTGACAGTGGAAGCCTGGGGGTGGGCCCCCGGCTCCATCTGTGTTTCTCTTCAGTTTACACAGTGGCATGCACTGTCCCGTACTGGATCTGGGTCACTCAAATGAAAAATAATGCTTACTACCCTGTCCCCCATTTTCATCTCCCCAACAAGGTGGCAAGATCTCGGCCAGCAGGACAGCTCCGCCTGCTAAGAGAAGCACAGGGTTCAAAGGTCCACTCTGGATGTCAGCCTCTGGAGGACAGAGGTTTCTTCAGTTCGATTCACTGCCGTGTGGCCAGCTCCCAGAGCAGGGCTAGGCCCGTGGGAGGTTCTCCACAAACGTGGGATGAATGAATGAATGATGAATAGATGAAGTTGTCTGGGAAGGTCCGGCTGAGGAAGTGACGCTCCAGCTGAAGTCTGAAGAACAGGGAGGCAGAGAGAGAAGAGAGGAGCTCTCCAGCCAGAGGGAACAAAATGTGAAGGTCTTGGGGCAGGAAGAGCTCAGAGTGTTAGCAGAGCTGAAATAAGGCGAATGTGACTGCGGAGTGTTGAGTGGGACACAGCGAGCTCGAGGCCATTAAGCCCAGTTCCTTTCCTTTCTAGCTGTGTGACCTTGGCCAAGTTATTGGTCCTTTCTGAGCCTCTGTTCCCTGGTCTGTCCAATGGACTAGTAAAAAGACCTACCACATCGGGAGTTGGGGGGCCCCAGGGACTAATGCACAGGGACAGCCCATGGCCAACCCCAAATACCTAGTGGCTCTAATAATAATAATAATAAATAATAATAATAATAATCAGTAATAATTATTGTTATTCCAACTACCACAAAGAAGCCACGTTTTCCACTTCACACCACACCCTCAGGTCTCCATGCCCGATTTCAAGCCCAGCCCACATTGCAGCCTGAGGGTGCCCCTTCCTGTCCTGCCCCTCCTGAAGGTCGGACCTCCCCAAGGTTATCTGTGTTTTTCTCTGCATTCTGTGAAGTCGCACAGGTCACACTCTGGGGCTGAAAAGTGTTGCTTTTTATAGCCTTCCCTGACGGGAAGGAATGCTTGCGGGGCCTGTCCTGGGAACTCTGTCCCCTGGGTAGAGATACCTCCAGGGGCTGGAGGCCCCACAGCCATACCAGCCGGACACCCCAGCAGTCTGGGCCCTCCTAGGCCAGGCACCTTCCCCTGCCACGTGTCAAAGGGGCAGGGAGGCTGGCGGAGAGGCGGAAGTGCCCTGGACAGAGACGCACGACTCGGCGATTTCAGCTCTGGTTTTGGGTGAGCCACTGTCCCTCTCCAGGCTTCAGTTCCCCATCTGTAAAATGGGACTGTGGGTTCTTGCTGGCCTCCCAAGGTGGTGAAGGGTTGAAAAGCTTTGGAGAGAACGAGGCAGAGGCCCAGGCCCCGTGATGGCAGGGAGGAAAGGGAAAGGGACCAGGGAAAAGGCAGGCAAATGATGTGAGGAGCCTCAGCTACTGTTCGAAGGATCGGGCAGGAGGAGGGAGGCGTGCATCTGTGCGGCAGGCAGTCTGCCTCCTTCATGTCACTTAATCCTTGCCCTGAGCCTTGGAGTAGATGCAGTCAGGGCTTACAGATGGGGAAACCAAGGCCAGCAGAAGTGAAGTCGTTTGCCCAAGGTCACCTGGCTTGTAAGTGGCAGCTGGGATTCCAGGACCTCATTTGGGTCACTTTAGCAGGCAGGCTCCTTTCGTGGCTGGCAGCAGACAACACCACGTGGGTGACTGTGTCCCTGGGCAGGAGACCTCAGCCTGCAAAGCCCCTGCCCCATGCAGCACCAGGCAGGCCCCCAGAGGCTCACTCTTCAGTCTCTGCAGCCCCTGCCTCGCCCGGGTCCCCCTGGAAGGGGCTTGACTCCAAGGCCCTAGCAGAGGGCTTGCTCAGCAAGACCAGCGCTGCACTTTGCTGCTCCCTCACCTGCTCACCCCGACTCTGCCTCCCCCTCCGTCCTTTTTAATCTTGTTCTTATCAAGGATGATAACATTCAGCACTAATAAAGCTCCAGTCCACTTTCTAACAGCTGATTGCCCCCACACCCTGATTCAGTGATACAGAAGCCCGGGTCCTGTGCTGGCCCGAGGAGACCACCATGCAGCTACCCCGACCCCGACCCCGACCCTGACCCCGACCCTGGGACTGTCTATGGACACCATCATCACCCTCAACCCTGGCAGATTCCCTGGGGAGCCTCTGGGGATCAGATGCTCTGCGAGTATCTCAAAGCTGCTTCCTTTTTGCCAAAAGGACCCAAGAGAGGGGCAAGGGGCAAGAATCAAGACCAATCTGTGGTGTCCATCTGTCCACCCCTCTCTCCAAATAGCAGCAAGCAGCAGCTACCACTTATTGAGCACCTGCTTTATGCTAGTGTTCTCAGTCATTTTTCTCAATGAATCATCCATAACAGGTATTATTCTTAACCCCACTTCATTCAGAGATGAGGAAACTGAAGCCCAGAGAGGTCAAGTCACTCGCCCAAGGTCACACAGCTAGCGGGGTCAGGATTTGAACTCGAGACTCGTGGAGTCCAGGGTCCAGACTCTCAAGTGCCCTGTCTCCTGCCTCCTGCCTGCGTCCTGCCAGGTGGACAGCACCTGCCCAGCGGCATCTGTCCTCCCACCACTTGAGAGGTCCTGCCACAAGAGAGGAACCCTGGAACCCTGGAACCCTGCTCCTCCCCTCCCTGTCCGAGGTCTGAGGTGGCAGGGCCAAGTGGGGCTGCCTGCTGCTGTCCAAGCCTGGGCCGGCTGCCAGGGCTCAGCTGGGGTGTCTGCACCCCACAAGGACCTTTGTCCCTTCGATAGGTCCTCCTCGGTACAGGACGTCCCAGGGTGGAGGGCACGGCCCGAGTGCCAGACCTGGGCAAGCCCTGCCCAGGGCACTCCCCATGCTTTGGAGCTGGGGGAGGGGCACCCTGTCTTTGTCTTTGGCCTCCCTGACAACAGAAACTGGGGCTCCCAGTCACCCCCAGCCAGAGCAGGACTTAAGGGGTCCTAAGATCTTTCCTAAATGTTATTTACCCCATCTGCCCCCATCTAGTTTCCAACTTCACACTTCTTGCTCCTCCCACCTCTTCCCTGCCCCCTCCCCCATTCCTGGAAAGTATCCACCCTCCTCCCCACCAACTTTTGAGCCTCCACAGTCTACGAGGTGCTGCCCCTGACACCTGCCCCAGGAAGCCCACCCTGGCAGCTGCAGCCCACCACAGTCTCCCTTTCCTGCCGGGAACCCACAACTCCCTGCTATAGGACACTGCCTCATCCTCCAGTCCAAATTCACCGAGCCCCTCCTATGTGCCAAGCCCTGTGCCGTGCTCTATGGGGAAGGGAGCAAGACAAACTATTGACACATGGTCCCAGCCTGGTGGGTGCTCTCGGGCCCGAGGGGAGGCACATCACTTCATATGTTCCCACAGCACCTTTCTATATAGCATGAGCCCTTGACCAACCATGCCCCTCAGGTCCCCAGGACTCTAGTCCCCAACCATGCAGGTAACACAGGCTCAGCCCTGGCAGCAGACTTATAGTAGGTGCTCAGTAAATACTTGCTGAATGGAGAATGAATTGAATGAATGAATGAATGAGCCAGTACCTGTGGGTTTATTCCATTTCCTCTCCTGGACTCTAAGCTCCTTAGGGACAGGGACAAAGTGGGCTCAGGAAAAGCAAGAGTCTCTGGGAGCTTAGAGGAGGGACATGTAACCAAGATGAAGGCAGGCAGGCAGCCAGGGAAGCGCTCTCTCACTTGAGACCTGACAAAGGAGGGGTAGGAGCAGGAAGCAGGTGGGTAAAGCATTCTGGGAATGCCATGCCATGAGCAAAAGCCACGGCCATGAGCGTATGACACTTTTGGACAGAGAAAAAGGCCAGTGTGGGAGCAGAGAGGGCTGAAGACATGAGGACAGGACGGCAGAGCCACACCAGGTGGGACCCTCTGAGTCATGTGAAGGGGTCTGGACCAGATCCTACAGGCTCTGGGAACCCCTCATGGGCTTTGACAGGGGAGGGATGGCTCAGACCCACTGCTGAGAGCCCAGCAGGTGGGCAGGACCAGCCTGGGGCCTCTGCCTTGTTAGGAGGTGCCTGCAGAAATCCGGGGGAGCCTCAGGGTGGCCTGATTTACTGCTTCTCCTTCCTTAGCTCAGTTATAGTCTGGGCTCCCAGGTCTTAGCCTCTGAGGGCCCTTGGGCTTGTTCTATCTTGTCTTCTGTTTCCAGATGGGAGCCCAGAGCCCAAAGTGGGAAAGAGCCTCACCCAACAGACTGGGGTGAGAAGTCAGGCCCCAGGCCCAGAGCAGGGAAGGGTGGTGGGCCTCTGTGAGGGCAGGGGTCCCCCAGGAGGCCCCTGTGCAGGCCACAGACAGACAGTCTTGCTGGTCCTGGCAAGGCCTGGGCGTTTGGAATTCCAGACCTGGGGGATGAGGATGAAACAGTTCTTCCAAGGAGTAGGGGTATGGAGCCACAGGGGTACCCGGCTGAGGTGTGACACAGGATCCCAAGTCCACTGCACCCCCAGCCCTGGGGGACCCCTACCAGCTGGTTTCTAAGAGGCCGCCTGAGTCATAAAGTAATAATGTTACTACTACAGGTGGTGACAGCAAAGGCCACCCTCTGTCAAGCACCACCATGCGCCCAGCGCCATGTTGCTAAGCCCACACGATGACCCCGCGAGAGACTGGGTCATTACCCCAGATCACAGATGAAGAAACAGAGGCACAGCCCAGAGACAGAATTTATGTCACCGCTGTGAGTGAGAGTCAGGATTTGCATCCAAGAGACCTGACCCCAGAGCCACCTCCTAGTGCCGCGGGGCGGGCATGGGGTGCCCCGTTAGGAGCCAGGCAGGTCTGGGTCCCATCTCTCCCGTGAACGGGCCCTGAGCCGGTGTTTCTGCCTCTCTGAGGCTCAGTTTCCTTCCCTTTTTTCCCAGAACATGGGGATGAGGGTGAATGAGTTGCTGTGAAGACGCCAGAGGGGCTGCTTTTAAAGTCCCGGGTGGGTTGGGACTCAGAGGGGCCTCTGGGAGCACCCACCCAGAGGCCCACTTGGCCTTCCCTGGCCTCTGGACCGCTCCTCCCCCCCACACACACACTCAGCCTCTGCCCCACGCCCATTTGCATGCCAAGCTGCAAGCATTGGCAGGTGAGCCAGCCCGCCTCCCGCCTTCCCCTCCTGTGCGTGGTGGGGGAAAGGGCTGGAGCCCTGGGGCGATCCTCACGGGTATGGGCCGGGCCAGGGCCTGGCAGACCTCCTCGGGGCTGAGACTAAGCGGGCTCGGGCACCATGCGCAGCCACCCTCTCTGAGGGCCCAAGAGTTCTGGAAAAAGGGGCAAAGTGCTCCTCCTCTCATTCCTCCAGCCCAGTTCCTCAGCCCTCGATAAAGGTATTTAATGAGCAAACACCCGCTTAAAGAGAAGGCGCAGTTCTGGGGGAACTCTGGCTCTCCTGAGGCGCCAAACAGTGATTCCTGCTCTCACGCCCCCAGAGGGCCTTCGGTTTGGATGTTGGCTCCAGAGAGTGCTCTGAGCCTCAACTTCCTCATCTGGGAAATGGGGGTGAGGCTTCCTTCCAGGGTGGCTGGGCAGCTTCCCGGAGAGCACCCAGGGTGATAGCTATTTGAACTCAACAAATGTTCTCCGGCCTTCCTCAGTTCTTGGTGTGGTGCTTCCCCCGTTTGGAGTACCTGGGGAGACTGAGGACCTGCCCCCAAGCTCCTGGCGGCACAGGTGGGGAACAGAACCTGGGTGTCCCAATTCCTGCCCCTGCTGTCTTTGAGGTGGCAGACCAAGATAACATCTCCCCTCCCGAGAGCCCAGAGGAATTTGGACAGCAAAGAAAAACAAGCCCCGGCTTAGTGTTTTTCATTTTTGTCTTGAACGACGCCGTTTCTGGGCTGATTGTTAAACAAATATTGCAGAAGGCAGTGACGTAGGCTGGGGATATTATCAGAGCAACAGCCCCAGGGCCTGGGGCTCTGCCACCCCCAGATTCTGCCCAGGATACCAGCTGCCACGGTTGGTGCTTCCTCAGTCTCACACCTTTGGGGAGGGGGCTTTAGGGCCCGGGTTCCAGGGGCTCCTGACCTTGGAGAAGCAGTTCTGCCCAACCACGGTAGGCGTCTGCTCGCCCACCACCCCATCCTCTTTAGGACAACAGGGCATCTGAGGGCTGTTCCAGTTTGCTCTGGACTATGGGCTTTCCGGGGATAGGGCTTTCAGTGCTAAACCTGGGACGGTCTGAGAGACCCAGGATGATGGGTTGGTCACCCTACAGAGTCAAAGAATTGAGAGTCCAGTAGGAAGATTCCCCAGCCACTCCTGCTACTACTAGTAGCTAAGACCTTCAGCGAGCGACCCCTATGTGCAGGGCACCCCCTCTCCACGGTGCTTTATGGGCATTACCTCCCTTATCCCCACCACAGGCCTGTGGAGAGCTATGAGTCCCATTTTACAGCTGGGAAAACTGAGGCTCAGAAACTGACTTGCCTGAGGTCAGGCCACTGACAAGTGGCAGAGCAGGGAGTCAGACAGTGGGATTTCAAAGCTCTAGCTTTCGATGACCATCTGCCCCTTCTGGGAGATTGACCTTGGCCAGGCACACGTGGTAAAACCAAGGTCAGGAGAGGTGGAGACAGCTCAGCCCCAAGCCGGGGCTCCCTCAGTGAAGCAGGCTTTACGATGCCGCACCTATCCGCGTTTAGAGGGCGGGTTGTACCTCAGCCCAGGCCCTAAAACACACATTCCAGCGTATTTGGAGGAAAATGCTTTCCCATTGTCTAAGGGGCTCCAGAAACTGCCCCAGATATGGGGGGGTCAGTGTGGCCCCTGGTTTCTTGCCTTCCCTGGAGAGCCTGTTGCAAAGTCAGACACACCCCGGCTTCCTCATCACATGGGAGTCACATCCAGAGCCCTGGCTGGGACAGGTCCTAGGACTCCAGTCCCCACAGGTTTCCAAGGACTGGAAGGCAGGGTCAGAGCTGGTCTGGACCTTCCTTCTCACAGGAGGCCGGGCCTGGGGCTGCCCGTCTGGCCCCTCCTCATTGTCCCCGCTTGGCTGGTGCCTTGGCCTCCGCGGCAGGGTGGGCGCTGGTGCTGGCTCTGGGGGTCTGTTTGAGGTTCCCTCCAGCAGCTGTGGCAGCGGGTACAGCTCACTAATTAATTAGCGCTTAAGTACTTAGCATCCTCCTGCATCGTGTCAAACGAGGATTTGAGTCTTAATTCCCTGTGTAGGTGGTGGTGGGAATGTGTCGGGGAGAGCGGTCAGGGCTTGGAGGAAACCGTCTCCCTGGCTTGGATGCGGGCTAAGGACCCTGGTGCAGCAGAGACCCTCGGGGACAGAGCTCCCGGGCCCTCAGACCCTCTTCCATCCTCCTCCCAGTCACTTCCCCACCGTGGCGTATAAAAGTGCGAACACGGGCTTTGCAGCCAGAGCGTCTGGGGTCAGCTCCCAGCTGCACCGCCTGCCACCTACCCGTGTGCCCCTGAGGGAGTCACTCCATATCCCGAGTCTTGGTTGCATGCATGGAGGTGGTGACGGGACCTACCCTTAGCGTTGCTGCAGAGATGAAACAAACGCATAGCCATCCTGTAGAACACACCTGGCACGGGGCAGGCCTCTGATTCGTAGGCACTATTATCTTTCATTTAGTCACTCTCTCGGTCATGGTTTTATTTATCCAAAAAACATTTCTCAAGCCTCTGCTAGGTACCTGCTGGACACAGGCCTGGGCGCTGGGGCCGCAGAGGGGAGTAAGTCTCCGGACCTCTCTAAGCCTTAGTCTGACCATCTGTGACACAAGGATGACAACAGGCTCTACCTGTGAGGCTCAGATGAGATGCTGGAGGTCAAAGCCCGTGGTAGCCCCAGGCCTGCCACAGGCTGAGCCCCACGGAACCCTGGCTGCTGGTGAGAGAAGGAGGAGCAGCGGCCCCAGCAGAACAGGGCTGGGGGCTGCAGGGCAGGCAGGATGGCCCTACCTCCATCACTCTTGGCCCAGCATCACTCAGAGCCTACCTGGAAAGGTGGTTGCATCCCTTGGTGGCGGGGGTGGAGCCAGGTTGCAGGCAGGGCTGCAGGGGACCACTGGGGAGGGCTTCCCCACTCAGTGCCAGGACTCAGGGACGTTGGTAAGTGATCCAGCCAGCATTGAAACCCAGGTCAGGTGCATTTGACACCCAGCGCCAAGACTTAAGGTGGTGGGGTGGGGTGGGGCAGTGCCCAGGGCGGGTCAGGCCAAATCTGACCTTCTTTTCCTAACATTTTTGACTTGTTCATTCTCCCTCAGCATCCCCTGGAAATGCTGGGTCCCAAGGGTGCACAGTTGCCCCTGTGCTGTATCAGAAGTGGCATTGGTGGGGTCCCTACCATAACTCCCGCCCCCGCGGTGGTGGGTCTGCATGGCATCAGCTCAGTCCTACGGAGAGCCAGTGGACCATTCAAGGTGCTGGACAAGGTTGCATGCAGGCCACACCTGTGGGAGTAAAAGGTTAGGGAGTAGGAGTCAGTGTGTAAGGCAGAGGAGGGGAGGGGTAGAGGGAGGCACTAGAACCTGAGTCTCAGGTGCTTAGGTTGACTCCGTGGCTGTACCCCGTGACCTGTAGAAAAGTCACACAGCCTCTCTGAGCCTTGGTTTCTGTCGTGTGACATGAAGACAGCCATCCCGTCGGAGACAGTGTCTCCCGCCAAGTGCTCTGCAAACAGGGAACATTTCATAAAACTTCAGGGACTGTGTTACTTACGAACCAAAACGGGCTGGTGGTCCTGCAGGACCCTTAGCCACTACAGGGAGACACTCAAATTCAGGTGGTCGCCCCTGCTCCTAAGACTCAGTTTTGCCCGTAAAAAAAAAAAAAGTGCCACTTAAGCAGGGCCTACTAGGTGCCAGGCACTGTGCTAAGTGCTGGGCATTTCTTCCCATGAACTCCTGACAATAGACCGGCACGCTGGGTACTCTCGCTCCCTCTCACAGATGAGCCAGCCTAGGCTCCGTGTGGCGAAGTCAGTCACTCGCCCAAGTTCTCCCAGCTGGTAAGGGATGGAGCTGAGATTCAAACCCAGGTCAGCTGCTCTTGACCCTCAGTAAACGTTTGTGAGTGAATAAATGAGCACATGTGTGGGTGTTTACAGGAAAAGCATTAGTTTGGGGAGAATGAGTAGGATCTTCCTTTCTATGGAGGCTCCAAAGGCAGGGGCAGCCGGGACAGAGTTGCCCGTGGCTTTTGTCAGTCTTGAGCTATTCCCTATTATAATTTGGGTATTCGCTGACATCTATGAAGCTGCTGCTACCTCCCAGGCACTCGGATGGGAACTAGGGATAAGACCCTGGACAGAACGGACATTGTCCCGCCTCGTGGTGCCCATGGGGACTGGCGATGGGGCTGAACTGGAAGCATGGGGCCATGTGAAAGGTAACGCATCTGGGGGGCAGGTCAAGGGCTTGGAGTCAACTAGATCTTGTCCCCTTTCTACGTCTACCCTTCTCTGGGAAATGAAGAGCTTGAGAACTCGAGTGTTGTCTAATCGCGTTGTCTTGCTTATATAGTCAGACCCAGGCCCTGAGAGAGATTAGATAGATTCAAAAGGAAAGGCGGGGTGTTGGAGGGACGAAAGCCGTAGTAAAGCCCGCAGTCCGCTTCTTGGCCGAAATGATAGCTCCCGACCGTGAGCACCCACTGTGGGCCAGGCACTGAGCTGAGGTTTACCTCACTCAGCCCTGGCAACAGCTCCACCTGAGAGTCAAAAAACTGAGGCTTCCAGAGGTCACCTTGCCCAAGGTCAAACTGCTAGTTAGTAGTGGCAGAGCTGAGGTCCAGAGCCCAGGGCGTCTGACTGCAGAATGGTCAGTGTGCCGTCTGCTGCTCTGGAATCTATTCTTTGGCTTGAAAAAGCTCCCTGCAGTCTCATGTCCCACAGAGCGGTAGCACGGAGAAAAGGGGGACGAGGGTGGGGGGCAGTTCCGGGGCTGATAGCTGGTATTCTATCTGCAAGGCTGCCTTAGCATGCATAGCCCCAGCCTAGAGGCAAACGGAAAAACGGAGAACCCTGAAAATGAAAAGCTGGGGGAACTCACGGGGCTCTGAGTTAAGGAGCAGCTTGGAAAACCTCCCTGGAGGTTCTTGGCAATGTCCCTGTGGGAGCCAGCTTGTGTATTTTAAGAAAAAAAAAATTATTAAAGAAGTTAGGATTATGGAGAGGCCGTAAATGTAAGATACCACTGATTCGACAGTGTATCTCTAGCAGCCACAAGCAGGGTTCATCTTGACAAGCCAGAGCCCCGTCCAAGAAATCAATCATTTCGTTTTCCCCAGATGGCTCCCCTGAATCTTCCCAAACATCTGCTCCAAAGTTTTCACTTGCCCAGCCAGCACAGGACCCACAAAGACCATGGCTGTATCTAGCTAGAAAAGGACAAAGTGCTGGCGGAATTATGGAGGGAGCCGAGCCCTGGTTGGTAGCCACCGCCACTTCCGGATTGGGTACCCATGACCCCCAATTTTCCAGGCCATCCCCAAGTCCTCCGTCACCTTGGCTGTAGCAACCATAACCATAAGCCAAAAAGCACTCAGCTTACTGGACATTCCCAGGGAGGGGAGTCCGGTCCTTGGTGCCTTTGAGGCTCTCACGGGTGCTTGTTGGTGGTAAATGGTTTGGGCTATAGACGTGGCACCTGCCTGTCCCTTCTGTCTGGTGCATGTCTTGTTCTTGTTCAGGTGTCACAGCAAAGAAGGTGGTGGGCCCCAGCCAATCTTCCGTTCTCCTCTCTCCTTCTTTTGGAGAGCCGCGGAGGGAAATCAGGAGTGAGGGGACTGAAAGGTGGTGGGGACCCCCCCTCCCCACCCTGCCAGCTCAGATGAGATCAAAGTTGGCTGCAGCCGGGACCTGGACGGGGTGCTGAGACAGAGGGTTGGAGGCTGGAGGGAGAATTTCCCAGGTCCAGCCCTAGCTCCCAGCCCCCCATGTCCAGGGTGACTTCCAACAAACTAGCTGGTCCCTCCCCACCACAGCTGGGAGACAGGGAGGGTGACATTGAGCGCCTGCTCTGGGGCGTCCTAAGGGTTAACTAATTAATGGTCGAAAAGTGCTTTGAAAAAATAAAGTGCTGGATAATGGGAAGGGCAATTATGTTGGGAGAAACTCCTAATTTGGCTGGAATTGATGTTAATGATAAAGTATCTGAAACATGTAGCAAGCAAGCGTGATTGTATTTTATATGACAGAGAGAGAGACACTCACACGCAGGGGACAAGGAGAGCAGTTAATTTGGTTAAATAAAGTGAAAGATAAAAGGAACGCGGACACCACGGCACTCGCTGTTTATCTGCACTTGGTGTAACACTTTGGAATTGGATCGGGCCTTTCGACTCTTGTTTATTTGCCTGTGATTGAAATAAATGGGGAAGGGCCAGGTTTATGGCTCAAAAAGAGACCTAAGGAAGCCAGCTGTGATTAGGACGCCCGAGCAGGTACAAGGCTGTGTTCTGGGGAAGACGGCAAGGTCTTGAGAAAGTCAGGGTGAGTGAGGCTATCCCCTCTGCACCCCACCCTGGAGGCTGAAGCCTCACCCACCAGAGCTGGGGGCAACTTTCATGGCAACCAGGGCAGCTCTCTCACCTTCCAGGGGGAGAAACTGGGACCCAGAATAGGGCTGGGGACAGGGGGTATTAATCGCTACAGGAGCCAACAATTATGGCAAACTCCTGTTTGCCAGGCCCTGTGAAAAGATGTAATCCCACTTCATCCTCACAGCAACCCTAGGAGGTGGGTAGCATTTTCACCTCCATTTTACAGAGGACTAGCTGGAAGCTCAGAGAGGTAAAGGAACGTGCTCAAGGTCACACAGCCAGGAAGCAGTGGAGCAGGGAGTGGGGCTCAGGCAGACTGACTCTAGATATAAAACTACGATCGTGACTTTTGGACTAATCAAGTGTTCTTGACATTCACGGCTCTGTTCTCCTTGACTCGTTCTGCCAAAGTAGGGAACCAGGACAAGGAAATGGGGAGACTTCTGTCCCTGTCCAGTGACGACTGAGTATCAGGGCCCCCTGGCCTGGGTCTCTCTTGGGAGGGTTTTAGCCGTAGTTTGGGGCCCAAGGAGACAGAGTGAAATTGCCCCCGGGGAAGAGCAGGAGCCTTGGTTTCTGGAAGGTCTGGGAGGTCCCCGCAGGTCCAGATTAGTATTCAGTATTTATAATATTTCCATAATGGTAAAACAAAAGAAAACAAGCAGAGAGAATGCATTTTTAATCACCAATCATTTCTCTTTGTTTGTTGTGAATGAACAGCGAGGTGAAATAGTATTTCATAATCACCCCATTCGAATTTTCCTCCCCACAAAGCACCGAGAAATCTCTAAATAAAATAAATAAACAGGCCAGGACCTTAAAATAAATTCTGGAGGGCAGAGTGTTACGTGTGGGTTATCACAGCCGCAGGAAGGCAGGGGCTGGGAGGTGGGGAACAGAGGACAAAGGGACAGAGGTCTTGCCAGTTAGTAGAATAAAGAGACCCAGGCCTAGGGCACCCCCGGGCAGGAGAAGAAAAACAGAGCAATGGTTTGAAGAACCTGAGGGTAGGGCAGACTCCCCACCCTTCATTTTCCTCTTCCTTATTCTTCCAGAATCTCTGGTCCTTGCCCTTTCACTATAAACCTGTCCCCTGTCCCTATGGAGCTTCACAATCTCCCTCTCAAAAGGCCACCCATCCAGGGAATGTTCTCTGTCTAGTGTTCACCTGTCCCCTGAGCCAGTCCAACCTCTCAGTTGATAGAGGAAGAAGACACAGCAAAGAGAGAATGGAAGGGACGTGTATTTTGGACCTCCCAGCAAGCGAGTGACAGAGCTGGACCTAGAACTCCAGGGGCTGGATACCCTGTCAGGTCACCACCCCTTACCTACCTGCACTGGTCTGTAGGTATCTTTGAGAACCCTTCTAGGTCACTGAATTTTCTTCACTGGCTGTTCTTGATATTCTGTTTTGTGCATCTCAGCACCTCCAGGCCCCTCAGGTGCCTGGTACGTGGGGGCATACACCAGATGTTTGTCTGATATGTGGATGGATAGATGGATGCATAGATGGATGGAAGTTTGGATGGGGGGATGAATAATTGGGTAGATGAATGGATGAATGATTGGAGGGATGGGCAGAAGGATGGATGGGTGGAAGGATAGACAGACAAATGAATAAGTGGCTACAGCTGATTTGGTTCCCTCACTCGCCATTAGCTATGGCTAGCTAGTGACAATCACAGTCAACATCTAGTTGACATCTGAGGTCCTGGTGCCTTGAAATGATGTCTCCAACAGTCCCCTGAAGGACTCTGGAAAAGATCACCTTCTAGCAAATCAGACCCCTTGCAAGTAGAAATTTGAGGCCAAAGCTCTCGGGCCAGGCAGACCCCCACTTCCACGTGGGTCACATGGCGGTGAAGAGCACTGTCCCGGGTTCAGTGGGCCCCGCTGCCACTCTGCCACCAACTCGCTGCGGGGTCACAGGCGAGTGAGTGGCTTCCTCTCTCTGAGCCTCAGTTTCCCACCCTGAGTGTTCTCTGTTAAATGTCGTAGGCTCTGGGTCTGGCCCCTTCGATGGGAACAACTCACATCGAAGAGGTGGAAGAACTCACCCTCTGTAGCTCCTGTTCTGTAGCCTGGGCCACCCTGTCCTTCTGTGCCTGATCCCTGCCATGTTCCGGGGCGCCACTCAGCCCTCCCAGCCTTTTCCCTGGTTAGACACGTGCAACGGGGCGGTAACCCACAGGATCAGGATATTCTCAAAGCCAGGCTGGATGTCCTGGCCATGGCCAGGGCCCACGCTCTCTCTGAATCCTATTGAAAAAATAATAAAAAGGTAATTACTTTGTCATTACTGAACACTGGTTTGTCTTTTTTTTCTCCTCCTAAGCCACAACCATAAATAACCAGCCCATTACCCTTCAGAGTAGACACACGCGTCTATGTAGGACCTGCCTCCTCGGACATGCTGGTTTGCCCCTCACGCCATCAGGCCCTGGTACATGCCCCGCACCTGCAGTCATGCGTACATCAAACACAGAGATGCTGCCCGTTCACCTGGCCGCTTCTAAGCATTCTGCTGGATGCTGGAAATAATAATAACAGCTATTGTTTGTGAATTCAGGCTAAGTGCTTTGCATGAATCATCTCAATTAGTTCTTCTGACAAGGCTGTGAAGCAGATACTGGTTTTGTTGCCATTTGACCAATGGGAACACCGAGGCCAAGGGAGATCGGGCACTTGCTCGAGGTCATACTGTGAGTAAGTATGGGCTTTGTACCCATGTGACCCAGTTCAGAAATCCATGCTCCAATATAGCAATTACATAAACCTAGATTTAAAAGTTGCACCCATGCATAGTCTACTGGGAGGAAATAACTCTAATACAGAGGGATAAGTGCTGTGGGAGGCCAGTGGAGACATCTAACCCAGTTTTAGGCAGGGGGACATCAGGGAAGGCTCCCTGGAGGAGGTTATACCTGCTTTGGTCTTAATGGGTGAGTGAGAGAAAGACAAGTAAAGAAAGGGAGGAGAGGCCTTCAGGGCAGAGGGCACCGCCTGCACAAAGGCCTGGAGGTGAGACCCAGGAGGGTGCTTGGGGAACTCTCAGTAGTGCCGAGTGGCTGGAGCAGAGGGTGTGTGATTGCATGACAGAGAGAGTGTTGAGAGGTGAGGCTGGAGAGGCGGGCTGTCGCTCACATCCGGGCCAGGCTGGCACAGCAGGGCAGCCCTGCCCCACCCACATTCAGCTACCTGGCACTCCTGTCCGTGTGACAAGAGGGCACCTCATCAGCAAAACAGCCTTTTCCTGCCTCCCGAGCCAGCCCCACCCTCTGGGACACTCGGTGCCATGGGCGGCCAGCACCTGCACAGGTGCCCGTCGGGAGGAAGCGTGGCTACTTCCGGAGTCTCACAGCGGGTGCCTTTGGCCCGCGTCCTGGCCACGCCAACCCTCTGGCAGGATTGTGCCCTAGGACAGAAAGCAGCATGGCCATGACTAGTCCATGTTGCTTCTGCTCTCAGAGGCCCATGCTGGTTCAAGATCTGGGAGAGGTAGGGAGGAACAAGGGTGGGCAGGGTTTGAGATCGGGGCTCACGTGCTCTGTGGCAGGAACCACAGGGTCCCAGGAGTGTGGCTTTTGCTCTGAGGACAGGTGGTCCCTTCGACTTCCCCTTCACTCAGTTTCGCTTGCTCAACAGGGCCCTGGTGCCAGGCCTGCCCCTCCCTGGCAAGCATGGAGGGGGTAAGCCCATGGATCTTTTCATAAGAGGTAATGTCAGCGGTCAGTCCTGCCTCTCATCCAGCTGTAGTTCTCTGTACTCAGGTGTCTATGGACAGCATGCATGTAACCCTCCAGCGGGCAAACGGAGCATGGCCATACCCTCATAGGCCCAAACCCTCCTTTAAAGGGACATGTGGTCTTGCTCATGTGTATGCACACACTCTCCCATGCAGATAAAATCACACACCTCACCACTGGGCGTGAAAGACACCCCTACCCCCACACAGCCTCAAATTGCGTAGGCAGACTGCTGGGTGGGCTCCAAAAGGTGTACTTGGTGGGTCTCACTTAAATTCATTCTTTTAATGTTTGAGTGCAGCTCACCCCCAATTCGTGGCTCTTGGATTGTGTGTGTTTTTTGTTTTCTGCATTATATTTACATTTGTATTTCTCTGTCTTTCCCGAACTGTTAGTAGTGCGTGCAAACTACCTTTTTCAATCCCCAGAAATTTACAGCTTTTTTTTTTTTTTAAAGTTAGATGATTAAGGGGATATTAAAGCTGGAAGAGGGTTAGAGGGACTCTGGGACGAGGGAAGTTTTCTAAAAGGAAAAAATTAGTCACCTGCCATTATTCTTGTTTCCAGGCAGGGGTAAACATAAATACCAAAAAAGTAGATTAGTTCGAACAAACTAGAAAAGGAAAAGGGTGAACCAGAGAGCAAAACAGCCTGTCCCTTGACTGGGGTGAGTGAGCTCAAACAGGGAGCGTGAAAACAGGTGCAAAGTATGGGTCCTGAGCTCAGAAAACAGGTAGTATTTATGGCATAGAAATCCCCAAGGCTTTTCTGTCTAGAGAGGTTTCTGGAAGGTGTGGGTGGAGAGGTAGGAGGAATCAGGAGCTCATCTCTGTTGAGGCTGAAAGACTGAGATAGACCCCACCCCTCCACCTCCAAGAACCCCGCAGGTGCCCAAGGAGCCTGGGCTTAGGGAGAGATTCTGGAAGTCCGGAGAACCTGTGAAAGGGCGATTCTCAGCACCAGCTCCCGGCTCGGAGGCGTCTGCCCTTCTCATCTCTGCCTGCAGAGAAAGGCGACTCAAACCTTGAAACAGCCCCTGCTTGTGGCCAGCACGGTTCTAATAAGGATTCATTACTAGAATCACAGGCTCTTTCACCCATTAAATTAACAGGGGTTAAAAAAGAGAGAGCGAGAGAGAGAGAGAGAGAGAGAGAGAGAGAGAGAGAGAAAGAGAGCGAGCGAACGAACGCCAAAGGTCACAGAGCGATGGAGAGGTGGGCTCCAGGTGGGAGGGCACATTCACGCAGGCTCCTGGGAGGGGCAGTTCGGCATCGGGAATGAAACGCGTGCACGCTCTTTGACTCCGCAATCCACTTTAAGGCACGTACACAATTATTTGTGGACAAGGGTGTTCATCGGAGTTATTTATAGTGATGGAAAAAATTGGAAACGAGTTCGACATCCAAAATTTCAATAATGAGGACTGGTTAAGTAAATGATGATCAAGCTCCACAACACAGCCATTGAAAATCATATTGTGGAAGACGATTTAACGACGTGAGAAAATGTTCATGTTATGTATACCTGACAGATGAAGAAGAAAGTTAGGTTCTGTGTGATTCTGCTTTTATAAAACAAAGCAAACTGGAAAAAACAAGCAAACAAAAAAATCTAGACTGGCAGGAAATACATATAGCAAAGTCAACAGTGATTATTCATGGCTGGTGGTGTTACAGATGATTTAAATTTTCTCCTTCCTGTTAATCTGTATTTTGTGAATTTTCTACAATAAACATGTGCTATGTATCTAGTCAAAAACAAATAATCGTGTATCTTGCAAAAAAGAATGAGGGAATTTCGGGGGGAGGAAGGGCTGGTCACATGGATCGACTTGAATGGGATTCGGGAGGCCAGCTTAGCCCTCTCTGGCTCTCCCTTCCAGGGACTCCGGAAAGAGAGACTTTCGTAAAGGAAAGAAAAGCACTCAGCTTTTTTTTATTTTTACTGACAACTTGCCCCGGAATCACCACAATCACTTATCTCAAGCATTTGTGCGTCTGTTGTCACTAAGCACCTACTGAGTACCTACTAGTACGATGCTAGGTCCAGTGAACCCCCAAAACACAGGCCTCGCCCGAGGAGAACCTCAAAACCAGGAGTAGCTGAGGAAAAACACAAATGAACATGCAGTCCGTAATGTTTTTGTTGCAAGATAGTGATTCTTGGGCAACATTGATGGAACGCTCCCTGGGTACAAAGTCTGGTGGTTGGTCCTGGGATGTCTTTGGTTCCTTCTGTCTTTTCCTAGATTAAAATAGGATTTCCAGGCAGAGGACCGATCCATTCTACCTCTTCCCCCCTCCACTCCCAGCACACGCACAAGTTTCATCTCTTTGTGAAACTCAGAGTAAAGGTAAGAAATGCTTGTCCCACTGGAGTTAAGTCGACGAGGGAGGTTTTTGTCCCCCTAGCCCTACCCTCCACCTCCCCCATACCAAGTAGCTGATCCCAGAGGTGAAAAGCATTGGCTGTGGAGTCAGACAGCCCAGCTCAGCCTTGGGAAAGTCACTTCTCTGTGCCTTGCTTTCCGCATCTGTATAATGAGTATATTCTTGACAGCAACCACCTCATGTAGTTGCTGTGAGGGTCTAGTACAAGAAGCGTGTACCTGGGTGCCTGGCGCACAACCGCTCAGGAAACACTGGTGAACAACAAGGTCTTGCCTGTCCTCACTGCGGAGGATTAGAATCCAAAAAACTGCCCTGGCTGGTGCGGCTCAGTTGTTTGGAGTGGACCAAAAGTTCAAGGGTTCGATTCCTGGTCAGGGCAACTGATTGTGGGGACCGATGTTTCTCTCTCTCTCTCTCTCTCTCTCTCTCTCTCTCTCTCTCTCTCTCTCTCTCTCTTCCTCCCCCTCCCTCCCACTCTCTCTTCCTTGCTTTCTCAGCTTCTAAAAACAATGAAAAAGTATACTTGGGTCAGGATAATAAAATGTTTTTGAAAAAAGAAAACTGAGCAGGCAGCTGAACTGGGATTACTTTCAGAGCTTTCCCAAATTCACGAACAGGGAGATGTAGATTTATTTGTTCTCCTGTCCACCTCTGAGAGCCTCCTGGGTGCCCAGCACCGGGCTTAGCTCCTTGGCTTCTGCCATAAAGATGCAGATCTTGCCCTCAGGAAGTTCACTGTCTGGCAGGGGGAGTGGGGGTCCTCCTTGGACACTTGGAAAGAGGAAAGGTCCTGGGTCACTTGCAGTCCACCTGGAGGCAGGGGGCTAGATAGGTGACCTCAATAGAGTCCTTAGTAGACCCCACTTCCCCTGCTGCTGATGCAGCCTCCTCTGTTGGGGGACAGTTCACCAGAGCCAGGTATTTCCCCACTGTCTACCCTTTGCCAGAGGCCAGAGAGTAGAAAACTCGGCAAAGCTGCTGTGCCAACCCAGCAACTCATGGATTGGACCAGCCCCTCCTCCCTCCCCCAGACTTTGTCCTAGGAGCTTTCTGGTTATTCTCCTACAGTATAGACCCCACCAGGGCGGGGACCATGGAGGCTTATCTTGATTCAGTGCCTGACTCACAGATAGTGAGGGCCTACTATGTGCCAGACACTCTATGAGGAGCTGAGGTCATGAAGGGACACAGAACCAAGTCCCTGCCTCCAAGGAGCTCCCAACTAGCAGGGGCATCTGGACAGGAATCGTGGGAACACATAACCAAGCAGTCATTGTAGACACTCAGACAGGGTGAAGTGATGGAGAGAGGCTGGGGAGAGACTTTAGGGAGCAGCACCTGAATGATGCTGAAGAGAGAGCCACAAAAGGGCACGGCAGGCAGAGGGAGCAAATGCAAAGGCCCGGAGGTAGAGACAAGCTCGGTGTTTTCCAGGACGGCAAGAAGCTAGCATGTCAGGGATAATGGGACCAAGGGGAGGATGGAGGGTAGTATGGTCCAGGGGCTTGTATTACTTTAGGAAAAGCTCAGGAGATGCTAAAATGAAGCACATGAGGAAAGGAACATCTGATTTCAGTTGATGCGGGGGGGAGTGGGAGTGGGGCACAGGCTCGAGAGACCCACAGTTCCTGTTCGGGGGTGGTGCTCTCTCCTAGCCCCTGGCTTTGGTATTAATATCGTTGTTGCTGACAGATGGGGGGATCGCAAAGTATCTGAGAAAAAGGCAGCGGGAGACTAGATGTTTTAGTAAAAGTCTGGTGGGTGAGATGTGGCCATTGGGGTGGGGGTAGGGGAGGCTTAGAGAGGGAGCTCGGGAGGGATTGACTAGCACGCTCCTAGGCCAGCTGCTCAACAGCCTCCTGGCCAGCCTGGTTCGTTTTTGGCTCCCCAGCCCTGGTAAGGGTCTGCTCCTCATTGGGGCTCAGAAAATGCCTGCTGAATGAATGAATGAATGAATGAGAGTAAGCTGTTGCTGGAAGGGGGGAAAAAAGGCCAGAGGAGAAGAAGAAAGGGAGAGAGGACAGGAAGCAATGAGAAGTGGAGGGAGCACTGGATGTCCCAAGGAGCAATGACAATTACTGGCATTTATCGATCACTATCTTGGCTCAGGCACTTTTCCTGCATTAACTCATTTTAGCCTCTCAACAATCCCAGGCAGTAAGTACTATCATTACCCCCATTTTACTGTTGAGGCAAGTGAGGCACAGAGGGGTCAAATGCCTTCCTCAAGGTCACTCTGCTGGTGGGTCGCTGGGGTGTGACCCCCAAAGCCCAAGTCGTTAACTCACTTCTTCCTACTGCCTGGGGGTGGAACAAGTCCCGAATCAAAACTAAGAAGACTGTCCTTGCTCCTACTTGGGTCACCACCTCTCACTGTGCCTCAGTTTCTCCTTCTGCAGAATGTCAGGATTGGGCCTGAGATCTCCGGGGCTGTGCATTCCACTGAGTCACCCGGCACCAGGGACTGAGAGGCCAGCGGCCAGCTCCAGGGAACTGAGGGTCCCTTTGATGGGGGTGGGGTGGGGGGTGGCAATGGAGAGTAATGGGTCAGTGGTCAGTGGGGACTGTTAATTATTAATGTGTTGCTGCTTCCTGTTAATTATGGGGCTAAGGAGTGGAGAAAGCTAAATGGACCCGAGAGGTGTGTCTCGCCCCCAAACCCGGCCTTCCTGAGCAGACAAACCCTGAACCAATCCCAGACCCGCACCAGGTGGGAAGGAGGTGTGCTCTGTTTTCCAGCCGGTTTCACCCCAGCCAGTCTAAAACAAGCCGAGGCCACTCAGCCTGTAAACGGCACAGGATGGATAAGCCTCCTCCTCCAAATCTGGAGGCTTTTTAGAGGCTGAGGCAAACCTTGACCACCTCCGGGTCAGAGGGCCATAGAGCCCCCAGTCTCTATCCATTTACCGATTAACTTCCAGCTTAGGCAGGGCATGGAAGGCATCCCAGCAGATGTCTCTCTTGGACAATTACCATACTGGGTTTCTGGTCACTCCCAGTCCTGAGAAGCTTTGCTGAAACCTTGCAGATTAGGCCCAAAGCCTACCAGCGTGAAACAGTGGTTACCAGCCTGTGGCATTTTGCTCTTATTTAATGCGCTCTGTTGAACAGTTCTCAAACCTGTAGGTCCTGCTTTGAATTTTTATTCATTTATTCTACAAATCATTTAGCTACTTGGTTTACTATTGTGGTCAATTTCTCACTTCTCTCTCCATCCCAGTGTTTCCCCCTTTCTTTCAGAGTTGGTGTTATTTGCATCCTGTTCTTGTTCAGAAGGAAAAACAGGTACAGTGACTGGCTCGGTCCAAGGATGGGGGTGGCCTGGCCAAGAGAGGCAGGACCAGAGCTATTGGGCAGAGGACTGCTGCTGACCTCCACCTCAGCCCGGTGTGGCCACCTCAGACCAACTGGAAGGTGGCAGGGTGGGCCAAGGGGGAGAAAGGGTCGTTTTTCCAATGGAGTGTGAGGGTTCCCCCTCATAAGGGCCCTCCTCTTTCACCTGGAGACGGGGGAAGTTAGTTCTCCCAAAACACTCTTTATCCTATTGCCTTGTTTTATTTTCTTCACGGATCTTTTCACTCTCTGAAATAATATTATTCATATACTTTAATGTTCATTGTCTGCACACACACACCCCTCCTTCATTCTTCACAGCCTATCGTTCCCACTGAAGGACTTATTTATTTCTTGCACAACGGAATGAATGAAAACCCCCTTGCAAAGAACAAGTAAGTGCAAGGCAGGTATGGAACAGTGAGAACATCACGTTCCTAACATCTTAATTTGCCGAAAAGAGCTAGTTCTTCAGGAAAAGTGGCAAGCCCACTGACTCTCTGGGCTTCAGAACAGGTGAAGAGTCACCTACTCTGATCCCTTCTCTCATCTCTACCAGCCTCAGCTCCACTCAGTTGGCGACTGTGCAAAGCTTCTCCAGCCGCAAAGGGTTGCCGTGCGCTCAGATGCTCCTCGGCAGGCCGCGCCTTGGGGCGCGCGCAAGACGAGCTCAGCCGGGGCGGTGGGTGGGAAGAAACCAGACGGGGAAGGTCTGGGGGTGCGAGGGCGGAGCGGAGCCCAGCCCCGCGATCCGTCCCGGGTTTTGCATGCCACCCGGTAGCCCGCTCCGCTGAGGAGAATTCCATAATCACAGCGGGCGAGAGCGGAGACTGGGAGCGAAAAATCCGGGATCCGGCAACTTTGGGTAGCGCATGCGCGCCCGCGGCGCTCCATCCCAAACACACACACACATTTTTCCCCCGGACTTGGAAAGTCACCCAAAGCCGCCCCAAGTGCAGGTAAGAGACTCGGCGCTCCCTCTGCCGCGGCCCCCCCCACACCCCTCAGCTTCGCGAGCCTCCCAAGGTTCTTCCTCGTCTCGCCCTCTGTCCGGGTGCAGCCCCCCACCCCCGGGGCTGCCGCTTGCTCGCTGGGAGCGGGCGAGCGAGCGAGCGAGAGAGCCAGCCAGCCAGCCAGCCAGCGCACGGAGGCTGCCACCCAACTCTGGCCGTGCGGGAGGCAGGGGGCACGGAGGGCTGGCACCCGGGCGCAGGGCGGCGCGTCGCCCGCGGTGGCCAGGGGAATGCCCAGCGCGCAGCTCCGAGGGGAGGGGAGGGCTGCTCCTCCTGGGGGTCACTTACTCCAACTGAGGGGGCGGCGGGGTAGGGGAGAAGAGGGGGAGGTGCTAGGCGCGAGTGCAGGACTTTGCAAATAGGGTGGGGGCGCCCCCCATGCTGCGGGCTCCGACGGGGGTGGGGGGGCAGGTGCTCGCCAATACCGAGTAATCACTCCTTTCCCCTACGCTCCCCCACCCCCAGTTGCAGGGGTTCACGCGCTCTCCAGGGCAGAGAAGGAGACAGGGGTGAGGGGCGCCCGGGGTGACTTTGCAAGACTTTGCCCAGGGGAAGGGGTGGGTGGGGAAAGCCCTTCAGCCAACTCTTGTGCCCCACTACCAGGGTGTAGGTGCTACCGGCAGAGGTAGGCAGTGTTCATTTAGGTGCAGAGTGTGAAGGGGTGCCTCCGGGTGGGAAAACGCAGGCCATGGGTTGTTTCGATGGGGTGGGAGCGGCGTCCCCTTTTTCATTTGTGCCTGGGAAGTTTGTCTCAAGTGCGCTGCTCCGGGCGCGGCTAGTGGCTCGCCTCACTCCCCCCACCCCCACCCCAGTCTCCCCGGGCACAGAGCTGCCAGTGCTGGGCACAGGGAGCTGGGGCACTGGCTCAGAGCCGTGCGGCCGTCGGCCGGAGCCCGCCTGGGTCCGGGGAAAAGTTCGGGGGAGTTGCGGCAGTTGTTGAGTGCGCTGGGAGAGAAGTTGCGCCCGGGGACGTGGGACGCTAGGCGGGCTGGCCGACAGACGGGTGGAGCCGTGCGCTCCCAGGGGGCTCGGCCGTGGTGGGAGAGGGTCTGGCGAAGTCTGTGCCCCGAAGAGTGGGCTGAGGGTAACCAAGGAGCTTAGCATTTGGGGAAGAGGAGCCCCGAATCCAGGAGCCCGCGGCTGAAATAGGCACCAGGTGGAGGACCAAGAGCAGAGTGGCTTGTGGGGCACAGGGGCCACCAAACGAAAGAGATCCGGGCCACCTGGTCACTTGGGGTCGAGCTTCAGGGCAAAGGAGCGCGTGGTGGCTGGCAGAGGAGTGAAGGGGAGCGGGGCTCCAGGGGGCGCGCGGGAATGGGGGATAGGGCCCAACCAACAGTCAGGGAGCTCCTGGGGCAGGGGGCCGAGTCTTGCGTCGGGGGTGAGCCGGCCGGGCGGAGCGGCGGCCGATTTATTTTTACTCGGTGGCATTTGCAGAATGTGCAGCTGATGGCCGTCGGCCGCCAGGAAGTTTTGCTTTCTGTTCTTTCTCTCTTTCCGAAGCCAGCGCGGCCGGGAGCGGGCGGGCGGGGGGAACCGGGCCTAGGAGGGGAGGGGGCGACCGCTGCGGTGGCAAGGTGTGGGGCAGGGGCGCGCTGGGGTGGCGGGCAGGGGCTGGCCGGCCGAGGGCGGCGGGCTGGCGCTGGGCCGCTGCGGAGCATTTGGGCGAACGTCCGTCCTCAGCGCTGAAAGCTCCTCGGCGAGGGGAACAGGTGTATGCGCCGTCAATCACGGCAGGAGGGACACCGGGGGCGTAGATTAAAATAATAATAATAGATTTTTTTTTAGGGGGTGGGTGCAGATTCTTCTTCCAAGTCATCCCCAACCCGGGTCCAGAGTTGGGGGAGGAGAAGAGTGCCGAGGGAGGCAAGGGGCCTCTTCTTCCTACACTCAAGTTCCTCTTGACCCAGCCTCAGCTTGGGAAGCCGGCCCAGGGTGCGGCGAGGACCTCCTTCCAGTCACGCTGGGGCGGGTGCGGGTGTGTATGAGTATGATTTGTTCAACAGGGAAACAGCTAAACACCCCTCCAATGAGCCTGGAGCTCCCCCAAACCCGTCTGGATCAAGGTGTGCTTGGGGGGATTATGCGTCGCTGTCCCAGTGGAGTCCGGAGGCACGACCCTCTCAGGGTGTGTGGTTGTCCTGCCAACACTCGGCACATTCACAGAGGTGGGGGGCAGCGAGGGGGAAAGGCCAGGGCAGTCGATTGGCAAAGTTGGTAAATTTAGGAGGTCACAAAGCTGGTACAGGAGCGGTGAGAGCTTGAGAAGGGACTGGAAAACAGATCGCTGGGTAAATTGGTGCGCCCACCCCCACCCCCTCCCACCCTTTGGCGCGCGCGCGCGTGGACACACACACACACACACACACACACACACACACACACACCACGCACGTCGCCTTCCTAAAGGGAGCTGTCCGAGCTGAGCAGGAGCAGCTGCGCGAGGCGTGGTGAGGGGGGTAGTTGGTCCCCCGGGGCTGCGCCCGGGCTGCGCTCCACGTGCCCAGAGGGGGCGCTGGGCTGTTCGGCGCCCGAGCGCAAAGCTCCGGGTTTGCGCCGAGGTGGCGGTGAGGCGGTGAGTCCCGGGCGGGCGGCGCGTCCCGCGCCTTCTTCGGCCACTCGCGCTGCCTCCCCTGACGCCCAGCCGCTTTCCCACTTCCCAAACTTCGCTTTATGATTTGCGTTCCCTCGAGTTCTCAAACCCTCTCTGAAGGGCAGGGTGGGGAACTTCTCCCTTCGGGCAGCGGCCACCGTTTCTCTACCCCGAACCCGGCGAATTGGAGAGATAGCACCCCTCCTTCCCGTCTTGTTATCCACCTTAGAGGCGGTTAACGAGAGTTTATGGGGAATATTGTTGAACTTCAGTAATCAGGTTTCCAGCGATCTTATGCCTCCTGTTTAATTTATTAGACTAGTTATTTATTCTGTTGATGATAATCTGTTGCTGGTTTCTATGGAGATGTTAAACTGATCTCTTTCAGAAATCAAACTCCATATGCACTAAAACGTTTAAAGGGGCAGTGCTTCTCTCTCTCTCTCTCTCTCTCTCTCTCTCTCTCTCTCTCTCTCTCCCCCTCTCTCTCTCTCTTTTTTAGACTTTGCACCTTGCAGAGACTTCGCGTCTTGCTGAGTCTCAGTGCATTTTATTTCCTTCTTACCAAGCAGAGGAGCCCGGAGACTCACGCTTTGTGGCAAGTATAGCTTATTATGGCTGGAAGAAAGCTAAGGCTTTGATCCCTTAGTTGCATCATCATTTAAAACAGATCACTTCACCACCACCCCCTTCTCCCCCATCATATAAGAGCAAAATTCTTTCAAGATCAAAGAGTCCAATCTAAAAAAAAAAAAAACAAAAAACCCCAACTATTGTTTAAAAAAAATAGGAAGTCAGTCAAATGTGAACCTCTCCTTTATATCTGCTCCCCTTGTGTTTAAAGAATTTTTGGAATAAGAAAAACAAAACTTGTAGCTCAGCTAATTTTTCATACTTATTAATAGTTTATCTTGCCCCCCCCCCTTAATTTAAAAAGAAGTTCAAAGTTAGATTTCTCTGCCTGTGGGGGTTGAGGTATACTTGCTTCTCTTTTAGATCCTGACCATCTGTTTTTGGAAAATTAGCCTCTGGGAAGAGGGAAGAGTTTTTTACTCAAACTTAATAGAGTGCTTTAATTTTTTTAAATACTCACCCAAATATTTTAAACTCCCTTCTTCCCTCCTTTTTAGGAGAATATCAGTAAACTCTGTCTGGTGTGTGAGAACATACCAACTTTTTCTCCTTTCCTCTCCTCTGGTAGTCTTCTATGGATTTGTGACTTTGCAGGGGGTGGGTGCAGTGAATTAAGAAAGTAAGGCGGAAAAAATTATCTTGGTTTGTGACACTCTGAAAAATTGCAAACCTACTCTGAACGCCAGTGTTTATCACGCTGCCAGATATGATACAAAGCGATTGCATTTCCTGACGATCCTCTGGGACTAAGTTGTAGGTAAAACCATTCAATACATTTTTAATATTAAAGTAAGGCCTGGGTTCCATTTTCTTGGAGGTGGGGGAAGTGAATGTCCCTCTCTAGAGTGGATGCTTTCTGAGTATACTTTCCTTTTCCAACTCGGGGGGCCCCCTGCCTCCACCCTTGCCCATTTCCATTCACTTTGGGGAGGGGTGAGCCACACACAGGGCATTTGGCGTTCATAAATAAATTTATATCTGGCAGAAGGTCCAATGCTAAATAAGAGCACTTATTTAAAAAAAGAAAAGAAAAGAAACAAAACAAGCCTCAGACTCCACCCCTGCTATAGGAAAGAAAAAAGAGGTAATTCTTGACTTTTTTTTTTCTTCTGCCATTCTGCTTCTCTTTTATATTATTTTATTTTGGAAGGGGGTGGAATGGGTGTTGCTTCCCAGGTCCAAGGAGAGAGGAGCCATTCCTGTTATCCCCCCCACCACTTTGCTATATTTTTAAAATTTTGTTTGATTTGGATGGCAAACAGAACAGAACCTTAAGCACAGAAAAGAGCACTGTAGCTTTAAACTCAGGAGTTTGCATATTCTCCTTGTATCTTTCCCCTTTGCTAATTATTGTGTTGTTTTCAGAGCAAATATGTCATATCCATGGCGACCGGGCAGGTTTATTGTCTTTCTGAAGCAATAGCTCACATAAGTAATTAATGACTTTCTTTTTTTTCCCCTGGCTTAGGTTAAACAGATCATTCAAGGAAAGTCATCTCTCTCTCTCTCTTCTCTCTCTCCTCTCGCTCCCTCTCTCTTTTTTAGCCCAGTGACATAAGAACATGAGTTAGAACAAGAAAATACTTTAACCAAGAAGTCAACAGCTTATTTTCCTCCATTTCTTTTAAAAGCTGAAGTGTCAGCTTTCAGACATACGAGGCTGTCATTCTGGGAGCTGAGAGCGGAGCAGCCCTGCCTGGGTTGGAAATCCATCTGAAGGCTCTGCAGCCGAGAAGTGTCGGCGTGGGGGGGAGTGACCTGCAGGAATGTGCTTTTGAGGTGGGGGGGAAGCACTCCAAAATGAGTATTTCTCCTGTCTTTAGCAGCATTTAATTAAATTGTTTACAGGAAAGAATTAATGAGTTGGTAGTGATGCTTCCCCCCCACCCCCCACCCCACCCCACACCCTTCTTTTTCTCAGTCTAGTTAATTGGAAAGACAAAGTTTTTCTTTTTGATTCAGCTCAATCTCCAAGTTTCTCTAGCCTTCGCCTCAAGTGCTTTTTTTTTTTTCCCTGGAAAAGTACCTTTTGGAATCCCCTCTGGTTAATATTTTCAGAACTATAGTGGGGTTTTGTCTTTATGTGTTTCCCTGAGACCCACAACTCGAAGCAGATTTCTGCTTCTCAGGGATTCATTCTGCTGGGATGACTTGGATTCCGTAAACTTCATTTTGGTGGTGGGGGGCAGTTTTCAAAGACATAAAATGATAATAGATAGCATAGCTCCCTTCTGTACCTAGTAACAGTGTTGGGGAAGGTAGAAGCAATGTTTTCCTTTAAAAAAAAAAATCGCCACTTATGCCCCACCCTTTTCAAATGGATCTTTCGCTAATAAGAAGCCTTATGATGTCACCCCGTAACTTTAGAAATATACTAGATCTCCAACTGATGTTCCCCAGCAGCTCCTCTGCCCCCCAAACAGACATGCACTAATTAAGCACATTAGTACTGTGTCCCCATCTTTTTGAAATTTCACATTAGCCAACGTTTTATGTGTGTCCTTAAGAAGGGGAATGAGATGAAGAGAAAAGCATGTATATTATATTTACGCTCTAACACAATTAAAAAGGATATCCCCCCCCCTACCATGTGAAGTAAGTTAAAAAAGGCTGTGAGTCGACTGAATGAATCTTCTGGCTTTTGGCTTGAAAAATAAAAATATCAAGCAGAAGAGAGATTTATTCGGTATCTGGTTTCTGAAGAGGAGAAGAGAAGGCCAGGCAAGTCTGATGCTGAGACTCCAGCGGAGTTGTAATTGAGCCTGTAGCCTCTTGATGTCTATATCAGAAAAACAGACATGAGCAGAGGGAGCCGAGGAGAGGCAAACAAGCCTTGTAGAGCAGGGAGCTCAGGGGGAGATTCAGAGAGAGAGAGAGAGGGAGAGAGAGAGAGAGAGAGAGAGAGAGAGATTTAATTTATAGACATTTTAAGAACCATAATTTCATTAGGATGTGCTCTTCCCCTTCTCTGAAGGGCAGCGCGGCAGACCGATAAGGCCGGTCCCCCTGCCGGATGTATGGTGTGGCTTGGTGGGCGCGAACTTGGGCATCTTTGCCAGCTCTGAGGGTTTGCTTTTACTTTGCTCACTTTCTGCTGGCTTCCTTATTTTGAAATTAAAAAGTCCCAAAGAGCTGAAAGTTAGCCGTGGCTTCTGGCTGCCTGACGACCTCCCCTGTGGGTACCACACCGATCAGCTCAGCGACTGGGTCTGTCTCCTGCCTGGCCTTTGGCATGTGTGTGTTCCATCTGTCGACAGGCTGCCGTGGTTCCAGCCACTAGAGGCCACGGGTCGGGGGGTGGGGGGCCGAGGCCCCCTCAAGTTCACCAACTTAAGTTACTGTGGTTCTGAGGCCACAGTGTTGGCGGTGGGGCAGCCAAAGTATGTCGTAAATTCTGCAAAAATTAATCAACTGTTTCAGAGCTGCCCATTAACGAGGTTGCACAGACAAGCCGGGCCTTTCTCCCGCTCCGCCTGTTCAAAGTCCAGCGGAGTGAGGGGTGGCCTGAATGGTGGGAAGAGAAGGAGTTGTTTCTTTTTTTTAAAATCTGAATAATTGAGAACAACCAAGGAGAGGGAAGAAGAGAGAGGGATTTATTGAATATAAATCCTCAAGTGCCCTTGGTCCATGTTGTTGGAATTTCTTTTCCCTTCTGGTCTGGATTTGTCCTGTGTGTCTTTGGTGGAAAAGACACGTAGAAAGAGAGCAAAGGAGCGGGGTGGGGGAGAGGGAGGGAAGGATGAGGGTGGGGGGAGAGAGAGGGAGAGAGAGGGAGACATGTGGCTCCTTCGGAACTCATTATCATTCTTAATAAGTCTTAAGGAATAAAGAGGAGCATTGAGTGTAAATGCTGGGTAATCCTGACACTTCTCAAGGTGAGAGGAGTCTTCAGGACATGGTGGAAAGAGAGAGCGGAGGAGGGGGTGGGGAGTGGGTGCCCAAGTGGCCTGGAGGAGTGGCAGGCTCAGGGTTTGGGAGGCTTGGCAGGAGGCCTAGAGGCTGGGGTGGGGGGACCCAGAGGAGCCCAGAGCAAGCAGCTTGTCTGAGATGACACTGGGGACCTCCAGGAGGGGGACTTGCTGGTTCGGGGGAGCAGGGGTGCTGGGAACACATGCCCTGGGGCGGCCCTGCCTTGGGTGGCCCCTCCGGGCTCCGCTCCACAGCCAGCTCAGCCCCTCCCCTGGCCTCTGGTTGGGTTCCTGCGGGGCTGCCCCCGCATTGTCCTCTCTGGGAAGGCAGAGAGACAGCCCTGCGGCCAGAGCTCAGCTCCGGACACTAGGTGGCTTAAAGGGTCTGTGAGGTTTTCCAAGAGGAGCGCTGGCGTCCTCTCTGCGTCCCGCTGGTGGGCTCCCCCGTGCCTGGCCTCTGCTGTCTGTGGGCTTGCCAGGGCTGCCCGGCCCAGGGACATGGCTCAGCTCCCAGGCTCCGGCTCTCAGTGACCAGCTTCCAGGCAAAGAGAAGATGAGCTGGGTGCAGCTCCTTTGGTGGGGCGGGAGGCAGCCAGTCACTTGCTCAAGGGACACTTGCAGGAAGGACAATTGGAGCCCGGCCCTGACACCTCACCTCAGGGCATGAGACATTGCTGAGCCCATGGTGGGGGTGGGGTTGTCTCTGCTTCTTCCTCTTTTGAGTTCATGTGCCCCCTGTGAGAATCCTCTTAATAAAAAAACAATCTCATAAGCATAAATACTGCTTATACTTTAAGGGGTTTCACACATCTTACAAACCCAGCTAAGGACCCTCTAGGGTCCCTTGCTCTGGTGGGCTTCTTTCTAATTCTCCAGGACCATGGGGGGTGGAAAGGGGAGTGTGAGGAGGCAAAATCAGTTATGGCCGCCTCTCCCACCCCTGCCTGCCACAGTACAGGGAGGGCTGCATTGGACCGTGTGACACAGGGCCCCCCCCCAGGGGGATCGGGGCCACCTGCCAGTTCCCCTCTGAGGGACCGTACCTGCTCAGGTAGACGCCCCACTCTGGGCCAAAGGCAGCCTTCCCCTCCTCCGGCTGGCATTCTCTAGGACTCTGAGGATGTTTGCAGAAGGGGCTTAGCCAAGGTCATGTCCGAACCACGGATCGTTTCCTCTGGGGACAGGGGGACACAATTCAGGTTCGACTTACTGCAGTCAGGTTCTGCATTTTTTAACTGTGTGTTTCCTTTGGAAAGCAACTTCGGGGAGCATGCAAAAGGGGGTGCGTGGGAGTTAGAGATGAAGGCTGGCGCCTGAGATGGTGGGAAGCCCAGAGGGAGAGCAGGACGGGTTAATGGCGGGTGGATTCTGCTCTTCTGTTGTTTAAAAGCAGTAATAACCAAATTGCATGCCCTGCATGTGCCTTGCTGACGAGATTTACCGAAAGGAAGCTGTGCTCTCTCTCTGCTGCTGGTCTCGGGGTGGGTAAGCGTGTGTGTGTGTGTGTGTGTGCGTGTGTGTGTAAATGAGAAGAAGGGGTGGGGGATTAGCTCTGCCAGGCTGGCACCCTTCCCCAGCACTAATTGCTGGCAGAGTACCCACAGGGGCTGTGCCAGTGTCTTCAGCTCCACCCGCACCCCTTGCCCACGGGGAGCTCAGCTGTGCAGTTTGCTGTATGAGGGCCGTTTCCGGGCCCACCAGTCCCAGAGGCTCCTTGGGGAATTTCAGGGAAATCTGATCCTTAGGGGGAGCTGGTCTGGGAGACTGAGATGGGGTGAGACTTGGGTGGTCCAGAGCCCCTCTGAGGTCTAGTCGCGGGCATCAGGAGACCCCATTCCACTTCTAGCTCTGCGGCAAATCACTGTGTGGCCTTGGGCACGTCATTTGACCTCTCTGGGCCTCAGTTTCCTCTCTTATCAAATGGCCTCTGACCCTACCGCCTTCACAGGGGTGCCCTGATGTCCAGCTGGCCTCATAGCCTGAAAGGCCTTTGAAATAATTAAGCATAATGAAGAATTTGTCTTGGCCACCTTGTGGGGTACCCTCGGTGTCACATATGCTGGGTTCATGCAAAACTGTCTCTATCTCAGAGGGGGCCCCTGTGACATCTACCCCAGAAAGCCGTGAGCCCAGATGTAGTGTGTGATTTGGGGGGTGCGTTTTTGTATCAGGTTGCAGGTTACTTCTCTTGTCACTGGGAGCTTGGGCTAAGTTGGGGGGCTGTTTTTAGGCAACATGGGGGGATCCCATTGAGGATGTGGGGTACACTTAGCTGTTTTGAGCCCTGGGTTCCCGAGGAGCTGTATATATTGTAGATTGTGCGTTCTGGAGCCACTTAGCTGGAGATCAAACTTGTGGCCATGTGTCAGTTAGTTAATTAGCCTGTGCCCTGGTTTTCTCATCTGTGAAATGGGCAGAGCAGTGCCTACCTTTCGGGGTTAGACGAGCTATGATGTGTGAAGGGTGCAGAACAGGCCGGGCACCTGCGTGGGGCTGTGGACGCACTTGCTGTCCACTAGGGAGTACTGTGGGAGGGAGGGAGGGAGAGCTCACCCTCTGTGTATCGGGGGGCTGGGCCCTGCTGGGTGTGGGGTGCTGTGGTGTTGGTTAGAAATGACGGGTTTTGTGTTTTTCCTTTCGGGGCTGCCTTGGGGTCTCCCTGGTATTTTTGGTAATGAGTCAGAAGAGAACAAGAAGCAGGACAGTACTCGCTTTTGGAGTCAGACCCTAAAGAGGGCAGGGGCTGTTGGTTTCTCTTCCCCACTGTGGTCAGACTGATGTTCCTGGAGCTTGGGGTGGGACCGGAGGCAAGAAGGTGGGGCGGGGCAGACCCTGGCCCCTGGTGTTGTGTCTGTGGCCTCGGCCTGTGTTTGCACAGCCTGAGAGCTTCACGCGGACTGCTGGGGTCCCCGAGGCCTGCGCGCGAGGGCTCCACTCTGATGGAGACGGTGTGGCTGGCGGAGGTTAGGAGCAAGCTTTCGGAGTTAGGCTGAGCCCCACGTGAATCACATTTCTCCCAGTCGGGCAGATGGATTCCTCTTGTCCTTTGTCTCCACATCTGTAAAGTGGGGCTTGGAGTTCCTGTCTTTCGAGAATTAAGTAGAGGACAGGCATCGCAGCTAACGTTTGCCGAGGTTCAACTTGGAGCGTTGTTTCACAGGACCCATTAAACCTACACAGCTGGGGCTGCGGGACGAGGGTAACAGGCCAGCCTTGGGCCCAAAGCTCCATCCCTGGGTGCCTGGAGCTAATTGCAGAGGCTTATGTGGAGCTGGGGTACCTCCTCACCCCCCATCTTTTAGTGATCCTGCCCCAGGGTGCACTTCCCAGACTGAGTGGAGGTTGGAGAGGAGGGCCAGGAGAAGAGGCAGAGGTGGCCTGGAGGCAGCGACCTAAGGAGGCAAGGGCGGGGGGCTGTGAAGCGGGGAGCACTGGAGGGGCAAGGGGCACTTATGGAAGATGAGGTGTATGAAACTCCATCGGCCTCTCCCATTTCACTGTGCTGTGCCCAAACACCCCGGTTCCTGTTTCACTATCTGAGATCTGGGAGCAGGTTAATTTCCATGACGAACTCCAGGCCACATGCTCAGAGGATTTATCTAATTAAACTGATGCTTTTTTTTCTAAGAAAGAGAGAGGGGAAAGGAAGGGAGGAAGGAGAGAGAGAGAGAGAGAGAGAGAGAGAGAGAGAGAAAGAGAGAGAGAGAGGGAAGGAAGGGAAGAAGGAAGGAAGGAAGGATAGAAAAGAAAAGAAGAGAAGAGAAGAGAAGAGAAGAGAAGAGAAGAGAAGAGAAGAGAAGAGAAAAGAAAAGAGAAAGAAAAGGAAGAATGGAGGGAGGAAGGGAGACAGACAAGCTGGGGGCAGGCCAGAGATTTCTGAAGGGCCCCGACAGAGCGGGCGATGCTGGTGCTGAGGCAGAGGCCTTCCTGGTGGGCCGTGCTTCCATCTTCTGATGCTTTCAGTTTATTTCCAAAATACTTCTTGGGCTGTGAGGAAAAGGGGTAACTGGAGGGGTCCCGGATCAGTGCTGTCCAATACAGGAGCCACTAGCCCACATGGCAATTTAAATGAAATGAAATGAAACTTTCAGTTCTCCCACGAACCAGACACATTTCAAGTGCCCGTAGCCACAAGTGGCTAGTGGCTCCTGACCTGGGCAGCACAGGTGAGGCTGGCATGTTCCCATCATCACATGAAGGTCCATTGGACAGGAGGGGTGTCCCAGGGGTGCTTCCATCAGAGCCTGGGCTAAAGGGATGACCCCCCGGGAGGTGATAGAGGTGGGGGCTGCCCAGCAGGGACACACCCGCATGTCGAAGGGGGTCCCCACCTGCTGCCAAGGTCTCTGAGCTGCTGCGGCTGCCTCCTCTTTAGGTTCTCCTGTGGGTTACTTCTCTCCTGGGGTAGGGTGATGTGGTGGGCCTAGAGTTAAAGCAGAACGGGGTTCAAATCTTTCTCCCACTTATGGTCTTCGTGACCTTGGCCGGGTTCTGAACTCTTGGGCTAACAGGGTACCTGCCTCGTTGGGTCCTCGTGGTCAGTAGGTGAGCCGATGAGCACAAGCATTTAGCAGACGGCTGGGCACATAGTGAGCCCTCAAAAAAGGGGGGCCGCCGTGATTATAATCATTATTATAATTGTTGATATCATTTCCGTAATGATTATTGAAGAGTTTTTGTGGCCGCCAAGTTCCTTGGGGACACTCCTGATCAAATTTTGAATTTCCCCATAATCTACACTTTCCAGAATTAGTTTAAATGAGCCTCCTCTTCCCTAGTCCCTTTCTTCTGGGAACTTATTTTGGATCCCTTCTCCCCATCCGGCCTTTCTTTGGACAAAAGGAAGAGATGGAACTTCCCTGAAATGAACTCTCGCAGGTCCTTCTACTTGTGAGTTAGAGCCCCTACCCCGCCCAGCACATGTGCCCACATGCATGCACACACTGGCTAAACTACATTTGAAAACACCCCACACTATAAAGTAGGGGAGACCAGATGTGGCGCTGGCAGGGCTGGCTGGGTTGTTTGGGGTGAGGGTGGGGTTGGGGCCTCTGGGAGGGACGTGTGTGCGTTCCTGGACATTGCCCAGTGTCCTGTGTGCTAATGTGGACCTGCAAAGCCCCTCGCATTGTGCAGGCCCCTTTCCCCGTGAAAAGGCAGTTGAGTCAGTGAGTTCCAAACGGATTGGAGCTGACAGCGAATGAGAATTTGGCAGCGGGTAGAAAACAAGCTCCCCCTTCCCGCCCCTCACCGAACACAGACTCACTCATCCCTCCCTAAATGACTGACGGTTGTTTGGATTTTAGAGAGGTATTGAAAAGAACGATGATTTCGTTTTATAGGTATCAACATCATCAGCCTACCCCAGCCTACCCCCCACCCAGGGATGCCCTCCCCCCTCCCCCAGGTAGCTGCAAAGCCCTCCCTGTTGCTTCCGTGGCTCCGCCAGTGATCCCGAACGAGTTAAGGGCTGAATCAACTGTAGACCCAGCTGTGCGTTTTGCTCTGGGTTCCTGAATGAAGCCATGTGCTGTGCTCAGCACGATTGGAGACTGTCTGCCCCCGGTGGCCCACCCGGTCCCCACCCTGCGGGGCTCCACTGGCTTTCATGGGACCTGCTGCTGGCAACCGGGGAGCTGGTGGCCCACGCTGTGGGGACCATGCTGGGCGCAGCCCCTCAACGACCAACCTCCGTTCAGAGACCTAGTTTAATGTTAAAAGAAGGGGCGCACCGTTTCAAGCTGGCATCATCCCTGGTTTGCAGAGGCTTGCAATCTTGAGGGGTTTTGTCGGCCAAGGGCCCTGCCCCCCTCCCCCAGCCATAGTTCTCCTCTCTCCCTGTCCAAACCAGAAAATCCGTCAATAGCTATTTACTTGTACCTGGCCCTTGCCAATGGTCCCATGGCCCCAGACCTCCCCACTTAAACGTTCTCAGGAGAGCCAAGGAGGGGCGTCCTGGCACCTGGCAGATGCTCCCCTGGCCACCCCACATTCGTAAACCGGCATTTCTTTAGCCTGACCACCCTCTCTCTCAGTGGAGGTGTTGAGTCTCTCCTCTCTCTGGGGACAGTGGGGCGGGGAGGGGGGGCGGGGAGAGGCAAGGAAAAGCACTCCTTTTGGCCGAATTACATACAGCCTCCTTTTTGGGGATTCATGCACCCCCCGTAGCTGGGATGTCTGTCAGGAGCCCCCTCTGGGAAAGGCCTGGTGGACAGTGGTGGCTTCAGGAGCTAAGGTGGGCAAGTGGCCCCCATGCAGAGGCACCGCAGTGAAGTGGTTCAGTGTTCGGGTCCAAATCCTCGCTTCTGCATTTGTTAGCACCGTGATCGTAAGCACCCCAGCCCCTTGGGAGCCTCAGTTTCCTCATTGGTAAAAGGGGAATGATAATAGCGCCTGTCGCCTGGGGTTTCTGTGAAGATGAAGGGAAATGATGTTGCTAAGGGACCTGGCACACGGTAACAGGCGGTACCTATCATTGCTACTATTGCTGTTACTGCTCCTTCCTCCCCATCTGCCATCAGGAAGGCTGGAGGTGGGGGGCTCGGGCCTGTCTCTGTGTTCAGGCTGTGGGAAGGTCGGCCTGGAGCCCCTGCCCAGAGGCTGTGTCCACCAGAATCCCATAAGCAGAACTGCTGAACCAGCAAAGCAAACATGTCAGTCCAGCGCAGAGCCCTGGAGGGAGCAGGGAGAAGGCTTGCATGCCCAGGGTTGGGCTTGGGTCCCCGAGGTGGCAGCCCCAGGGCTAGCCCGGCCTGCCCGGCCCAGGGTGGAGTCGGCTCCCAGATGCTGGCGCCATCTTGGTTTTCCTTGGCTTTTCCTCAGCAGTCGGGAGTGGCCCTTGCCCTCCCCCGGGAGCAGGTGGCCTTTGCAGCCTGGCACCTGTTCCTGAGGGCGGCTGCCAGGAAGGTGCAAACCTGGGGATCGCCCTGTGTGTCCTCCAAGTCCTTGCACGAGCCCTGTTTGCTGCCTGGAGGGGCTAGTCTGGGCCTGTCCTTGTGGAGGAGGTCACAGAGGGGCCTGTCTCTCATCCCAGAGCCCCACTTGTCACCCTCCAGGTGAGTCGCAGGAGAACCAGGACCAGCATCCCGAGGCCTGATTTTGCCGGGGAGGGGTGGGGGCACCTGGGAGTGGGGGCAGGAGGAGATGGGATAAAAGGATGTGCGTGAAACCGGAGAGGGTACAGGTGAAACGTCTTACTTTTGTCCCCATGGGGCAGCAAGCAGAGCAGCGGAGTTGGCTTTACATTTTCATTTCAGTGAAAGAGAAAGGAAACAGACATTTACCGGGCACCAGCTACGTGTCAGATGCTGTGCTGTGACTTCCTGTGGGATTGAAGGGCACAAGACAGGTAGAGAGGTTCAGCTCCCGTTGTACCAGCCGGGAAATAAAGCTCAGAGAGGTTAAGTAACTCACCTGCATTCCCTCGACAGGAGAGCCGGGATTTGGAGACGGGTGGATGGGACTCTGAAACGCATGCTTCTTTCCACACACTGGAAAATAGAGCCATGTTTTAACTGTTTTTGAAAACAAGAGATAAGGGGGAAGATCACCAATGATTTAACTAAGATAACACCACCTGGTTTAGCATTTAGTGTATTTATTTCCTTCTGGTGTCTTTTTCCTTTGGTGATTGGATATGTGTGTTTTATATATATATATATATATATATATATATACACACACACACACACACACACACACACTTTACATAATTATAATCATAGGAGAATATGGTTTTGGTGGAGACCCAGGACGAGGTGGGAGGGTCTCCTGGGCTGGGGCCACTGGGGAGTGATTGATTCACAGCAAAGTAGAAACCTGGTTTTGGGCCTGAGCCATCTTTTCCATCATGAGGTTCCTGAAGTTGCGTTGGAAGAAGCAAACTGGGTGAACGGGGAGGCAGAAAAGACCCTTGCCGTCTCTCCTGGGTTGGTTTTGCGCCATGAAGTGGTAGAATTTTCCTTTTAACTCACTTCCTTCTGGCTTTTGACAAATGGGAATATTTGTACCATTTTCCCAAATGACCTCCTCTCCTTGGGGTAATGAGAAAATGAAAGTCCTTGCTAAGTGCTTTGAGATATTCAGATAGAAAGGAGGAGAGCACCGGCCTTTTGCTGCCAGGGCGCTTTAGAAAGAGGAAGTGCGGCTCGCGGGGGGGTGAAGGTCAGCGTGGGGACCGCGGTGGCGTCGTCTCTGGGCACCAGGGCAGGGGTGTCCGCGGCCCGCCTTTGGCGGCCCCTCTGCCTGTCCTCCAGGTGCACGCTCCAAGGCCAAGGTAAGCCGAATCACTCAGGCAAAGCCCCCCACCTTGGCCAGAATCGTGTGCGTAAGGATTCAGGCCGTGGCGAGGTCTCCGCCGGCCCTCTCCTCCCCGTCTTGCTTCACAGCGTCAGCCCAAGAGCAACACAGCACGAGAAGTACCGTGTGACCTCCACGAGTAATAATCCTGAAGATGGTTTCGAAACGTAGAAAAATGTTTATTACGTGAGTGGGGGGGAAAAAAAACACGCCGAAGGCCAAGTGCTGTGAACACCAGGAGAGAAGCCACCTAGAAATCGCAACCGCGCGGGCGCAAGGCTTGAAAGGCAAGCCTCCAAAACGACCAGTACAGCGTGAGAGTGAAGGCACCGTGGCGATTTGTCTCTCATTTCCCAACGTTTTCTTTCCATTCTCCCCTGTGATTAAAAGCCAACCATGCCCATGTGCCGGCCCAGCAGGGAGCCCCCGGGGAGGGGGAGGCGGCGGGGCAGCACCCGGCGAGAGGACGCCTGTGCCCACGGCCCCCGCAGGGCGCTGAGCTCACCGGCTGTGCCAGCCGCAGGGACCTATGAGATCTCCAGAAGCCGAGGCGTATCGGTGACTCAGACCTCCGTGCTGTGCTGTTCAACAATAGCTTTTGTCCTTTGCCCAAAACCTTAGGCCAGCGTGGTAAAAAAAAAAAAAAAAAAATATATATATATATATATATATAAAATTAAGAGATAGTTTGTACTTTCCTTACCAGTCTCTGCCAGCTTCAGGTGCTTTATTTATTCAAGGTGGAGAGGCAGGGAAGGTGGGGTGGGGGTGGGGGGCAGACAGAAAGGAAAAGAAAAACAAGGTAGAACTCGGACAAGGCCCAAGGAAACGTTTGAGCCTCAACAACAAACTTTCTTTTGTTTCTCCAGCGGGGAGGGGAAAATGAGGGGAAAAAAATGCAGAGGGCCAGCCTGAACCAAATAAAACGCCTCACGTTTGCGCGTGGGGCTGCTTCTCGCAGTGGGCTTTGCCTTTTGTTTGTGGAATACGGAAGCTATTTTGTGATGTTCCCCTCTGGGCCAGAATGTGATGGGGTGGCATGGAGGGGCCCAAGGTGAAAGGGCTGGAGCAAGGATGGCTGGTTTGGGCCCCGGTGAATATGGATGTTTCGCGTGGCAGTTCTGGCCAATGATGTGCAACTGCCTACAGCTTTTGCCCTCACTTCCAGTCAAGTTTAGAGAAGATCCCTGCCTCGTGGCGTCCCAAAAGTGGTGCTGTTCTAGTTGGACTCGGAATTCCTCGTGCTTGGGCATGAGGGCAAGTTGGCCTTGTACCAGTTTGGACTAGAACATTCCTCCTGGTGTCCCCTGGACGACATCTTAAGAATAAGATTCAGGAGGAAACACCTTGGGAGAGGAGAGTTGGGAATGGTGTGTGTGTGTGCGTGCGTGTGAGATTGTGGGTGGCAGTGTGTGATTGTGTGAGATTGTACAAGGGACTGTGTGTGTAAGATTGGGTGATTATAAATGTGATTGTGTGTGGTTGTGTGTGTACGTGTCTCCTCTTTAGTCTTAATCACCTTTTTCCCGGTTGTAATAGCCACACTCATGGGGGCCGGACATCTGTTTTTTCCTGTATCATCTTGTCCCCCTGCCCCAAAGCAACTCTCCTAGTGAACCCATGAGGCGGCCTGGGCCCTGGCTAATCCGTGACTCTTTCTTCAAAATTAGTTCAAAAGATTTGGTAGGACTAATTAATCCAGGATCTTGGCAGTAGTTTGACTGGTAAGAGAAAGCAAGCTTGTGTGTTAGAGGCAAAGAGAGCTCCAGAGGCCCGAGGTGGCCTGGCCTACAATCCAGACGCCCACGTCTGTGGCCTCATGAGGATCCCTTTTGCTGGTGCTCCCCTGTCCCCGTGCTGAGGCCATCTCGGGACGGATCCACTGTCGAGCTGCAGAGCTCCATGGGCTTTAAGGTGCCTTCTTGATCCTTCAGTCCCTGTGACCCTTCATTCCTGAGAAGGCAGTACAGGGGTTGTTGTGCCTGTTTCACAGACAAAGCAATGGGCCCAGCGAGGGGCGGTCACTTGTCCAAGGTCACACAGCTAGTCAGTGACAGATTTGGAACCAGGATAGAGTCTTTGGGCCACTCGCAAACAGGGTCATCTCCCCCAGTGGCTCAGGGCAGGGATGACCTGTCCTGGACAGGGAATTCTGCTTCCCTCCACTTCCAGGAGACAAAGGGACCCTCCAGGAGGATCAGGTGTTTTGTGGCTATGGTTGGGGGGGTGACTGGTCCTCAGGTTTTAGGGACACTCTCTGTTGAGGAAAGAGCACCCACCTCTGTCACCCACAAACAGCCCCTTCCCAAGACCTCAGCTTTGCTGTCTGTGGATTGAATAAGAGGCTGCACCCAGTGGTTCCATGTCCCTCCCCACTTCAGGGTGGCTGAGCTTCCTGCCATAATCCAGAGTCCCCAGCTGTGCCATGCAGCAAACCCTCTCCCACAACCTGTCAAACCAGAGATGCCAGTTTCTCAGGGCGCCCAGGAGCTCCCTGCCAGGGAGAGAGCCTTTCCAGGCTGGTCCAGCACGGCCCCTGGCCCATGCCCCCTGCACCTGCCTGTTGGTAACCACGTGTCTGAATGAGCCTCACGTTAGAGCCCTTTGGCTTGAACTTGCCGAGGACTGAGAGGCTGAGATGTGAGGGAATGACGAGCAGGGGAGAGAAGGGGTTCCTATGACAAGGGGCAGCTGTGGAGAGAGGGGCAGGCGCCATGCCCGGGGTGCGTGCCATCTGGGCAGGAGGTCTGGCTTCCAGCTGTGGGGGCTCCGGAAGGGCAGAGCCTGGCAGGAATGAAGCCACTACTATGGAGATTAAGGGGATAAGAATGTAAATCTCAAGTAAAAAGGTAATTGAATGTAATAGCAAACACTGCTCGCTCTATGTTAATTTTAGCTCTTCCCCTGGATACAAGGCGCTGTATTAGTGTTTTATTACCATTTTGTTTGCACTAATAAAATAGTAAAATTTATTTCGAGGAAGTTGAAGGATGGCTTTACAATGCAAATTTGAAGAAATTGGACCTTTCATTTATGCCTCTGCTATTTTAAACCCTGACGGGTGTAAATTAGCTACAGGGACCAAGCAGACCCCACTGATGGGGACTTGAGAGGCAGGAGCCCTGGCAGAGGTTCCAGACTAGCTCAGGGCAGAAGGCAGAGAAGTCTCTGCGGAGAGCATGGGGAGCGGGCCACGCGCGGCCTGATCGGGTGCGATGGGGGGATGGGTGAGGACATGTCAGGCACAAAGTGACTCTGGTTGTGGGCAGGCATGTCACGCACTGAGCCTGCAGGGAAGCATATGTGGCCACAGACCTGAGGGCTGTGTCTTTCCTCTCTGCCCTTTGGCCCTCCCTGTCTTGACGCTGAGCTTTGATAACCCTGCTGAACCCCCCAAGGGGAACTGAGTAACCCGTCTCCTGTGCTCCTAGAAAGAAGGGGTCGACCAGATGTAGTATTCACTCACCCCTTTTACAGGGGCTGTGGTAGTTTGAGAGTAGCAGTGGGGGCCTGGAGGAAAGGTCCTGAGCCTAAAGTGAGCCAGGGAAAGAGACCCAGGCCGGACACCAGCCCAGTGGAGGTTCGCAGGCCTGTCCATGTTTGCCTTCTCCGTTTTGCCCAGGGCATACTTGAGAAACTCAGAGCGGGATGTTTCTAATAAGCCACCTCCTCACCCATCACCCCTTGAAGGTGGCCCGAATGGTCCCGGGTTTGGTAGTGTCTGTAAGCAAAAAGGCTGGAGGACTGAATTTTTTAAACCCAGTTGTCAGAATTTAGGGACCTGGCTGATGGCACAGAAAGGTGGAAGAGGGACAGAAAGGGGTGATAGGAGAGTTTCATTTTGAGTTTTGGGAGAAGATTTCAGGTTGGTTCTTGTTTTATCCAAACCGGTTTGTTTATCTCTGGAAAATTAGCAGCAGCAATGGCCCGAAGCGATGCACTGGGGGACCAGCTTCCAAAGGTAGGGACCCGAACAAGTGTTCTAATGTCTGGCGAGGCCGGTAGCATGTATTGCCCAGGGTTCTCTGGCCGCCTGCCTGGTGCGGGGGAAACGGTGAGCCGGTGACACCGGTTTCCAGCCCCAACCCCAGGTCTTGTGGGGTTTCTCTCAGTGTGTTCTCTCTCCCCTATTCGGGAGTAGTGTGTGTGTGTGTGTGTGTGTGTGTGTGTGTGCGCGCGCGCGCGTGCGTGTGCGTGCGCAATGTAAAGATTCAAACTGTTGATGCTGGCAAGGCCACAGGTGAGGAACTAGAGGAAAGATTCTGCGCGAGACACCAGAGTGGAAACGGTGGCAGCAGACGCTCGAGGACTACGGTGACTGCGGCAGGTAGAGAAGCCCTGGGTTTTAGCACTCTTCTTAGGGGGCGGGAGGGAACGTGGCACTGAGGCAGAGGAGGGTGGGCATAGGCTCCCAGCCTTCCCTGGTGGCTCCTTGAGTGGCTGCAGGGTCACTTGGGTGGTGAGAAATATACAAGGGTCATGCCAGCATCCAGCAGTAGGGCCGGTGCCCTGTGTGGTTATTGTTGGGACCAGGAGTTTCTCCATTTGGGCCTGCTGGCATCCTTTCAGGTCAAGGGGCTATGGATGAGACTTCTTGGGATTGTAGGGCTTAGGGAATGTACAAAAGGCAAGGGACTCCAAGCCCAGGCCTGTGACAGGACAGGAACCTCCTTCCAGCTGCTGGGAACCCAGGAGACCCCGGTGGCTCTGGGCCGCTACCTGAGGGGGCAGAGGGGAAGACTTGAGCTGGTGGACGTGGTCAAGTCCAGGGCAGCTTTGCGAGTGCTGCTGAAAGAAGCCAGAGATGAGACCATTTAAAAGCAGTAGGTCTTTCAGCCCCTGAGATGGTCTGCAAACTCCTGAGAATGCGGGTGTGCACCCCTGTGCACCCACGGACTTAGAGAGTGCACCAGACCCGGGGGCTACACTCCGGGTGTGTGTCGGCCCAAAACTGTAATTAGATCAAGGAGCAGACGCAGGGAAATGGGAAAAGAGGATTAGTGGTATGGCCTCCTTGGACCTGGTGGTGGAGGTGGCACCGGGCCTGCCTCTGGGGCTCGACCTCTGTGTCGGGATCACAGCTGAGGGTCCACCCCCAAACGACCAGGACCCCAGGCACCCCTCTTTCTACTCCTCTACTCTTAATGCCCCCAAGTCACCTCTGGGGAGTTGCGGCCCCTCTGAGAAGTCTCAGGGTTGCTCCCCATACTCCCTGCTGCTTCTCCATGCTGGTTGTCATGCGTCTGCTCCAGCCTGGGGTAGACGGATGCTATCCCAGTGACGGTTTGACTTTCTTTTTGCCATGGGGTCTAGGTGTATGAGTTGGGGAGAGGGTGACCCTAAAGGACACCAGTGGATTGCTCTCATAAGTGGTCACAGGAAGCCCTGGAAGCTGTCCGCCCCACCTGCTGCTTTGTCCTGTTTGGTTTTGGGGCGGGGCACATGGCCTGGTCTATAGCACCTCCTCATTTCCCCTTTTAACTAGAAGAAAAGGTGGCCAGAATTCCTAGGTCTTTGGCCCACAAGCCTCTGACTCTTCATCCCATCCTGCTCGGCCCCCTGGGGTGCGACGGGGCATCCCCAAGTATCCTGAGCCCCCTGTTCAGCTTACCTGTCCTTTCCCCCTGCCCCCCTTCCCTGCACCTGTCAGCTGTTTCATTGACTGTCTGGCTTGGCTGCTATCCGCCCTATCCTCTCAGGCCGGCTCCTCCCCCACCCCTCCCCCTTAGGCCCACACTCCCTCCCTTCCTGTCTCTGCCCACGTCTGTCTCTACCTGCCCGTCGCCGGCACACCTGAGGATCCGAGGCTGCCTAACGGAGCGCAGGGATGGCTCAGGGTGTTTACCAGACAGCCGGGATCAGGTATTAAATCCTGTTGCTGTCTTCCCAGGGCCAGCTTCCTCAGATGGTTTTCCAAATTCCTAATCTCAGTGCCCACATCCCTGCCCAGCCCATGTTTGATGGGAGCTTTCCTTTCCGATTGAAGCTGAAACCTAGCAGGATCTGTCGTGGGGTTGGGTCTGGGCTCCCACCGGTGCCTGATGATGTGGAGGTCTGGCCTCTTCCTCCCCGGTTCTTCCTTCCTCTCCTCCTTCCTTTCTTGGGGAATCTTAGTGAGTGGGCGGGCCAGGATTCCGCCACCAGGTGTTCCAGAGCCTTCTTGAGTGCCCCGCACCCCCTGCTGCCAGTGAGGTCACGAGGCCACCTGCTGTCACATAGAGGAGGGGCCCCGAGGCTGCAGTCAGTGCCAGAGGCGAAGGGGGCTCAGCTTGAAGATGGTCTGAGGTGGGAATGAGCAAGTGAACCCGAGCCCACCATTCTGATCCTTCCCACTCAGCATAAAGATGGCTGCTGTGGGGTTTTGCTCGGGGTGCCAAATGCCCTGGCCTTGGCCCAGGAGAGTCCATAAAGCAAACCTGTTCACCCGCAGTGTCTCAGCGTTGGTTTTGGAGATGACAGCACTGGGGAGGCGTGTTTCTGTCCAGTGCCCTGGGTGGACACCTGTCCTCTTTAAGATGGCCTAGTCTCTGGGGTGACGGGAGGGGCTCAGGTGCTCCCCAGTGAACAGGGACATGGAGGCTCCCAGTGGTGTCCACTCTTGATGTGGGGAAGTGGCAGCTCCCAGGGGTTTCCCTTCTGAAGGACATCGGGCTTGCCTGCCCATCCCAGACACAGAGCAGGGAACTCTGCCCCGCCCTCAGCCTTCTCCCCCAGAAGCTAGGCTGAAGGAGGCAAATTAGCTTCCTTCCCTGCCCCCGCCCCCCCACTCACCCCCTCCCCGAGCTGGGAACTTTCCGTGAGGGAAGACCAGGACTCCACCAATGGGGGCAGCTTGGTCAGCCTTGGCAACGTGGATCTACCCCTTTGGGGTGCCTGGGACCGATGGATGTGTCCTTTCTCGGAGCTGCCATATGACCTGGACCAACCCTTCTGATCCCAGCCTCTCTTTCCCTGGCTGCAGGCTCCCTCTGCTCTCCTTCTCTGGGCCTCTTCTCTTCCTTCCCCCAGGCAGCCAGAGGTCTCCTGGGCTCCACGACACCAGAGCTTCCCCCTCTCTCCAGGTCTCCAAACCTTGACCCTCCTCCTGCGGCTCTGGGTGTCTCATGTCCGCCCTGTCACCGTTGCCTTGGCAGTTGGCACTGCCCTGGGCTTTCCTCTCTCCCTGCCTGAGCTCAGGGCAAACACAGCAGCAGAGGCATCTCGGGGACCCAGTGGAGCAGGCATGGGCACGGGCATAGGGCAAAGAGTGCAGCCTCTGACTTCACGCTGAGCCCTCCACCAGGACCCTCACCGTCAAGGCTTCTCTAGTGACACAAGCCTGGGCTCCTGCAGCAGTCCTGGGGGCCAGGGCCCCCCATTTCATTTGGGGCATTCTTTTGCAGATGTGTGTTGGGCAAGGAATACAAGGTGAGGTGGGGGGAAAGAGGGCAGCAAAAATCTGGAAGACAGCAGTTGGGCCGGCGAGGAGGAAGAAGAGGGAAGAGGTGACATTAATTCATTAGGAAAACTTGTTTGCTGGCTTGGCTGAGACGCCTCCATTTTAAAAGTCTACGTTGACAATAAGTCGCTAATTAAAATACAGAATTAAGCAACAGCTATGTTTTTTTTTCCCTTACACTTTAATTGCATGATTTTTTGTGATGTAATTTCTGGAAACACCCAGCGTACCTCACAGGGCTGATTGTTTGATAGACTAGAAGCACCTGAAACCAACTCCAAAAATAAATAGATAAATCCAAGGGGAACTCAAGGTAGATTGGAAATGGCAGAGAACTGCAGACGGCAGGGAACCCAAATCCATCATCATCACCATCACCATCACCATCATCATCATCATCGTCGTCAAAAATCTAAGTGAGGACATTTATTTATCCTGCCTACCCCAAGACCAGAACAATTTGTGCACCTCAGGGGGAAAAGAAGCTGAAATGGAAACCAGCCCAAGTAGGGGCACCGCTTCCTGTCCCCTACATCCCCGCTGGCACTTTGGCTAAAAAGCAGAAACTATGTGGAGTCTTCCCTGATTCCACTGCTAGCTGGGCCCCGTATTCGCCGGGGCATCTTCTTTCCTCACAGACCTTTGATGCTCTGAACCTCGATGCAGTCCCAAGGAAGAGGGGCAGTGAGCAGGGGCAACGACCGCTCTCCTGGGGAAAACCAGCCTCCCTGTGCCCACAAGGGGCAGACAGCGTGTCCCAGCCTTGGGCAGCTGGGCCCAGAGCTCCTGGCCCGACGAGAAGGTGGTGAGAAAGGGTAGTCCACGGTGGGAATGGTGTGTGCTGGCTTGGCCAACAGCACCGTGGCCTGCTGCCTTTTTAAAGGTGCAGTCCTGGATGATTGCAAAACCGCTGAGAAACCTGTCAGGAACTGACTCCAGGGTGGGGCTGGGAGGCGACTGGATCCCACTGGCAGCCTGGCTGCTGGGGAATCCTAGGCCCAGCATCCTCTGTGGGCCCCGGGCCTTCTGCGTGCTGGGCGTGTGGGCAGGAGGAGCATGAGGGACAGGGAGCTGTGACCATGCCGCCTTCTCCTCACCCACCCAAAAGCTGGAGGCCTGGGTGGCCAGGAGCCCCATTAACCTCTCCAGATGCTCTTCTCCTGGGGGGGAAAAAGATTTGCCTCCTTTTAGGGCCTTTTAAAAAAGCATGTTCTCCCTGATTGTAACTTATGCTTATGGCTCATTGGAAAATACAAAGAAGTGTGAAGGAAATAATTTTAAAATATATAGTGTAGTTGTTAGAAGTACAGGTTAGGGAAAGAGAGAGCCCTGGGTCCGCACCCCAGCTTTGCCCACCCAGCGGTGCGACTTCGGGTAAATTACTTAAGGCTGCTGCATCTCCGTTCCCTTATCTGTAAGGTGGGGCCCGTGGTCTCGGAGGGGGTGGGGATTCAGCGTGATGAGCCTATAAAATCCTGATCACACACTGAGCCTGGCACACGGTGCCCTTAAACTTTAGCTGTGTCTGTGATTGTAGTTAATACCGACGATTCCACAGCCATGAGATGACAGGCTTTAAGACTTTTATTAAGAAATTTTTTTGTATCGTTGAAATTCTCTCTCTCATCCTGAGCTGTCCAGTATAGTAGGCTCAAGTCACATGTGGCTATTTAAACTTAAATTCACTAAAATTAAATAAAATTAAAAATTCAGTTCCGCAGTCACACCCGCCACATTTCAAGTGCTCAATGGCCACACGTGGCCGGTGGCAGCCATACCCGACAGCACTGGAAGGTCTCCGGGGTGGCATTCTAAACCGTGGGGTCATCTGGGTTTTTTCGCCTTGGTCTCCTGCTTTCCGTAAATGTCTGTAAATGGATGCATAGCAGTCCGTGGTGTGGCTGGATCACACTTCTCATTGGTTTGAGTCATTTGTTGCCGGACCATTGGAGCATCCTATGGGCTCTGATTGGACACCGGGGTTACCTGTCCCAGCGCTGGCGCTGAGATGCTTTCTGATTGGTGCCAGGCAGCAAGGGATTCTGGGAGGAGCTAATTGGCTTTGAGTGGCGGTGCCAGGGGTGGGGCTCTACTTTCCCCCATTTGGCTCTGGCAGCACAGGAGGGGGCTGTCCCCTCAGCCAGTCCCCCAGTGCACTCCCTCAGGCTGGCTCATCCACATGCTTCCCCTCACAGGGAGGAGACTAGGAAGAAGATGGACATGCTTAAGGTAGCAAAAAGGAGCAATAGTGACCCACCCTCCACTGAGCACCCCCAGGTGGCCTTTGTTGGTGGGCGAGTGAATGCTGTGGTGGGGTGCTGGCCTGACTCCCAAGGCCTGTGCAGCCTCCAGATCCCAAGGAGGGTCTCCAGGCTTCCAGAAGGCCCCTGACTGAAGATGATTGAGAGATTCCAGGGTGGAGGTGCTGGGGTCCCAAGTCAGGGGCCAGCTCCAGGAAGACCTTGCAATGGCAGGTAACCGTCCTGTGACTGGGGTTGGTAGAGTAGAGTGTCCAGGTGCTGGGGCAATACCAGCGTGGTGGCCCGAGCCTCCTCCCCATCTGGGCAGTCCACGCCCTCCTTGCACAGTGAAGGGCAGAGCTCTGGGTGGGGGGCTGTGGGCACGACCAGCCAGGAAAGCAGTCCCTGGGGCAGTGGGCAAGACAGATAGGGAGAGCCGAAGCTGGACCTGCTGATGTGGCCCTTTCTGCTTGCAGCGGATCATAAAATATGGCTCAGATTTTCATTACGGGCTCTATCGATTATCTTCTGGGATGGATGAATTATAGAGAACATTAAATTTTTTTTAAAAAGCAAGTGAGAGAGGAAATATCTGAATGAGTTGGGGTGGTCGATGGCAGAAAGGGCTGAGCCACCAAGCCCGCGTGGCCCCCCATCTCCCAGCAGGGCGAGGACCAGCCCGCCAGGGCAGGCAGCCTCTGGCCCCAGCTCCCAGCCTCGCGGGCCACCCTGGGCCACTCTGGGCCTGGCCTTGAGATAGCTGAGACCATAGCTCCCCTTTGCTCCCCTTGCCCCGTCCCCTCCATGGAACTGCCTAGGCTCTGGGGAGGCACACAGTTGGGCTGTCTATGCACAGGCTTCTGAGCCAGAAGTAGGACCTTTCCCAAGCGTTAGGCCTCTGGGGCTGGAGGTGAGCCCCCAGCTCAGCTGTTTCTTCTCCAGGGACCTCCTGATTCTGGAGATGCTCCCTGGGGAGGGGGAAGGGTCAGAGGGCATCGTTGGTCTCCTAGGGTCAGGACTGGGACAGGAGCTCCTGAGGAATGTGACCACCTGGGCCTGTTGGCCACCTCAGCTTTTCCCGCTTCTTGTTCCTTCCATCCCTTGTCACAGGTCTGGAGGATTTCTGTTTCCCTTTGTAAGCCTGGGAAAAATGTGCTTGGGCCCCACTGCTGTGCATCTAAGTTGGGAAAGAGAACCTCCGGATACCCCACCTCTCCCTTGCTTTCTCCCCACCCTGCCCCACCCTCTCCCTCTCCTTGCCAAGCGTATAGTGCCTAGTGTCCCATAGGCCTAGACTCAAATCACTTCTGAGGTTGTGACCTTGGGTGGGTCATATCCCCCTCTGAGTCTTAGTTCCTTAACTATCCAGCTGAGATGATAACCAGCCTCATTGGATCCATGTGATGATTGTATGTATTAATGTATTAAAATCCTTAGTACTGAATAAATAACATTCCCCCGTGCTCTGGCGGACTCTGGGAGCCTTTCCCCCCTTCTCTTCACTTAGCCTTTAGGATTGATTATTGTCTCCATTTCACAGATGAGGACACTGAGGCACGGAGAGCTGAAAGTCATTGGCCAAGGGTTACCCAGCTTGTAAATGGCAGAGCCAGGATTTGTAACTGGTGATCTGGCTCCGAAGCTTGGACCCAGTAGGCTGTGCTGTCCCCGTGATGCTGGTGGGGTGGCATTCGTGAGTGTACACCTGTGTGTGTGCCCACAGCCCTGTCCTCCTGTGGGTCTTTGGCAGACCCCACTCCTGACCCCCACGCTGTATGTGGCTACCTCAGGTTCGGCGACCCCAGCGTTTTCTGGGCCTCTGTTGTAGGTGGAGTGTACCTCCCACCCCCACGCCAACCCCCTCACCCTGGCTTCACCTAGGCTGCCACGAAAAGGTGGTGGTTTCCATGGATACCCGTCTCCCCCTGGCGACACGCCCTTTTTTGTATGACTGTTCCCTCCAGTTGATTGTTTTTGGCTCGCAGCTTCTGTAAACTCATCCAACAATTAAGAAGGGGGAGGGGTGGGACAAAAGGGAGACAGATAGCAACTGCGGGGTGAGTGACACGCGGGAGGGCCTCTGGGCTACGGGTCCCCTCTCTGTCCCCAGCTGGTAGCAGGGCAGCACCTTCTGTACAGAAAGGCCACCTCACCAGCTGGCTCGGAGTGGTGCTTGCAGACTTCTGAGAATTCAGAACTTCCATGTGAGCTGTGTGTGTTCTTGCCCCGTTTATTTCTCCATCAAAAATCTAAAGGGGCCCATTCGCCGAGCCAGCCTGGCCATCTCCAGAGGACGCCTGCAGCCGGGAGATGCCAGCGTGGACCCATCCGCGTACCCGCTGCCCTTATTTTGCTCTGTTGTGTACCTGCCCTCAAACCCTCTCTGTGCTGGGCGTACCCGTCGTAGGCTGCGTGAGATCACAGATGAAAAATGCAGTGAAAAACACTTTCGTGCCACAACACATCATGGAGGATTTTTGTATTAAGATGTGGATTTTTTTATTGGTTTGTTTTTTTTTTTTTCCCCTTTTCCATACAGCCCTGGAGTTGGGCAATGTGCTCGTCTGTGTTTTTGTTTTCTCTCCGGGTGGTTTATGAAATCTACTCATTAGGGCCCCGGCCTCTCCCCAACCCCCCACCCCCTGCCTGCTCCCCCACCCCTTTGTCCTCCCCGAGTAGATCTCTTCCCACCGCCTCCCAGTGTCTTCTCTCCTTTAGGGAGGTGATGGGCACCCCCTCCACACACGTTCACACAGGTTCCCACGGCCCCATTCTCTGCCCACCCCCTCTCCAAAGCAGATGCTCATGGCAGTAGGAGGTCCTGGGGGATCCCCCACCCCCACCCCAGGAAAAGGCCCCTTAGCCTGCCCCGTGTCTGGAGAGGAGCAGTGGAAGCTTGTGGGTCCCATCCCACGGAACCTCCTCCCTCAGCATGGCCCTCTCCCAGTGGCCTTCTTGTCCCCATCATGTCAGACAACAGGTAGCAGTGGGCAGCTCAGCCCTTTCCCCATCCAGAAGGCTGTCCCCACAGCTGGGACCCCATTTGCCAGGTAGGATTGGGGGCGCTCCTCGCCAGGTGCGTCACCCTGGGACCCGCCTCCCCGCGCTTGGAGCCTCGCCAGGAGGAAGTGCCTCAGCGCAGCCTTTGCTCCTCCCTCTGGTCGTGGTCCAGGTGCTTTCTGGTGGCTCTGGGGTTTGGCGGGGGCTTGTCTGGAGGGCAGAACGGAGATTCAGGAGGGGAAGCAGCCTGAGGGGTGGGCGGGGGCTGAGGTCCAGGAGGGGCCGAAGAGGAGCTTTTAAGGGAGTCGGGCCTTAGAGCCCGTGTGCCCCAAGTCTAGGCCTGGCCACAACACTAAGGAGCTGTGACCTTTGGCAAATCGCTGTGTATCTCTGTGCCCGCCCTTCCCAATCCGTCCACAGGGACCATAACCCTTGCCTTGTGTCGTGAGGGCTCGGTGCAGTCACTTTGCGTGGCGCTTGGCAAATCGGAGGCGTCCAGGCAGTTGACGTGCTTAGTGCTCACACAGGCCTGTCGGCTGAGGGCAGAAACCACTCCTCCAAGTGGGCCCTCCACTACCAGGGTGCTCCCTGGCACATAGTAGGTTTTCAGTCAATTCTTTCCCGAAGCAGGAGGGGGAGGATCAAGTACCCAAGCAGTCCCCTTGACCTTGAAAGTTGTTAATCCTGGTGCTAATGAAGGAGGGGCAGGGACCAAGGTGCAGGCTAGGGCTTAGGCCACTGAACGGGAAGGAGCACAAACGTCAGGTCGCGGTGACGATGACGTACTTGGTCATCAGAGAGGATGGAGCTGCTTGGGCCCATCCGATTCCGACGTGAGCTGGCAGAGTTCAGCTCCACGCATGCTCACGCTGCCCACAGTGGGGACATGCAGACAATGGGGACCTGTCTCTGCCTGTGAGGAGGTGAAAACCCAGTGGTGGAGATGGACTCGTGAACAAACGCCTGTAGCCGAGTGTGGATTTAAATGCCGCCAGGAAGGAGGCACGAGGAGCAGCGTGGAGGGGCACGTGGGCCTGCTTGGGGTAGGCTCTGCAAGGGCACCTTGTAGAGACTCGGAAGAAGAGGGTAGGACATTTCCAGAGCACTGTTAACACCTTTGACATCTCTTATTGATCCCAGCCCTCCCCCCCACACACACACCCCCCCACAGCTGCGAGGTAGCAGGGAAGAAGGTGCAGCCTCCCCTGAGCAGTCAGGAAACCGGGCCCTAGGGGAACGAGATGGCTTGTCCAAGAGCCCACAGTGACAGCAGTGGCAGAGCTGGGACTTGGAGCCATGACTTTGGATTCTCAGCCCACTGTTGTTTCTGTCCTGCATGTGGCTCCCACGCCTCCCCCGCAGAGCTGCTGGCCAGAGAGCTCTGTCCTCTGGGCTCTTCACCTCCTGACCGGGTGCCGGCTGCTGCTGCCATGGCCCCGGGGCCTGTGCTGTGGGAGGGCCCTGTCCACGGCAGGCCCTGGGGCCTGTGCCCTGGTTTGATAAGTGGGTCAAGCCACTTGGTTGGGGACAGTCCCTTAGAGAGGCCGCACCCTGGCAGGGCTGGAGGATGGCAGGAATGGGGAAGACTGAGGAGGAAAAGGAGAAGGCCACCAGGCCACACCCTTTGTTCAGTTGCTCCTGCTGCCCGGGGCATGCCTGCCCCTCAGCTGGAGGAGGCTGGACAGGGGCCTTGCCAGGGCCTGCGAGACCCATTTCCCTGTCCCTGGAACCCCCTTTGGAGCCAGGACATAGGACCCTGGTGTCTCTCATGTTCACCATTCGTGTGTGGTCAGACCTCCCTTGCCAAGGGTCGGGGAGGTGGCAGTGTTTCACTTGACCCTTTCTCTGGGGAAATGTGTGTGCCTGGGGAGGGGGGTGTCAGCTGCCTAAGGTGTTGGCTGTCAGGTGAGGCAGGGGGCATTCTGATGGGTGTTAGGGTAGAGCCCCCTCTGTGCTAGCAGAAGAGTGTTCTGGGCATGGGGAGCTATAGGTGGGCTGAGACACCCCTTCCTTTAGCTCAGAGGTGTTTGGTTGGTGGGGAGGCTGCCCAGGACTTTGGGGAATCTGGACCAGCAAGCCGGGGAGTGTCAGAGTCCAGAGGAGTGAGTCTCCCAGTGGCCCTGAAGTTCCCATTAAAGTGTTTTTTCCTCTTTTTTAAAGAAAAAAATATTCCCAAACTGGAAAACAAAGGAAATCCACTTCCCCCAAATCACACGAAACTCACATTAGGGGCCTGGCGGGAATCCATGGAAACCAGGAAACCCGCTGTTAACCCTGTGCGCTGCCGCAGGGTGGGGTGGGAGCCAGCCGATCCAAGCCCCAGACCACTGTTGCTCACCTCCCCCGTGGCTTCTCCCCGGGAGCTGGTGGTGTTGCCCTCCAGCCGAGGTGGGGCAGAGCTGGAAGCTGTGCCTTCAAAGCACCAACTCCGCCTTCCACTTATGGCCCAACCTTGGGAGGCAGAAGAGGAGGGGTTCGTGTACTCCGGGGAGGCCCTGGGGGATCCAAGGGCTGGGCCAAGTTGGAGAACCTGCCGGGCAGCTGCCCACACCGTGCCACACGGCGGAGTCAGGGCCGAGCCCACTCACACGCAGCCTGCGCGGTGGATGCTGCAATCCCTGGGGCAAGGGGGGAGGGCAGGGCCAGAATTTCAGCCCCCTCCTTCCCTGATGCCAACCCTGTAGGCAGGGTAGGTGTGAGAGTGGACAGAGGGCCCCCCTGGGCTCCTGCCCTCTACTCTCACACCCAGGTGGCTGTCCAGGCCGCCAAGCCCAGGAGGTGGAGCCCCGAGGTCGGTAGCGCCTGCATATTTGCACACACATGGGCTCATTTTTCTGAAAAGGCTGACAATATTTACAGGTTTGAAGTTGAAACACAAACAGGAAAAGCCCTTTAAAAAGTGAGTGGAGTGGATATTCAAAACAGGAATCGCCATGGAAACACCACAATATTTTCTTACACTGATACAAAGGTTGCCGGTAGTGGGGCACCAACTCTTTCAGGCCACGTTTTTTGGCCCATCCCTACAACAAATGCATCTCCACAGTCCCCTTTCTGGGTGGGTGTGTGTGCACGCCCTCTCTTCTTTCCTGTGAGGTAAAATGGCCGCGGGGAGAGGGGGACAGCAAAAGAGAAGAAACCAAGTGCCCCATCCGGGTAGCGGCAGACACACCTGTTGATTCCATTTTTAGAAGCTCCCATAAGGCCGTGGGGGGTCATGGGAGCCGCGGGGCGCTGGCTGGCCGAGGGAAGGTCTGGAGGCGACGGGAGGTCGGGGAGCCCAAGGGTCAGGTCCTTTGCCTGGGTCGGGGTCTGTCTGATCCGGTTTCCAGTGTGGGCTGGCCCCACTGCCAGGCTGACCTTTCACCCCTGGTGCCAAGCCTTGGGTGTGATCATTTTGTTGTTGCCTGGGGTGGCACCTGACCAGTCTATTCTTACTTCTACCTGCTGGATTTTTTTTGTTAGGTGTGACAACTAGCAATCAGCTCCTAATTGTGCAAAAGGTGCACTGGTCATAAGGTCAGGCAGGCCACTCACCACAGCCATGCCATCTACTGACTGGCAGGCAGGTGTGTGAGAATCTCTTGCCTGGCTGGCCTGTCACTGCACAAGGTGTCAGAACTGTACCCTCTGTCGCCCTTCTCTCTGGAGTAGCTTTGTGGGTTCCAACTGTAGCCTAATAATCTGTTTTCCTTCTTTATCTTGTTAGGTAAACGGACCTCGCTGAGTGAAGGCAAAGACAGACTCCAGCCCACCTGCCTTTCCAGCTGCCCCCGCTGTCCCCTCCTGCAGAAGGGGTCCTGCAGTTTGCCGGGGTGCTTTGGAATGGACTTCGGACCCCGGTGCCTTGGGACGCAAAGGTAGCTTCTCCTGACTCCCAACACGTCACTGGGAATTACGGGTAGGGGCTGTGGTTGGCCAGTTTTGGGGACTCGGGGAGGGACTGCCTAGGCCTTTCCCAGTGGGTTCTGACCTGGGTGGTGGTAGCTCAGGCACCCGAGATGAAAGCGAAAGAATGTAGGGTTGGGAAAAGAGCCCAGGACACCTGTAAGCAGGCCCTGGCTTGGCCATCCACTCACTGCTGTCCCCCGTCTGGACCTCGGCCCCCCACCCATAACATAAAAGGGATCAGAAGAACCGACCTTTGAGAACCCTGCCAGCCCCGCCACTGTGTGATGCTGTGGTGCGGGCAGCATGCAGGGATTCCAGGTGAAGCCTGGGCTCCAGCTCCCAGGCCCCATTCCCAGAGCTAAGCCTCTGGCCATTTCTCAGTGATCACCTCTGAGAATGGTAGGTCCAGTCCATCCGTGTGGCCTAAGCCTGCTGCTCCTCTTTCTGAGCTCACGTGTGGTTTAGTGGGGCTCCCTCAGGGGGGTCTCCAGCCCAGGCAGGACCTGCCTTAGAGAAGCCACAGGTGTCTTTTGGTACAGGCTTGGAAATTGCCCCTTGCCTCAGGAAGGTCATGGATGCCAGGGATGGGAAGTCCAAGGGGCTGACACTGTCAGATACTTACCTGCAGGAATCAGACGTGGTTTTCAGGATGGGGGGTTGACACACATTGGTGATTTGTCACATATTGGTCATTATTCAGTGTTCCCTTAAGATCCTGAGGGGACCAGCCTCGAAGGGGTTACATGTTGGTAAAATTGATGGGCAAGCCTTGGGGCAGGGGCTAGGGCAGAGGGCCTAGAGAATGGCTGGGAGGGCGAGTCTGGAGGCCACTCCTCTGGTGGGTGCCAGATGGCAGTCAGCAGCCCTGGGTCACCCTCCTGCACTCTCCCTCCCCATGGGTGCCACAGGCAGGCGTGTCCTGCCCCTCCCTCCATGGCCGGGCTCTGCACCTCTGGACTTTGAAACTGCAAGGCGGAAGCACTCGCAGAGATGGCGCCCTGGTGCCCACTGGGTTTGAGAGGTTCCCAAAGCTGTAGGCCAGCTTTATTTCAGGCCATGCCACCTCAGAGTCTAACAGCAGCCTTAGCTACAACCCAGGGATTTGCAAATCAGATGCAAATACGGCCTTTGGGTACCGAGGTGGAGCGGCCCTGTGGCTGAGGCTCTTCAGCCTGGCATCCACCATGCGCTGGTCTGTCTGCACTTAGGCTGTGCTGCTGTTGTGGGGGGTGGGGGGGCCAGGGGTGGGGAGAGGTGGGGAGCTGTGGAGACTCTTGGTTGCCACCCGGCTGGGTTTCGGCCCCAGAACTGCACGTCCCCACCTTCCGGGGCTCTTCTTGTCTGACACTGCTTCCTTGATGAGCGCAGGTCCTGGGGCCACAGACTGGCCGTGCCTTCAAGCCCTGGGTGGGCTCCCCGCTTGTGCCCTGGAACGTGAGCAGGCTGCCCGAGTGCCTGTGGCCACCCGTCGAGGTGGCACGTTCACCATGCTGTTCTCAGTGGCAGGCCTTTTGTTTTCTTTGTTCCCTTGGCAAAACATGCCCATTCGTTGTTTCCTCTCCAAAGTTTCCACTCCGTGCTGACTCCTGGGGCCGTGCCAGCTGAGATTTGCACCCGGCATAGGGCATGGGCTCCATGAGTCCCGTGGGACTCCTGCACGCGGGCATTGGCGGGCTTGGGCTGGGAACCCCAAGGGCTCCAAAAGGGATTGCCGTGACCAAGCTGCTCCTCGCTCACCCAGCCCTTTCCAGGTACTGGGTTCTCTGTGGCAGAGGGACCAAGCTGTGGTCTCAGAGGTGTCCTGCCTCACAACAATGGAGTGTGAGTCCCTGCCGGGGCCTGGTCCATAGGCCCAATCCTGTCTAACTCAGATTCTCCCATGTCGGACAATCGGGTTCTATTTATTCGCCAATTACTGAGGGCCTGGGGTCTGCCAATTACTGGGGACAGAGCGGACAAGACAGCCCTGGCTCCCGTGGAGCTCTGGTTGGGCAAGTGGACAATAACCAAACCCACAAAAGAAGAAGGAAATGGCTAATGCAGAGTGGACATGGGATGAGGCACTGGGAGATGACTGGGCAGGTGACAGCTGAAATCGAAGGGTAGGAAGTGCACCGTCACCTGAAGGGCGGGTAGAAGAGTTTCCACAAAGAGAGCACGACCAGTGTAGGGGTCCTGAGGTGGGATGAGCTCGGTATATTTGGAGAGCAGAAAGGAGGCCCCAGTGCTGGGTGGTGGACAGATGGGGGCCAGGCACAGAGGGCTCAGGTGCACCAGGGAAATTTGGGGATTTACTCTTTGGGTGGCAGAAAGCTGCTGGAAGGTTTTTAAACAGGGAGGTAAAGGGATCTGATTTTTATTTGAAAAAGGTGGGCTGGCTGGGAGGTCGGTGAGGGGAGGAACGGAGGCTGGAAGGGAAGCTGCGGTGGCCACAGGCGTGAGACACCGTGGCCGAGCCTCGAGGCGGACATGGAGAGAGGGGGCAGAGTCCGTGTGCTCAGAGGGAGTGCTAACAGGACGTGCTGATATGCTGGAGAGACCCCCAGGGCCACTCCAGCGGTCCAGATGCCACAGCGGGTGGCCCCTCGTTTCCTCCTCATGTCTGGCAGTGTCAAGAAGGACCTGTGGCTCTCAGGGGTTAATGTCCTGTGGATTTAGGGGGAGAAGCACCCTCCTGGGCGCTAAGAAAGCTTGTTTCAGTGGGTTAGGCATCTCTTGGCAGCACCGCGCCGAGGGAAGGCCAGGGGCCTGGTTGTCTCCAACGCCGTCTTCAGCAGGGGTTCCCAGGCTCTCTGTCCTTTCGGCCCTGAGACTCTGCACCGAAGCCTGTTTGTGCCTTCGTGCCCTGGGTTCTGTGAGGGATCTGAGGCTGGGCCTGGAAGCTCATGTAGTTCCTCTCACTGTGGCTCGGGATGTGACCTCTGTTCTCAAGGGTCAAGCTTCTGCGATATCTTCTGTGCGCCGGGACACAAGCACCGAACGGTGGCTCTGTCTAAGACTCCTCGTTTCCATGGGCCCAGCACAGCCTCCGGCCTCAGCTCCTGGGCAGGGACCTCAGCAGTCTTCCCACATGGCAAGTCTTTGCACAGTTCACCATATGACTTGCCATAGGTGCCCCATCTGAAATGACGTGGGCCACTGTCCCTTTTTCCAGTGTCTCTGCTATGAGGCTCTACTCTCCTGGGTCCTAGTGTCACCTGCCTGGGCCAGGATGCGGCAGGCAATCCCAGGAGCGATGCTGTAGCAGCAGAGTGATCCCCGAGCCCCCCGGGCAGGTGCTGCACAGCCCAAACAGCAGGCCAGACGCCTGGCCTGGCTGGAATGAGCATGAAGCTCTCACAGCCAGCTGCGGGGGCCCCAGTGAGCGCCTGCCTGTGCCGGCAACATATTCTCAGCCATATGGGCCAGGTCAGCCCTCCAGGAAAGCTCTGGAGGCCGGACCTCCAGGGGGAGTGACAGGAAGGAGCAAGCCAGTGATGTCTTGTAGGGAGTGACATGGATGTCCTAAACAGGTAGCTGGTGCCTCTGCCTGGCTCCAAGGGGGTGTCAGCCAGTCTTCCTGGGTGTGTCTGCTGGCATCAAAACACTGGGCTGAGCCCTGGGGAGGGTGTGTCTGGGTGGACAGGCGTGTGTGTCTGTGCCTGCGTGGGAGGTTCCTCACTTGCTGCCTTTGTGGCCTGCACTAGATCTGTACCCTTCACTCATAACTGGGCTGGACAGTTCTAACTCCATCCTCCAGGGCTTTGATCTGATGTGGGGCTGGCCGCTCCAGAGCACACAGCCGGGGTGAGGGTGCGGAAGGCTGGGATCGAGAGAGGGAGGTGCTGGCTAAGGGGTATGGGGGCCCAGGTCCTCTGCTACCTGCCCCGGTGATGCCGTGCTTGGGATGAGTGGGCCCCAAGCTTGTAGCCCCTTTGGGGTGGGTGGAGACGTGATGGGGAGATGCTTTGGGAAGAGTTACTGATCCTCCTCTTTTCTAACCTGTGAGAATTCTGCCTGATGCTTCCGTCACCCCCGTCCTGGGCCTCCCTTCTCAGCTCTCCCTTTTTGCCATTTGCCTTCTTAGCAGAGTCAGGAAGCCCCTGGGTTCCACCAGGCACAGACCCAAAGGGACAGGAGCTGGAAGGGGCCAGCAGCACCTGCCCTGCCTAAAGCCACCGAGGGGCCTCTTCTTACTTGGTGACTTGGTTGTCCCAAAGGGGACAATGGCCTATCTTGTGGATGAGGGGAGAGGCATGTCTGCTGGGCTTCCATCCCCATGACCTTGAACCCTCCATAGGGAGAACTCGGCGTGGGAGAGGTTTTGCACAGGCGAGGAGCCCTGGGGGCTGTGAATGTGTCTTTTGTAGATATTCCGGCTACTCCTATTCTGTCTTCTTCCAGCTTTCTAGAATCTACCCAGGTATAGACCGCCTGATCCAGGTGAAAGTCCTTCCTGCAGCCCAGAGGACACTGCACTGAGGCATGAAGCCGTCAGTGGGAGGTTCCTTAGAGCCCTGCCTTCAACAGGACCCTTCGATGGCCCCCACCTGGGCCATCCATCCTGTTCGCTGCCTGTACTCTGGTACATCAGCCCTGGGCAGGCTCCTCACCTGCCACTCCCCACCCAGGTTCTCTGCCTGGCTCGGTGTCTTGGCCATTCAGGATCAGGGGCCTTTTCCGACCCTGGGCCTCCTTTCGGCAGCCTGGGGTTGTTGGGGGGCCCCTGTGACCGGGGCAGGTGAGAGGAGGAAAGGTGTAATTAATCACTAGTTTCTTCCCTAGAAATGCTAATCGGGAAAAGCAATTAAAAGCAACTTTTTTTCCCTTAGTAATCTGTGTTAAGAGCTGGTAATGAAATTTAGGGCCGTTGTGACTCAATATTTCAGCTTCACCGACTCAAGTCAAAACAATGCAAGCCCAGGAGTTTGCTGGCAGCTGATCTGGGCCCGGTGGCAGCTGGGAGTCCTGGCGCTCCCTCCGCTCTTCGGCGTCCTACCTCGTGCTGCTTCCGGAGAAAGCTGCAGTCCTAGCTGATGGGGGCGGGGGTCTAGGTGGCCCTGAGATGGGTCCCCCAGGACATCCCTCCGGAGACCCCGAGCCTGGAAATGCATCTTAGGGGGCATGCTAGGCAGGACTGGGGTGTGACTAGCACCCAATGTGGGGCAGAAATGCAGAGGGGTGGGATCTGTAGGGCTAGGGGGAGGAGACAGGTTCCTGGGGAGCCCACTGGGCTGGGCTGGGGCCCAGACCTGTGGGGCTCAGAGCCAGCAGAGACGGTGGTCCCAGTCCTGACCTCTGACCTCTGACCATTCGCACTTTGTTTTCGTTCACTCACGGAGCATCACTGCGAACTGAGACTGTATGTGGCAGTGAGCAGATAAGGCAAGAATTCCTGTCCTTGTGCAGCTCACATTGGAGTGGGGGGGCCGGTGACAGGTGAGGTGAAGACGCCATGTTCACGTCAGGCGGAGGTGTGCGCCCCGCAGGAACCTGAAGTGGGTTTGGAGACGAGAAAAGGGGAGTTTGTGTGGCGGGGGGGGCGGGCGTGGGTAGATGGTTGTCATTTTAGGTGTGGCATCTGGGGAAGGCATCGCTGATGTGGTGACATTTGGGCCAGGACAGGAGGGGGTGAGGGAGCAGGCCGCCCTGATTCACATCCGGGAGGAGAGTGTTCCCATCAGGGGAACAGCCCTTGTGAGCCCCCAGAGGCAGGAGCCCCCTGGTGTGTTGAAGGGCAGCAGCGATGGGAAGGAGGCGGGGGGGGGGGGGGGGGGGGGGGGGAGGGGGGAGATGCTGTGTGAGCTCAGGGGGGTCCAGGTGGCGGGCCCCCCGCCCTGGCCCCCGATCCAGAAGGCCACAGAGCCATTGTGAGAACTCCGGCTTTTACCCCGAGTGGAATAAGAGGCTTTTTGAAGAGTTCTGGGAGATGACGTGATCTGATTGAGCACAAGCTCTTTATTAAAAACGAAGACCCAACTGTCGCCTCTGATGGGTCCCAAATCTAGGTTCCCTTGCAGCCACCTCCCCATCCCGTGTGCTTTCAAGCAGGTAAGAGCAGTGCGGGGGATTCTGTTGGAAGTCACCCTGCCCCAGCCTCTGCCTGCTCCCCCGTTTCCACCTCAGGGAGCAGTTTAGAAGCAGGGTCTTGTCCCTTTAAGCAGCCCCCCGCCCGGCTTCCCTGGCCTGCTTTATCTGAAGTCCAAACGCATGTTGTTCCAGGACCGATCCGCTTTAGCTAATTAATAATCTGACAGGAGCCACCCAGGGGATTAGTGTCTGAGCTGAGCTCCACCAAGCCCCAGCCAATGAGCCTTGTACTCCTGGGGGACATGGAGGTGACTTTGGGGGGTGCGGGGAGAGGGGACCCCTGCAGGTGAGCCACGGCATTGGGCAGTGCAAAAGGGACCAGTGAGGGGAGAGGGCAGGTGGGAATGAGACTGTGGTTCCGAGGCGGGCGGGGACTCTCTTGTCTTCCCTCACTGCCCCACGCCGCCCTGCTCACCCACCAGAAACCCTCCTCCCCACCTGCCCCATGTTCCCTGCCGAGAAGCAGGGGAGGGGTGCCAGGTTAGTGAATAAAAACACAGGACACACAGTAAAATTGGAATTCCAGGTAACCCACACACACACACACACAAATTTAGTGTAGGTATGTCCCATGGAACACTTGGACACACTTACCGCAAATTAAAAAGCACCTGCTGCTCGTCTAAAATCCAGATGTCACCGGTTGTCTTGCATTTTCTGACACACAAACAAGGAGGCCAGAGGCTATGGGCTCCCTCCTGGGAAGAGCAGGGAGGTCCCCTGGGAAGAGGCAGCCCCCTTGAGGAGCTGCTCGGGGACGTGGCAGGCAGGACGAGGGCCTCCTGGGGCACTGTGACCGCCATTGGCACGGGACAGGGAGAGGAGGACGGGGTGAAGGTCAGCCACCTGCTGGGGTCTCCCACCTACATTTGGACCCAGGTGGCCCTTGGACGAATCAAGTTCAAGTCTCCTCCGAAGGGTCTGTGGCCATCGGGCTGGGGAACGGGCCCCAGAGCCACTCCCCCAGGGGAGACTGGTGTCCAGGAGCAGACTGGGGCCTTTCCTGAGGGCAGAGCCCAAGGCTCCTGGGGAAGTGTGGGTTAGGTGGCCATCCACTTAGACAACTGCTTTGAGCCCAGGTGAGGCGGGCAGGGGCAGTCCAGGTCAGGCACAAGGTCCGAGGTGGCCTGCTGTGCAGGGCCACCTTCATATTGTAAGGCCTCTGGGCACTGAACAGAAATACCTGTCTGTTGACCTCTCCACGTGCCAGCTTCTCAGGGAGGGTATGCCATCCAGTGGGACAGGGCTGCCTGAAATATCACTCCAGGGATCGGGAAGATGGTCTTTATTGGAAAACTTGATAGGGCCCTTATGGCTCCCTCTCGTGACCCCCCTCACCCCAGCTCCATTCCCAGTGGTCAGGGAGCTCAGGGCAATGAGAGGGCCCTGCTGCCAGCTGGTGCTGGTCCAGCCTCCTGCAGCCAAGGGGCCTGATGCCAGACGGGCGCTGCCCTCGAGGTGGGAGCTCTCGCTCCCACTCTGTTCCCCAGGAGTTAACAGCATCCTGTGCCCTGGGAGGCCTCCTCTCCCCCAGCCCCGGCTGCCCTCCACCCAGCCTTTCCCGGCATGGCCAGCTGGGGCGTCTTGTGGTAGAGCAGAGGGGGGCTAGGGGTGCCGAGCTGGTGGGAACCTCTTCCGCTTCCCGAGCTCTCAGCCTCTTCCCCAGCGTGCCCAGCGGTTTGGCCCTGTTTCGTGAGCCGTCTGCTGCCCGTGCTGCCTCTGACCGACATCGTTAGCGTGGGTATTTATATTTCATTAACGACATTAAGCCCAAATGGCATTAAAAGCAAAGCTGGTGATAAATAGCTTATTAATAAACAGGGAGTGCTCCATGCTGCCTGGCCTCTCCCAGCCCTGGCATTAACCCTTGCTGCCCTAGATAAATACGCTTCACCCTGAAGCCCACTCCCCCCAAGATGGGCCTGGAAGAGCCAGTCACGTGTCCTCAATCTCCTGGCTACTCGGAGGCTAGTGCCTTTTGGATCACACTCGGGCCAGGTCTGGGTCATTCGGGCTCACGAAACCTGGCCAGACCGTGCATAGCTTCGAATGAGGTCTTCAGTACCCTCTCCTCACTGTGTTTGATTCTGGGCATAAAGAATTTAAGAAATGTAGCTTTTTGTTTTTTTTTTAAGCTGTAAGGGCTCAGATCTTCCCCATTACTTTGTAGCTCTGTCCGAAAGGAGGCTCATAGGATGCTTGGAATCAAAAGGAGCGATGCTCGTGGAAATGGCAGCGGCGGCTCTCACTGCCACGTCGTGGAGCTCTGACTGTGCTCGCGCCTTCTGCTGAGCACTCCGGCCATGGCCGCTCTGGAGTGTTCCCAGCGACCCCCAGGGAGCATTCCCGGTGCAGGCTTGCTTTTATAGTGGGAAAACCGATGCCTGGAGAAGTGAGGCAGATCCACCCACATCACACGGGTGCCGGCACCACGGCACCACGGCACCCTGCTGCCTCCCTCCGAGCCAGGGCACCGTCCTTGGCTCCTGGGCCTCAGGCCTCCCAGGGCTTCTCAGCTGTGGCTCCAGTCTGGCTTGACCCACGCTCCTTGCCTTTGGGACCCTGCTACTCTCTTACATGATGTCCCTGCCTGGTTGACTTTGCCTATATAGGCTGGCCACTCGGAGGGCACAGCCATGCACCCCACCTAGGACCTGGAGGATCCAGCAGAGAGCCATGGGGGTGTCTGTGGTGCTGCTGATGCCCCAACAAGCTTCTACTTCTAGTTGGAGCAGCTTCTATGTGGTGTCCCTCTGGGGTGGGGGGACCAGCCAGGCCTTGGTTGTTTGCAGTAATAAGTTAGTGTTTCTTGAAGGTAGGGCCGTCTCTTAACACTTCTGAGAAATGGGGGTAGACTCAGCCCTGGGTCCTCCCCACCTCACTCCCCTCCCCAAATTACCGGAAAGCAAGGAGAGAAAGTGGAGCTTTGCCTAAACTTTGGGCCTAGGTGGGGTTCTCCCCCTGCCCACTTGGGGCCGTCTGGGCTGGGGCCTGGCTGAGGGGAACAGGGGCTCTCGGGGTTTTGCGACACAGAAAGAGAAGCTGGTGTGGCAGCGTAAGGTGAAGGTGCCGTGCAGTTCCAAGGGTGGGGGAGAGGGCGCGTTGCTGGGACCATCTGGTCGTGTCTGGTGAGCACTTGGGGAAGACAGAGAGCTAATTAATTAGCAGGGTTCCTGCTGCCTCTGCCAGGGGCTTGGACTCCCTCTCACAACCCACTCCCAAGCTGGGAAGGAAGTTGGGAGAGCGGCCGCAGGGCTCCCCATGTAAGAGGAGTTCCACTCTCATCCTGCTGCACGGGAAGCCGGGCAGGAGGGGAGCCAGCGGGGAGGCCCCGCCTGACCTGTGTGCGGACGTGGGGATGGCCTGGCAGGTGGGATTCCCGCCAGCGTCTCCTCCGGGGAAGTTCTTGCAGGTTGCTGGGACCCTGCAGACCTTGGCCATCATGGCGGGGCCTGGTGGGCAGCTGGGACTGGAGTCATGCTCATCAGCCGCATTACACTTTGGGTGCACAGGGCACAGGCGTGAAACCAGTAACAGTGACCAGAAAACCCAGTACAGGAGCACACAGGGGAAGGGGCCAGCCGGGCCTGCCCCTGCTGAGCTCCAGTGGTTGGAGGGGAGAACGCCCTGGGAGAAAGGCCCAGTGGAGAGAGGCAGACTTGGGAGCCGGTAGAGCAGCAGGCAAGATAGGCTGGGCTGTTCCGTTGGGTGTCTGGAGCATGTCCCCCTATCCTAGGCCCGGAAGAGGCCAGGAGCAGAGCAGAGCCTTTGGAAGGGGGCCACAGCACACCCCACTCCCAGCGAGGGTGAGTGCTGGAAGGGGAGCCAGGTGTGGGTGACAACTCTGGTTGCAGATGGCTGCAGTGGCCATGCAGAGGGGGACAGGGTCTTCAGCGGGCCTATGATGTTGGCTGTGGCGAGTCAGGGCCTTCCTGTTCCTCGCTGGGCTGTAAGCTCACCTCACGTCCCCTCCATTTGCAAAGGCGGGGACAGGGCTGGCAGCCTCTGCTCACGGCCTGACCAGGGCTGGGATGTGCTCCATTCCTGGGCTCCCCCGACCCCCACCCCCACCCCCGATGTCTGGATGGATGCCTCTCTCCTGCCGTTGGGACCTGGCCATTGTAGAACATCGACTGAGGCCATTGCTTCTGCCACAGTCTGGCGCGTGCTGGTCTTAGCAAGACCCCCCGCCGTGGGATTTGGTTGGCCGGCAGGGTTGTGTCTGTTTATAGGAGAGGTGGAGAGTATGAAACCCTGCCTTCTGTACACCCCCACCTTCCCCAGGACAGCGTCCCCTTTTCTCCCCAGTCCCACCCTTGGTTAAAGTCACAGGTCTCCTGTGTTCTCAAGGGCCAGAGGCTGGGCTTAGAAGGGGGCTGTGGAGTGACTAATGCCATCTGGAGTGAGGAGTCTGTGTGTGCTTCTCTTGCCTGGGAGGGAGGGGGACACAGACGACTGGAAGGCCTCCTCACATGCCACTGTCACCCTGAGGACTTCTGCGTGTTCACTCCTACTCAAGAGAGACCATACGGGGAGAAGCCTTGGGCACCTGCTCTGATTGCAGGACCTCAGGGCCCCCCAGCACCATGAGGGCCCAGGAGAAGGGCTTGGGGTCGCAGCCTGGAGACAGCCCCAGGGAATGGGAGAGGTGCTGTGTGGGTAGACTGGTCCGTGGCCGAGGAGCTGGTTCGCCTTCCTGAACAGTCAGATCTTCCAGCGGATCAGAGGCCACTCCAGACCCAAAGCTCTTGGCTTTCCTTGCTCCCTCTCCTCCAGGGCTGGTAGCAGTAGCCCCCCTTCCCCTCGGCCCCCTGGCTCCCCAACACCAGGCTGGCCTCCACAGGCTGGGAGGAGGGCCCAGACAAAGGCCGGCCCTCAGGTGGGCCAGCTGCGAAGGGCTGTCTCGGTTCTGTGCCTGCCCCAGGAGGGGCAGTGCTGGCCATCAGCAGGCACTCCCGGTACCTGCCACAGCGAGGGCTCCCCTTCATCGGAAGCCCCTCAACTTGGGAAGGGGGAAGAGACCACGTGCATCTTCCCTCCTCAGGGAGCCTTCCCCTACTTTCATTTTCTTTTTGCCACTATTTTCTCTTGGGGTCTAATTAAAGACTTGGAGCCGTTTACAGCCTGTGGTTGGCTTTTTATTTGGGTCCTTGGCAATTACCTCCCGCCCTAAAATAAGTTTCGATGGAACAGGGTCGGATTTTTCTTTTTCTTTTCGGCCAAGTTCTCAGCCTCAGTTTCACTGCATGTGCGTGTGTGTGTGTGCGTGTGTGTGTGTGCGTGTGTGTGTGCGTGTGTGCGTGTGTGCGTGTGTGTGTGCATCTCAGTGTGATGAGGCCTTCCCAGCCTCCCTTTTTCAAATCCTGCCTCCTACTCCTCCTCACTGTCCCCATCTCAAGTGTCCTGTGGCCAAGGGGAGCCTGGGTAGCAGGAACAGAATGTCCTCAGCCTCACCCTGCCCAGAGGCAGCTCTGTGACAACAGGCGGGTCATTTGTTGACTCGGCCCCAATCTTCACCTGTGAATGGGGCCAGTGGGCTGGGCGGGCCAGTGGGCTGGGCGGGCCACCGCCTTGCCTCCAGCTCTGCTTTGGAGCAGGCCTCTGGCCACAGGGGAGCAGGGCATCGCTGGGGCTGAGGAAGCCACCGCTCGCACCAAGAGGCCTCACTTTGGCCCCTCAGCCAACTCGCCTGTGTGTGAGCAGGCACGCGTGATCGTGGTCCCGAAGCCCGTTCCTGCCGCACTCCTCCTGCTTCTCCTGGCCACCCTGAGCTGAGCGCAGATGTGGTCACCCCACTTCACAGACGCAGCTCCCTGCAGCCAGAGGTAATTAGTGGCTTTTCTGAGGCCACTTGGCTTATGGGGGACAGAGCCTTGGGATTCAAACCCAGGCCCTCTGATCGTCCAAAGTCCACAACCAGGACTGGCTACGTGACCTGCAGGTCCAGGGCACAGCGAAGGCATGGGGCCCCTTGTTCAAAAAAATCAAGACTTTCATGAAGGTGACGGCAGGACGTTGAACCAAGCTGTGTCCTTCTGAGCATCGGGCTCTGTATGACCTGTGGGCTGTCTGCCGAGGGAGCCGGCTCCACCCACATCTCCATGGGTCCCCTTCTCTTGTTTGCCTCTGTTCCTACCTGCAGGGTGAGGAGGGGCAGGTGAGTTAAAAAGGGCAACCTGTGCTCTGGGTCCCTGGCTGCTGTGGCCTTCTCCTGTAGATGGAGGGGACTCTGGGTTCTGACTTTTGGTCAGTCCTGCCTTACCCCGTTGTATGTGGGCTTTCTGGGGTTCCCTGAGCCTCTCGGGGTACTCCAGGCCCTTTCAAGGCTGCCTGGGACTTGAGAGGTGAGGCGATGAGAAGAAAGGACAGAGGGTTTGGGAAGAAGTCCATTTCCTTGGGGCAGAGGGTGAAGGTTCTGGGGGACTGGTCCTCCCAGGCCCACTCGGGAGCTCTCCCAGATCTCCGTCAGGCCCAAGCACGTGACCACCTGCCAAAGGACCCAGGTCAAGCTGAGCTCCCGACTGCTGTGCTCAGGGCAGCCGGTCAGGTGGCCGTTCCTTGGGCCAATCTGGAAACTTCCTAGCTGGTTGTTGGGGACTTGAAATAGCAGTGGCCGCTTGTGGGGTTCACAGATGGATTGATGGAGCACGTGGTGGGGCATGTGTTCACGTGTCCACTGGTGTCTGTCTGCGTCCCAGTGGGGACACAGCTCTCTGTGTGCTGGGAAGCTACTTAAATAAAAGCTGTCAGGATGAATGGCTCTCGCTGGCCTCCCCCGACAGAGCAGCCTTTGCCTGACCACCTGGGGCCACGTTCCCTTGTCGGCACCTACCTGCCCTTGGAGCCCTTTCTCTCTCTCTTGTGCGTGCTAATGCGCCCTCCCCAAGCAGTCTGGGGCCCAAACCCAGGACCCGACCCCGGCTCTCTCTGTTGTACCATCTGCTTCCTAGAAACCCTTCTACATTCTGGACCGTGGACGATCATCAGTATGAAATGTGCCCTAAAAGCCCCAGCGGTTGGGTTTTTTTTTTTTTTTTATGAAGTGGGGACAACTTTATCTAAAATCAGCGGACAGGGAGAGGGTGGGACTCCCATAGGCGTGAGGTCTGGAGTGGTTCGACTCTAGGAGGGGGAGAGTGCCCGAGTTTCCAAGGACTGATTAGATGGCGTGCCAAGTGTATTAAATTTTGCAGACATTTTAACAGCAATATGCTAGATAGTTGGGTGTCCCCTGAGGCGGCTGAGTTTTTTATACCCTTCACAGAAGGTCGGAACCTGCCTCCCCCTCCGCCCCGTGCTCTGTGCTCTCTCTCTCTCTCTCTCTCTCTCTCTCTCTCTCGCAGGCAATTTTCCTTGCTTCTTGCTCTCTGCTCACAGAAAACCTAAATGACACCTCTGGTCTCTACCTGGCAGAAGGCATTTTGTCTCTCTGGCCCCCTCATCAGGAGATGGGGGCCTCCAGGGTGGGAGATGGGTACAAATGGGGGGCTGGAGAGCTGTTTTCTCCATGTTCCCCCCCCCCCCATTTTAGAGACTGTTGTAGAACTACTCCCTCCCTCCTTATTTTTGTAGGAAAAAAAAAAAAGGCAGGAAAAGAATCCATCTGGCATATGAATAATTGAAATGGCTCAACTCTGTTCCTGTTGCTGCTGTTTGTTCTCAGCTCCCCTGGCCCCCAGCCCACCCCCCTGAGGACGGGTCTCTACGTGGGCATTCTCAGAAGGCCCTCGGCAGAGGCCCAGGGCCCTCCTTAATCTTGGACCCGCTCTCCCTATGAATCCATAGGTCGCTGTGGGGGCCTTTGGGGATGTGGTTGGTTTCCTCCCTGACATCCAGGCTGGCTGGCGTCTCCCCAAATACCACTCAAACTTGAGTGATTCCTTTGGCTCTTGGGCCTCAAGGAACAGCTTCCCCTGACCCTGATTTCCCCCAGGGTCCCTTGGGATTTTCTGATTCACACCCAGACTCCTCTTTTCCCCCAGCCTCTGCCCCTCTATTCTCAGCTTCAGGTGCTCAGGGACTCCTGTTTGGGGGAAATGCGGCCTTTTCTGTCCTCGGCCATGTGCTCGTTTAGTACTATCCAGGGGGCTGCTGCCAGCCCCCACCCCAGGGGCCGACCCAGGCACCTTGCTCAGAGGTCTTCAGTCCTCGCCACCCAGCCCTCTTCCTTTCCTGTCCCCCATCTTACCCAGCCAAGGGTGCTCACGGTCTTCACTCCTGCATAGCACAGCCTTTTGTTGGGAGCCGTGGAAGGCTGAGATTTGAAACTTTCTTTTCCACCTCGACAAATTGGAAGAAAACTCAGTGGCAGGAGGCTGGGTCTGGAGCAAGGGCAGGAATGGGGAAGATAATGGGCTCAGGCCTGGCTGGAGTCAGCTGCCTGTTCACTTCCTGGAGCCCGGGCCAGCTGCACCCCGAGCCCTCACGTCCGGGCCGAGAATTCACTGCCTCTTTAAAACCATTTAGAGAAAAAACAAAAGAACTTCAGTGCATTAATTCTAGATGAAGATGGGTCTCCAGATGACAGGCTGATCCACATTATTCCCCACAAGACAACTTCCCCTCTCTCCTTCCCCGCCTCCCTTCCTGCCCCCCGCTGCCCAGCTCCATGGTCCGTGGAAAGTTGACACGGGGTTGCTGTATGCACAATTGTGCGCTTTATGTTTGGAAAGTCAATACTCATGTTTGTCTTTTGGGGACATCATGTCTGTGCCACACGTGCGGCGTTGGCTTGCAGCTGCGGGTCCTGCGGTTGTGACGTGCTGTGAGCTAGGGTGTGTTTCAGAGCCGCCGTGGGGTGGGGACACGTGTCCCTCGAAAGGTGGTCCCTTTACCCAGAGTTTCCTGGGTCAGGCACATGAGGTCTCAGGAAATGCCCGCACAGAGAGAGGGTGTGAGCAGCACCACAACAGTCTGGCTGTCTTTCTGGCTTGTGAAAACACTGCCCGGCGCCCCGGTCGAGGAGCTCAGTGGGTTGGAGCGTCCGTCGTCTGGACGCACCAGGGCCACAGGCTGGATCCCTGGGCAGGGCACGCGCAAGAATCACCTGATGAATGCGTCGATTAGTGGAGCAACAAATCAGTGTTTCTCTCTCTCCCCAATCCATAACATAAAAAAGTACTTTTGTAAAAATTGCCCAGTGAGCAAAAAAATAATTCAGATAAAATTCAAATCAGGTTTGTTAATATATGACTATATATCTGCCGTTTGTAAAGACTCCTACACATGTTATAAAAGCTGCAAAATGTCTGGCATTCCGGGGCCTGGTGTGAATAATTAGATATTCACATCCAATAAAACTGGTTGGGTGGGGAAACCGTCTCCCTCCGTGTAGACTCTCAGTGGAGGATGAGTTTCGGCGGTTGGGTCTGTGTTTTCCCTGACAATAAAGCCAGGGGTTGGCACCAACAGAGGTATTTTCCGTAAATGCCTGCTCTCTTTTTTCCACTGTGGGCTCTGCAGGCTGGGCCGTCCTGCCAGCCCAGCTCTGCTCTCCTGTCCTGCCTTCTCACTGGCTGTCTCTGGAGCAATGTCTACGGCAGCCCCTCCTTGCAGCCCGCTCCTGAGCCCCGGGCTCCAGTGCAGTGTGGGCGCTCCTGCACCCCGTGTCTGTGACAGGTCCCCAGCCTCTAGCCTCGAGGACCACTGCCCGTGGGTCGTCTCGTGGCTCTTTTTTGGTTGGACACGTCCCTGAAATGGGGCTTCCGCCCTCATTGTCCCTTAAAACCCCATCTAAGTATTTCTCTGATTTCCTTAAGCTCTTCTTACCGCCAGTTTTCTTTCTTTTTTTAAATTTATTTTTTGCTGTATTTTTTCCATTACCAATTAGCACCCCTCCCCCTCCCCCCGCAATTGCCACACTGTCATCCGTGTCCATGAGCCCTTTTTCTTTTCTCCTTGATCCCTCCACCTCCTACCCCCCAACTTTCAATTTCTCTTCCTCTACCTCCCACCCCACTTCCCAAGCTCACCTTGACCTTTGGCCCACAGCCCTCAGGGCCTCTACCGCAGTGGGGGGCAGCCCTGGGGAGCCAGACTGCTTCCCTTCGCAGCTTGGGGGTCCCTTGTTTCTCTTCCATCTATTACACTGTGGGGAACAGATGGAGCCAAGAAGGAGCCAGAGGTGACTGTGACCTCCCTCTCCCATTATCCAGATGGGGAACCGAAGCCCTGAGTGGACCGATGGGGTCCCGAGCTGGGACAGGGCAGAGTGGCGCAGAAAGCACGACCCCTTGCCTTCGCTGGTCCTGGGAGCGTGGAAGACACCCAGGCCTCGCTCTGCCACTTTGGCAACAGTTTCTGTGAAACTTGGGCAAGTGTCATCACCTCTCTGAGGCTTGCTATTCCCTGTTTGTGGTTTGCAATTAGTAATTCTCTTTATTTTATTTTATGTATTTTTAGAGAGAGGGGAAGGGAGGGAGAGAAATATTTTGCCTCTCGCATACCCCCTACTGGGCACGTGGACTACAATCCAGGCATGTGCCCTGACGGGGAATTGAACCTGTGACCCTTATGGTTCGCAGGCCAACTGACTCAGTCTACTGAGCCACACCAGCCAGGGCTACAGTTGGTAATTCTCATGCTGTGGGATTGCTGAGAGGAGGAAAAGAACCAACCCGTGACAGTCTCCGGCCTGGGGGGGGGGGGGCGGTAGTAGTCGATGTTCACACATTGTGACCCGGGACCGAGGCCTTGCCCACCGAGGGTGCCGACCACCTGGCGGGACCACTTTCACCCCTTTCTCCCTGATGGCTGAGTGTCACCCTTTCAGGAGGAACCCGCTAGGATCAGAGCCCCTTGAAGCCTCCCAGAGGTCAGGCCCTGGCTAACTTCAGCCGGAAGGAGGAGCCAGGAACAGTAGAGGAGTCGGCAGAACGCGTGTGCTGGCAGCACCATCCAGGTCTAATCAGGGGCTGGGCCTCCCAGAAGAGGGCCCAGCGACACAGGGAGGTGAGCCGCAGCAGCCGCTCAGGCGCTGGCGGCCCATGGTTTCGACACAGGACTTTCAGGTCCGAGATCTGAAGTCTCCTGAAGGCTCTGTGGGAAGATGAAGTGACCAGAAAGACTGGGAGAAGGGGGAATGAGCCTGGTAGGGGATGGGGATGGCGGGGGGGGGTTCTAGAAAAGGTCTGTTAGCACAACTGGGAGAGGCCAGGTTTAATTACAGAGCGGCAAATGGAGTGAAAATAGACAGCCCTTGATGTGTAGCTGGAGCTGTGAGCTGTGCACCCGCCACACCCCCAGGCCCTTGCCCTACTCTCATGCCCCCCCACCCTCACCAGGTGCCCTGCCCCCCATCCCCAGGCGTCTGTGGTGGACCAGCGCGGGCAGTTCAGGGGGCCTGGGAGGATGTTCCCGCCAAGTGGCACATGCTGAGCGGTGCTCAAAGCTCTGCCTGCACCCACTCCGGGGGCCGGGGGGGCAGGGGCAGGTCTGACCCGCAGGCGCACAACCACGTCCCACGCGCGCCTTCAGTGGCTGTGGGTGTCATAACGTGCTTTGTGTGCAGGGCGCTGGGCCTGGCCTGGAAGTGGAAGCCGGCCTTCAAAAGACTCTTCTTGGGTGTCTTGTGTTTTGTTGTCGTTGTGTTTCTTTCTTACTTTTCTCCCACCTCTCCAAATTTTAAAAAAAGAGGAAGAAAAATGCAACAAGAAGCAGAGCCCAATCTTCCTGTGACTGGCTCCCAGAGAAGCCAGTCACATCTCCGCTTGTTGAGAACATTTTGACAGCATAAAACTGCTGCCGGAATGTGACTTTAGCGAAAAGTAAAAAAAAAAAAAAATCTTCCTTCATGCATATGGAGTTTTTTGGAAAAAAAAATGGTATTTTAATGCTTTCTATTAAATTGGGACTAAAAGTGGTGTCTTAATTTGCATGCATTAGCATATTTGCATATAGATCACTGAAATGGTGGAAGAGAGAAGAGCCTTTAAATGAAAATTCTTTTAAAGACATAGGCCTGCTCCCGTCTCTCCCCCTCTCTCTCTCTGGGATCGCTGCGCCATCTCTTCCTCTCCCCTCCCACCCCACCCTTTGGGTCATCATTGTGAATGAGCAGGAGGGTCAAGGCTGTGCCGTCCAGGTGTTGGAGACAGCCCTGGCCCTTGGTCACCCCGTGGCCTTGCAGCCTGCTCAGGCCTGCTGGGCTCCCTTCTGTCCTGGTGCTGGCTCTGGAGGAGGGGCCTATGTTCACAGCCACCAGGCAGGTGGCCTCACACCCCTGGTCCTCTGCCAGCCACCATTCTTCCTCCTCTCTGCTCTACAAGCCTTCTGAGAGGCACCCATCCTACTGGCCACTGGCCTGAGCCTTTGGCCACCTGGCACCAAAGGAGGGGGTGGGTGAGGTGCTTCTGTCACTTTCTGCTGGGTCAGCTCCTTGGGACTGAGTCCTTGCCTGCCTGCCTCACCCAGAAGGCCCAGGTTGCCCTATGCCCTTTTATCATTTCAGGTCACCTAGTACAAATATCACCTTCTCAGAGGTGGCTGAAGTGGCCCTACCTCTCTCCTCTGTCACTCTCTATCATGTTCCTTGTTCTCTTGTCCTCTAGAACTCACTGGTGGTCTCTTTATGTGATTGTTTGTCTGTTCTCACTCCCAGCCCTGCCAAGGCCAAGTCCCTTGAAGGCAGAGATCTGGATCTGTCTTGGTCACAGTTGGGACTCCTGGGACAAGGTCCAGCACGTCCTGGTGTTTAGTAATTATTTCCTGAGTGAACGAGAGGGTCCCAGCCCCTGTCCAGCATGAGACTGCCCCAGGAGTCACAGTGTCTCTGGGAGCCAAGCCCCAGACTGCCTGAGATGCCCTCCACCCGGCACCAGGAGCTGGGGCTGGGAGTGGGCCGTCCCCTGTGCACTGACCAGCACCCCCACCCCCACAGAGAGCGAGGCAGCCCACTCTGGTTCTCTGGGACCAGAAGGCCCAGGGTGGCCAGTGTGCAATGTCCAGCTCAGGGGAATGAAGCCAGGGATCCCCTTGTGACAGCTCAAGGAGCGCCAACCCCCCTCGGGTTCCTTGTCTCCAGGAGTGGGCAGTGGAGGCCCCCAGAAATTTCAGGGTGAGCAAACGAGAGCCCAGCTTTGTGAACTAGATCACACTTGCCAGCTGCCCCTCGCATGGGTGGCAGGGTCCTGGGGAACCCCCATCCCTCAGTGGAGCCCAGGGGCTGGCCAGGGAAGCCAGGTCTGGCTGCTGAGCTCTGCACCTCCCGGCTTCATTGCCCCGGTGGGCTGGGCTCCCTGAAAGGCCCCTCCAGGCTGACAGCAGCCTCGGGCTCCACACCCAGCCTGAGGGAGGAAGGCCCAGGAGGGTGAGGGGGACGCCCAGGCTTGGAGCAGGGCTGTGCCTCCACCACTAATGAAAATCGGAAACCAATTGAGCAGGACAAGGTGCCCAGCCAGCAGGTTGTGGGAACGAGGGGCCTAATGGATGTGGCTGGGTGGGGGGGAGCGGATGCCTCATCGATCGCCCAGGGGCTATATTTATCCACCTTGGGCCTGTGGCCCCAGCAGCTGGATGGTGCAGGGATAAATAAATGGCCACTGAAATATTCATGAGCTGCACATGCACATCCGTGGTCAGGGGGACCGCCAACGGCCTTCTCTTCCTTCCTTCGCCCCATCTCTCTGCAGAAGCCTTTCAGGAAATTCCTCCCACCTGGGCCAGGTGAAGTACGGCACGGCCCCACTGGGTGGTCAGCCCGGCCCAGGGACCTCCAGGGAGTGCATCCTACCCTGGGCTGACCCCCCCTTCCCTTTGCCCCCTCCATTGCCCCTGTGCTCCCATGGTCCTGTCCCATCATGAGCAATTGGACATGTTGGGCTGCGGCTGTTCACCTGATGCTCTGTAGCCCCACTAGACCATGTCCTGGTCAAGGACAAGCTTGTGGTCCATCGGTCCCTGTTTTCCCTTGAGGCCTGGCACAGTGCCTGACAGCCTTGAGAGGGGGCATTACGTGGGATGGGGTGGCTGTGCATATCAACCCTGCCCTGTCTTCGAAGTCATTTAACCTCGCTAGGACTCAGTTTCCACATCTGCAAAATAGGACCATTAACAGTGTTGCTGGTGCTTCCTAAGTGTGGGCCTGGGGCCCCCTGTATCACAGTCCCTGCTGGAGTGGGTTAAAAACACAGATTTGGTCCCTCTGGGTCCAGGATCCGACTCTCGGGAACAAGGGCCTGAGGACTGTGGATTTAATAAGCTTCTCTGGTGATTCTCTGCTCATGAAAGTTTGGAACTCCTGGTTTATCACCTCATGATCCCTTTGCCCAGGTAGTAAACGGGACCCTCGCCTGTGGGCAGAGAGTGCTACTGTATGTCCTCCAGACCAAGAGACCTGGAGCCAGGCAGGGCCGGGTGGGGCCAGGTGGGGCCAGGCGGGGGAGGTGAGAGGGACTGTTCCGAAGCACCTATCAGCAGGGCCTTCTGGGGAGGCTGTCTCGTCTAGGGGTTCCCAGAGGCCAAGTTGAATGGGGTCCAGGATTGTTCAGTGCTGCCCATCAGTGGCAGGTGGGTGGGACCCGGACATGGGCACGTGGGGGCACCGTCCACTTCCCAGCAGCGCCTCCTTCCGTATTTCCATGACCTGGACGGTGTATTGCTAGGCAGAGGCCCAGGAGAGATGGACACAGTGGTCTTTGGGATCCCTTCTGCTTTGCAGTTCTTCGCCCATTTCAGGAAGGCAGGGTCAAACCGCCCTGCCCCTGGGCAGGACGAAGGGACATCAGTAGTGTAGTTGCCTGACCAGAGCCGCTGGCAAAGCACATTCTGCAGCGGATGTGCCTGCCAGTGCTCGTGGTCAGAAGCTGTTGCCTCTGGATACCCCGAGCACCTACAACACACGCTGCCCACTTGGCGTGGCCCCGGCCAAGTGCTCTTAGCCTGTCAGTGGCACAGGGCCTGCCTCCCGGTAGACAGATGCCTGTGATTTGGAAGCCATTTGACCCCATTTAACTGCAGAGAACGAGGTTAAGCCCACCATCTGCGGTGGGTCCTCCGAGGGCTCAGGGCACAGAAACTGGGAAAGCCATTTGGGATGGGTAAAAGGAGAATTTCTGTCTCTGGCGCTCAGCTAAGTGGCATCAGCATCCCTTTTTCTTTCCCGCCCACCCCCTCCCCCAGCCAAAGTCTGATCCAAACAGAAGCAAACTTTGGGGACAGCCCTGGCGCTGCGTGGAGCCGACTGAGCCTGCGAGTGGCAGCGGGAGCAGAGGGAGGCAGCCCCGGCAGCCCTGGCGCCTGACTTCGCCGGTCCCAGGTCCCCTCCAAGGGCTCCCCATCCGCGCCCGCGTTTGCAGGCGCCTCTCTCGTCAGCTCAGAATGCAGCTTGGGGCCCGTGGCGGCTCAACCTTTCCCTCTCCCAGAGCCCCGGTCTAATCAACCCCTATAATTTATGCAGAAAATATGATTTATATTTAATTTCACCACACTTGCATTGTTAATTTGAGATGTAATTAACCCGTCGCCATGACAACTAATTTTGTGATGCCGTAAATTACCGCCGTCTTTTCATCAAAATTCAGTTACTTGGGCTCCTGCGTGCAGTGTACTGATGCAATTAGGTTGCTAAGGGCAACTCAAAAGTGTTCAATTTCTTTTGTGCAATGGCAGTGGGGTAGAAGCTCCCTTGCGTCCTCCCAGGGTTCCGTTGGCCGTGGGGCAGGGAGTTGGGGGCATGCGGCCCGCCCTAGAGGAATGCCGTTGGAAAGCCGGATGGCACCTGCTGCCCCCACTTCTCCTCCCGCCCCCTTCTCTCCACTAGTTATTTTTAACCAGTGGCCCCTGGACGCGTTCGCCCCGTGACCCTCACAGGAGCCCAGGACGAGCAAAGGGATTCCCCTCCAGGGCCGGGACCCTCTCCTGTGCCAGGCATTTAGGTGCTCCAGTTAGAGAAAGAGAGAAAAGCACCTCGTCTTTCTTTTTTCCTGGTGTCTAACTTGTTTATATAGATCTTCCCTTCTCCCTCTCTCTCTCTCTCTCTCTCTCTTTTTCTTTATTTAAAACAAAAACCCTCTGTGTTGCTTTTGTCACGTTAATTCCCATTTTGCCAACACCAGGGGCCCAGGCAGACGAGTTACCAAGGAACACAAAATTTTAATTAGTGTATTTTAATCATTCAGGCTTTCCGAGCTAATCCACATGCCCTAGAGAATTCCCCGAGATGCAGCTCTGCCCTGCTTTACCATTTATTGTTGAGTCTATTATAATTACTGTTAGCAGGTGGGGACTGGGAGATGTTTATTATGAGTTTTTCATCTTTAGTATAATTACCGAAAAAAAACAAAATAAAAAGATGTCGTTGTATTTTGTTTGCTAGAATTTTTTTTTTTTCCAGGGGAGGGCATGGTCGTGGGATTTTTCTCCCCCGCTTCTTCCTAGCCAGGTGACGTGGAGTTTCCGCGCTGGCAGATAACACTCCTTCAGGTCGGCCCTGAGTCGCACTTAACACTGCTCAGACCCAGGAGAGGCGGACAGCCACCACCTCCACCCGTCATCTGCTAGACAGGGCCTTGGGGCCGTCCCTTCCCACCCCAGATGCACCTGAGGTGTGGAGAGGGTCCAGTCAGAGGCCGACGGGGCCAGGGCTCTCTCCGTGCTCCTGACTTGTTGCGGCAGCTCTGCCTGGTGTGGGCCAAGACTGGGGGTCTGGCCAGGCTGCACCTGTCAGAGGTGAGAGCAAGGCCGAGCACGGTTATAAATACAGCAGTTGACATTTATTGAGTGCTCAGTGTATGCTGAGCCCTGTGTCGTGCTCTTTACCTGCATTATGTCCTTGAATCCCTCAGGCACCCTGTGAGGCAGGTACTAATGTCATCTATGGTTTAGAGAGGAGGGGCCAAGGCTTGCAATCACAGAGCTAAACAGTGGGATTCACACCCAAGCCTGTCCCGGAGCCAATGTGCCTATTGCTTGCACTGTACTGTGTCTTCTGAGCAGGTCCCTCACCTGCCACCTCCTCCCCCAAACTGTCCCGAATCGCCTGGTGTGGACGTAGGGTTCTAGCTCCATGTTCCCGCAGCGCTGCCGTCAGAGCGCCCAGCCCACTGAGCCGCAGTGGCCCCACTACTTGTCAGAGAACAGAGGCCTGGGAGGGTAGAGGACTTCCTGCTGTTGTCCCTGGTGTACCCTAGCATGGGAGGGGCAGTCTGTGGGCTGGATGAGCCCACAGGTGTGTCTGAAAGGGGGCTGCCCCTGGAGCCTCTGCCCAGGGTATCAGGTGTTCGGGACGCTAGACGTAGACTTTGGCTGGTTGGACATCCAGAACCACCGCTCAGCCGCCGCTCTCCGCAGAAGCCTCAGGGCCTGGGGTTCCTGAACTTCAAATCGCAGGAGACGGGTTGACCTGAGGCCCAAGGTCAGGTTTGGGGGCTCTCCTGGCAACTTTGGGTGTGAGATGAACACTGGTAGCTGGGGCTTGGACATCCCCAGTCCCCTGCGTTCTAGGCATCCTGGGAAACCCAGCCTGCGCCTGCCTCTTCTTTTCTTTCTTCTGGTCAAGATCAGTTTTCAAATGTCTTCCCCTTTCAGTGGTGATTTTTAAGTTTTCTTGGAAAATTCCACATCTGGGCACTAGAGCCAAGCTTAGAGCCAAGGATCGCTGGTTTTCCCAGGCAGAACAGAGCAAGGTAAGCTGGAGCTGGTCTTTGCTCATTTCCAGCGTGGTTACCCTCGGGGACTGGGAGGGGGGGGGGGGGGCGGTAATTAGCACGTCCCTGCGAAGGGGCGCAGGGCATCTGTGAATTGCACACTGGTGGCAAGAATCCCTGTTCTACTCTACATTCTCGGGCACCCCTCCACCGGCTCTACATCCCGATGGGGCAGTGGGGTGCGGGGCTATGTTACTGACTCCCCGGCTGGCTGCCACCCCACAGGGCCAGACCCTGCTCCAGCCACCTCCTCTTCCTCTTCTTCCTCTCCCTCTGCTCACTCAGGGTCCCTGGGTGGTTCTTTGAATGCTTGCCAGCTCCGTCTCACCCTGCCTTAGCCTTTGCCCTCCCAGGCCACCGTGCTGCCCGAGGTTGTATCTCTTGCCACAGATGTGATGTGTAATTTTTCCTCAAATGTCCTGGCGGTGCCGGTGAGGCGGCCCCTCACCAAGTCCAAGGCCAGCTGTGGGGGCAGAGAAGCATCCCTGCCAAGCCCCACTCCACTAAACCTGGCGATATGTACCCTCTTGCCCGGCCGGTGTAGCTCAGTTGGTTGGAGTGTCCTCCCGCAGCCTAAAGGTCGTGGGTTCCATCCCTGGTCCCGGCAGCATGCGAGATTCCCAGTCTGGGCGTGCATGGGAGGCAACCAATTGATGCTTCTCTTTCGCATCGAAGTTTCTCTCCCTTCCTCTCTCTCTTAAGAGCAATGAGAAAATGTCCTTGGGTGAGGATTAAAAAAAAAAATGTATCCTCTTTCTCTCTGTTCCACCTGTCCTAAGCCAGCAGTTCTCAAACATGTGGGTCTCAGCACCCCTTCGCCCTCTGAAAAAGTGTTCAGGACCCCAGTGTGCTTAAGCCTATGTGGCTACATCTGCCGATATTTACCGTGTTAGATAGTAAAACTGAGATTTTTTTTGTAAAACGTATTTATTAATTCCTTTAAAAACCGGGATGAACCCATTACACGTTAGCACGAAGAACGCGTTTTTATGAAACTGTATTTTCCGAAACAAAATTGTAGTGAGAACAGGGGCATTGCTTTGCATTTTTTGCAAGTTTCTGTGATGTCTGCCTGGACGGATGGGACTCTCCCGCCTGCCTCTGTGTCCGGTGCTCGCTGGTGTCTTGCCGTGCTTGGTCCCTGAAGGAAATGCAGCCTCCCCCAGATGTGGAGCTGGAGAAGGGACAGCTTTTTGTAGCCCTTGCAGATAGCGGCGGTTACTGCCCTTTGGTACTACGCGAAAACTCGGCAGGTGGAAGCTTCTCCGAGGTCTGCTGCGGTGTGGAACCCGAGAGCTCATCGGTGAACTTTGCGTGCTCTGTCCCGTTAAAACCCACGCTGAGTGAGTCACTGCCCGACGTGTAGGTGTGCGACCTCGCGTGTGCGTCGTCGGGGAAGTACTTGTTCACGGAGGAATGCAGCTCTTCCCGGTGCTGACACATTTCACGACACGGTATTTTTAAAAAACGACATTCATTAGTATCACCACGGGCCTCGCCAGAAAAGCTGCTAGGTTTTGGGACGCCGTCTCACTCACGGTGACAGATATTTTTCCAAACGTCTGATTTTCACTTAAAAGCTCAGATTTTATCACTCGCGACAAATATCGCCGGTTTCTTTTTCCGCCTCGAAGCGACAGTTTTTGTTCACTTTTGAGTAAATGTCTGCCAAACACTCAAATCTGAAAAAAAAATCACAGTATGTCTGTCAGTTGCTCTTTCAAGTAAAAATGGCTGGTTTTCCGTGAAAAGAAAGAAGTGGCTGGTTCGGGCTCGGCTCAGTCACACGAGTCCCTTTCCTCGCCACAAGCGCTGGGCTTCGAAGTCCGAGGCTCAAGCGCTTTCCATGCACTTCCTTTTTCGTCCCTCAGAATATTAAAAAGACGTGTATTCAAGGGTCAAGATTTCATTGAAAAAATAACCACTTTTATAACTTCATCAAGGACATTCTTAAGCAAATACGGCTGTTTCCAAACTGAAAGTACGTGGCGGTGAGGAGATGAGGCTGCCGTGCACGGCTGGGCTTTGTGCTGGGGCCCTACCCGCTGGGGCCTCTGCACCGGGGTCACTACAGCGAAAAGGCACATGGCACCGTAGTGTTGTTTTGAAAGGGCCTCGGTGCCCCCCAGGCCTGCAAAGCACACTTGGAGAGCCGCCGCCCCACCTTCTCGGCCTCCACGTCTCTGTCCCTGTCTCTCCCGCTCCCTCGCTGTGTGTCTCCCTCTGGTCAAGGCTGAAGAGAGTGTTTGGCTGTGGCACTTGCCTTCCTCCCTCTCAAGGGGCTAAGTTCTCAGCTTGATCCTGCGGCGCCTGCTACCAGCTCCTCTGGCCTCTGCGTGGGGGCAGGGCCGTCTGGGGCACCCATGGGGAGAGTCGGCAGAGGGGTCCTCGTGAGCAGCCTGCGGGGAGGGATGGGAGCCTGCTGCAGCCAGTACCTGTGGAGGCCAGCCTTCTCCTGGCCCCTCTTGCCGTCTCCTCCCCCAGAAAACCCAACGCAGCCCTCTGGCTGCCCTTTAGGGCGCAGGCCTATCCTGAGCCGGGGCTCTCAGTGTCCCCCACCCTGCCGTGGCCCAGTTTCCCATCCGCCACCTGCCTTCATGCTGAGGGCCGTGGTGGGGGTGGGAGCCAGAGGCTCCCCTTCCCCCAGCTGCCTCCCATCCACCTCCCCCAGCATGGCAGCCTGTCCGAGACATTGGGTTTTGTCCCCTCCATAGGGGCATCCTGAGAGGGAGAGAAAATAGCTGTCGGTGAGCGGTGGGGGCAGGCCTCTTGTTTTCACCTCTCAGCGGCTGGGTTTCCCAACTTTCCCATCCCAGCTCCCTAGGAACAAAGGGCCCGCGGCCCCGTGTGCCGGCCGGGCCCAGCGAGGGGACTTCCCAGCAACTCTTTATTGAGTCTTCAGGCGCTGGCCAGGCACTCCATTAAAAAGCCATTCCCCTTTGTGCCGCCCGGCCCCCAGCTGTCCCCCCTCTCATGTGACGGTCGGTCACAGTTGTAAAACAACAACACACAGAGTTGGCAACTAAGGAGGCTTTTTTTCAAGCCAGGGTCTCCATGGCAACCCCCGTCAATCACCCCTCAGGAGCGCTTTAACCTGACCAAGAGGGGGAAATAAAAAATAAAATAATAATAATAATAATAAAAAAAGAAAGCCCGGGAAAGAAAGACTTGGACAGAGAGTGAGAGGCCAGCAGACAACCAGGGAGGGAAACAATTCAGAAAGTTTCTGGGGTTTGCTCCCTCAGTCGGAACACAAATGAAAATTTAATCAGTTAGACGGGATTGTCCCAGTGATCGGAGGGGAAGGATGCTCATTTTCAATTTTTACACAGAGTGTGTATGTTGCAGCTCGCTGCAGAGACTTCTGCCATTTTCCCATGTCTATAAAATGATGGGACATGGTCGTCCCATCATTTGGGCGGAATGGGAGGGAGGGCAGCCCTGGGCCATCACAGTGGATGGATAGGACCATCGGCCCAAACCCAGAGATGCCCAGTTGATGGCCTCCAGCCAGTGGAGAGAGCCCTTCGGAGGCTGGCTGGAGTCCAGCTGAGTGAGTGTCTGAGTCCTCCCATGTGCGGCCCGGTGCCAGTGGGGATAGCCCACGGTATGTGGTGGGCATGGTGCCAAGGGGACATTTGAAGTCCCCCATACTCCGTGCCATTCCAAGAAGGAGCAGACCTACCCTGCGACGTGTCAGGGGAAGCCCGGAGTGACAGGCGGTGGTAGGACCCCTTGTTGGTCACATGACACTGCGCCAGCAGATGCCCACTCCCTGGGCACGTGGCATCCCGCCAGGGGTGAGTTCAACCTTCCATGTGTTGGCATGGTGCCGGGGGCATGGAACGCCGGACCCTCCCCCACCATGCCCCTGACACTAATACGTGCTGTCTGGCTGCTGGCCAGGGGCTCCACGGTTCCAAGGCCCGCACAGCCTGGGCACGGGTGTGGCCTGGGCACGGGCGGCAGGCAGCCCTGGCAGCTGCCACCTGGGCCCCCCTGAGAACTCTGGCAAGGAGGCGAAGGCCAGCTTCTTGTCCGAGCCTAAATTTCTCGGGGCCGCGGGCACGCTGTCACTGAGAACTTGGGCTGCTTTTCACCGTGGAAATGGACAGAGGACGGAAGCTCCTGTCCTGGTTCCTGGCACATTGTAGGAGGAGTTTCTCACTTGTAGAGTCTAGGAATCTGACGTGGGGCCTGAAGGGAAGCAAGGAAGGAGACCCTGGAGGGCAGAACCTTCCAGAGAGTGGGTTGGCTTGGTGCCAGCTTGGACACTGTAGGGTCATGACAAATCCCCAGGCCCCTGGGGACGCTGGGGCTAGGATTCTTGAGTGTGGGTTTCTAGGAGGCTAGATCTGTTCTGGACTTCCAAGGCCCTGCACAAACCGGGAACAGTTGTGAATGGATGGATGGACGGATGACCTGGGCAGAGCGTGGGGTCCCAGGGCCACTTCCTGGACCGAGGGCTGCGGGCTGGGCCTGAAGGACATGGGCCTGGTAGCTTTGCAGTCACTGCTCTGACGCCCCGTCACCAGCCTCACCCAAGCCCAGAACAGCCCGGGGCCCTTCTTACCTCTGCCCAGCTCTCCCATTGCCGTCTCGATTCCCCTGTCCATGCTGCCCTCCCTGACAAGCTGCAGGCTTGACCTTGGCTTCTGGGCTCCCTCCTCTGCCTTCACTTCAGTCCTCAGTCCCTCCCCCTCACCTGCTGCGGGGCTCTGCTCACTTCCATGTGAGCACACTAAAGCCTTTCTGGAGGCCCTCCCTGCCCCCTCCTGGCCATCAGCTCTCTCTGTTGCCTTAGCTTTGACGGTAGGAAGCAGGCCCGAGGCCCCAAACTATTTACACGACATCTCGGTGGGTTTGGCAGGGGGTGACTCACCCCCTGAACTGTCTTCAAGATGAGAGAAAGACGCCCTGGTTTGGGGACAGCTGCTGTCCGGGCCTCTCTCCCTGGCCTCCCTTCAGAACCCGAGGGGAGAAGGCGCTGCTGGAGTGAGGACCCCCCCAGGGACTGGGGCAGCCTTGGCTAGAGCCCCGTCTTTGCATCTCCTTTCCTGGGAGCCCTGGGAAGCTCCTGCAGGAAAGGAATGCCAACAATCTGCTGGTGTAGTAAGCTGGCACCGCACCCAGGCAGGGGCCATTCAGTGCCAGAGCCTAGTAAAGACGCTGGCGAGGGCTGCGCTCCCCATGCCCGGAGTTTCCTCTGTCCGGATTGGCATGAGGCCTTCCGCCGAGCCCCAGGCAGCGCCCGGGAAGAAACGCGCGTCCCGTCCGGGGCAGGCCCCAGCCTGAGGGCCACGCCTCCCCGTCGCCTCTCTCCAGCTCCCACAGAAGGACCACGATAGTGATAAATATCGTGTAGCATTTTGGGAAAGGGGAAACGAGGCGTGGGGTGAGCGAGAGAAAGGTGGGGAGCCAGAGCTCCGGCCCTCGGTCAGTCGCAGCCCAACAGGGGAGACCTGTTTCCGCCGTGGGAAAATGCGGGTGCGACTAGTGTATCTCCCTTCAAGGGTTTCTGTGGCCATTGAGGGAGGTGGTGGATGCAGGTAAGGGGCTTTGCCCCCCTGCCCGGGAGGACGGGGGAAGCCCTCCATAAATGCTAACAATCAGTAGTAGCCGTGGTGGTGGAAACATGATAGTAGCTTCCCCATAGGTGGTTCTGAGGAGTCGGGGAGATGACGTAGGCAAAGCCTTGAAGACGCTGTCTGACATGCAGTCGGCGCTCAGCTAATGTCAGCTGTCGTCATTATTATTACTTTTATCATTGTTGTTTCCTGGTGCACTGAGGTGGAGCCTCTCACACGCACGCGCACGCACACGCACGCACGCCGTGAGCCCCGCTCTTGCTGCTGAGGGGCCCTGGGCGTGCTGCCCCCTGCCGAGTCTAGCAGGTCCTTCTAAAACGTTCCACGCGCCCCCACATTTACTCTGACACCTGCCTTGCTGTCTTACGGGCTCCCTGCCATCCCCTCCCGTCCCGTTGTCACTCCGTCACTCACCGGTCCAGTATTCCTGGGGGCAGCACCCCTCTAGGGTTTCCTGGCAGAAAGGGCTCCCCAGCACCCTGCTTCTGCCTCCCACCCCAGCCGGGCCTCCCCCCAAGGCCTGGGATCTGACTGGGTATTGTAACATAGTAGCTGAATGAACTCCGGTTTCAAAGGTTAATATCAAAATCTGGAGTGGATTACCTAAAAATTACTTACAACACCATTAAAATTCTGAACTCTTTTTGTTGTGGCTGTAAATTAATTTAAAATGTCAGGTTTTTTGAGAAATCCAATAAGAAATTGAGCCAACAGAGCAATCTGCAAACTGTCTGGCAAAGAGGAAAGTGTGTCTCTTCAATCGACAAGGAAAAATATGGAGCTTAACTGGAACCATATGGCTTAGTACTTGAGAGAAATCTGCTGGAGAGGGAGGGCGGGAGGGGGAAGAAGGGATGTGGGAGCTCAGCTGACAGCCACACACATGCAGCGGGAGGCCAGAGGGGAGCAGGGCCGGCACAGTGGTGTTGGCGCGGCCGAGGGGCCTGGCAGGCGCCTGGCACCCGGCCTACTTGGCTGCCCCCTGTCCGAGGTCACCAGGCCGCCCCAGGCGGCAACTTGGTCAGTCCAAGGTCTTAATATGTTCCCTCGGTGTCCATCCAGGGCTCCCTTGCCAGTGCAGGAGCCCTACCCCCACCGTAGGGGAGCCCGGGCCCCCTCCTTCCAGGGAGCGCGGGCGTCCAGAGTGCCCGTCCGGGACAGCCACCTGCGTGCTTGTGCGCACTGCCTCCGCTCAGCCCTCTGTGGGCTTCCTCCCAGCGAACATGTGGTCCCCATTACTCCTGAATTCCCCCAGATTTACAACACATTAAGTAATTTGTAGGTTATTTCAACTTCAATCTGCTAAAGTTGAGAAAATCAAAATTAAATTCAAACCACAAGGGAACTTCAAAGAAAGAGGAAGAAGAAGAAGAAACTTGAGTGTTTTCTTCCTCAGGTCCCCGTATGTCCCCCGTATGTCAGCCCCTGGGGGCCCCCCCACTGCCCGCCTTCCTCTGTGCTTTCCTTCTCTCAACCAGGGCCCCCCTGGATAAGGCACAGTGTGCTCTCCCCACCCCTCCTCTGAGCAGGGATGTGGAAGCCCAGGCCCGCGTGGAGGCTTGTGCCACGCACGCCCAGTGGTTTGGGTCAGGGGAGAAGTGCCTCTGACTTGGAACGCTGTCTTTGCCCCCTCTGCCCGGACCCCACCCCTGCTGGCTGGGCTGTCCCGGAGCTCCCAGGCCTGTTTGTTAGCTTTTCTGACCCATTCTGCAGAATCTCGCCCAGCGCAGCTCCAGAGCCCGGTGTGCCTGGGACAGCTGACAGCTGGGCGGTGCCACCTGGCCCCACGGTTTCATAGCTCAGGTTACCTTATTTTGCTTTCTACGCTTTAAAACAGCCTCGTAAATAAGCAAACACTCGGTGCCAAGCACCTTCGGCACTTCGCCAGGCTGGTAAATATTTTAGTAGTGACTTGGTAACAGTGGTGCTCACTTTGATTTCCTCGGAAAGGTTCTTGGTGCTGGGGAGGGGGCCGTGGCCTTGGGAAACGGGCTGTCGGCAATCGGTGGTCTGGCCCTGGTCACGCGGCCTTGGCTCCAACCCCGCGGATTGTACGCCGGGTGTTTTTAAAGCGGGTGCTGTGTTAATCACACACCCCTTTCAGCAAAGACGGCAGGGGACTCTTCCTTCTCTCTGAAAGTGCCCCATGCTGTCAGAGCTCCGGGGCCTGGACTGGGGGAGCTTTCTAGACTCGTCCCCACCAAGAATCTGAATGACCTGGGAGACGTGGGCAGAAGCTGGGCGAGGGAGTGGGGTTGGGGTTGACCCGTGCTGACGTGGTTTGGACCTGGGAAGAACCCTAAGGTCCAGGGCAAGGAGGGCTTTGGGGTTGGGGCGCACGCCGCTAAGGCAGTGCTGAGTTGGGGTGGCCACCTGAGGTGGCCAGAGGAAGCTGACTGCGAGAGTAGCCGGGTTACAGGCGGGAATTAGGGGCACAAGTTATTTAGACATCTGCGTCTGGAGAGCATGCGGCCCGGGGAAAAGAAAAGGGGAGACGGGGCCCAGGAAAGGCCGGGGGAGAGAGGGGGCTGGTAGTTTGGTGCCCGGGGGTCCCGGCCTTCCCTCTGAGCCATGACAATGGCCCTGCAAAGCGCAGGGGCCTCTCCACCCAGTGCCCGGAGCTGGTGTGGCCTGACCTGACCTTGCTCATCCTTGCCTTCTACGCCGAGGGCTGCCACGTCCGGCGGGGCATGTTCTGCCCCCAGGCTGGGCACCCGGGGAAGGGTGGGGCGGTGGGTGGGGGGCAGGCATCCGGCTTTAATAGACCGCTCAGAACCATAGCCACTCACGCCTCTGTTTTATGGGAAGTTTTAGCGCACAGGTGGGTTGGTTTTAAAGGGACTCAAAGTCACGGCACAGCGGGACCACACGGACGTTTCCTGAACCCCAGCGCCCATGGGCTGTGCTGGGAGCGCCTGCAGGGTGGGCACAAGCTAAGGAGGAGCAAGACCTCTCCTTCGGCTAAGGGTGGCGGGCAGGGCCAGGGGAAAGTGGGTGCTTCGGGGCTAAGACGGGCCCAGTGTTGGGTGAGGACCCTTCATCTCATCCCACACAGGTGGGTGGGGCCTTCAAACCTCGGTTTACAGCCAGAGCCCCATTCAGCTGACCAGCCAACCACTGCCACGCCCCAGCCGCCCACCTTCCCCTTTTGGCTCCTGGCGCCGCGATGCGCCTCCCGTCTGCGCCCACGCACACCCCATTGGTGCTCGGTCGCCGTGGGCGCGCGTCAGGTGAGCGGCAGACAGAGCGGCAGACCCAGCTCACCTCCTTCCCGGCGGGACGGGTGCCAGGGCAGCGCTCTTCCCGGAAGGCTTCCAAGCTCCCCCGCACGGCATCCTGTTGAGCCTGTTCTTGGGGTGCGGGGGCAGCCTCTGGGGGGGAGAGTGTCTGCCCCATGCTGTCCCGGCGCCAGCTCTTCCTGGAGGCCCCTGGGGGAGTTGCCAGAGGGAGGCAGCTGCACCAGGGCAGGGGACAAGGATGGCAGAGATGGGAGCCAACTGGGTTGTGTCCGCCTTCCTTTCACCACCGCACCCCACTAGGGGCAGCCCCAGAGCCCTGGGCCGATTTAGGTCAGTTCCCGCTGACCCTCTGTGTCTGGGGCTCCACTGTAACGTTTCCTGCAAGGTGCAGAGCCCCTCCCTGTGCCTTCGGCTGGGCCCCGCACCCATGGAGGGGCTCAGGGACCCCCATGGCTCTTTGGCATTGCCCACTCTGGCTTGCCAACCCCCAGTTCTCAATGTCCTTAGAAAACAGGGGAGCTCTAGGGAGGAGACGGGAAGGTAGAAGAGGCCTTCCTGGAGCACCCCGAACATTTGCGCCCGAGATGAGCCTTCCAGGCTAGAGGGGCACCAAGTCTGTGCCCTGGAGCCTTGTCTTGCCGGCCCCTGGGTGGAAAGGAAGTCTGCTTCAGCACACCTTCCGCTCCTTGGCCTTGAACAGGGGGCTGCGTGGCACTCTTGTCCTTTACCCAGTAACTTGAGCAAAACACGTGTCTCTTTCTGTTTCCCCTTGGCCTCTGGGAGCCAGTGTGGCCGTCAGCCTCCACTCCCCCGCTGCTCTCCTGAAATGAAGCCTTGAGGTCCTCCTGAGGGGTCTGAGTGGCTCAGGGTTGATGAGGCTGTGACAGCTGACCCGCCCACTTTGGGTTGGTGACAGGAGCGGGGTGGGGGTTAACAGGCAGGTGCCTGCCTAGCTGCATCAGGTGCCTGGGAATCCTCAAACATGTCCGCAGACTCCCTGTGTCACCTCAAGGAGAGGATGTCATACCATGCCTCAGTTTCCCCTGGTGGCTTCCCTCACAGTGTCGCGAGGACCTCGCGGTGTAAGATTCAGTGTGAAAGGAGAGAGCAGAGAAGAGAGGGAAGTGTGGTAAGCGAGTGGCCCCAGGGAAGCGCCCTCTCCTGCCCCTGAACAGGGACAGGCCTCTGCTTCCTCCCAGGCAGGGGCAGGTGACCAAAAATCAGTTGAGCTGCTGAAGGCAGGAGGGTGTGTGTCGGTCTGCCGCCTGTCACATACATCCAAGGAGGCTGAGCCTCCCTCCTCCTGTCTGCGGGCCAGCGCCTGAGTGGCGAAGTGTGACGTGGGAAGGCAGACGGGCCGGCAAACTTCTGCAGGAGGTTGGCGACGAACCCCACGGACCGGGACCAGTGGGACCCTCCACCCTCCCTGACCCTGAAACTTGGGTCTGGTGGAGAGGGACTGACAGGTGGCCGGGTGCCCTGTTTCTCCTTGATGCCTGTGTGGATGCGTCCTGGTTTGAGCTCCCTGAGAGCCAGGAACGGAGGGGACCCTATGAAAATGATGATATGTGACAATCAGTCACAGCAATTAGTGTTTTGGTTAACAGGCCTTTTTTGTTTTCTCTCACCCAGACAGAATGTCACAAATAAATCCTCTCCTGCATTTGCATATTAATTGGATCGGAGACGTCAAGCATCTTTCATTAAAGAAAATGATCTGCATATTTGGAGACATAAAATAGTTATTTTGATGGGTTTTTTTTCCCTAAGATCAGGGGGTGGGGGAGGTAGGTGATGGGAGCAAGTAGAAATTGAGGTAGATAGAGCGCAGGCAAAGCCAGCCAGTCCCCACCCACCCACCCCAGTCTGGAGTTAACCCTGTGCAGTCTGGAGCTGATGGGCCAAGCCTGGGCAGAAGCTCATTAACACGTAAATAAGTCCAGGAGTCCAGGGGCCCCCAGGCATCAAGCAGCTGCCCAAGGCCCAGGAGCCCAGCTTGGCCCCTGTGCAGAATGGATCCCCATCAGCGTAGCTGTGGGTGAGGAGGCAGGTTGCAGGCCCAGTTGCTATCCTGCTGGGCACATTTCCCCAGGGCAGCGGGCAGTGGGCAGTTGGAGCCCTGGCTTGCCGCACCCAGGTCTCTGTCTTCCCTCGCTCACCTTGGCCCCTGGGTCGGCCTGCCCCTCCAGCCTCCTGCCCTGCCCTTCCCCTTGGCCTACCCAGCCGTGCCCACTTACTGCATACTTTCTGACCTTGGGCCTCCCTGTGCCCTTCCCATTCCCTGCCAGCCATCCTCCCCCTCCCCAGATGGAAAGTTTTCTGGAGGCAGCAGAAGCAAAGCCCGGAGCCATTATCACACACACTCGAAATAACCCAGAAAGCTGCTGGGCCCATATTAGGGCATGAGTCCCGGCGGAAAGCCGAGCGAATGTACAGTTTTTGATAGGCGAGTCATGCCGGTTTCCCCCTGCTGCCTTCCATCCTGGGTCCTGGTTGGCTCCGTCAGCCAGTTCGCTGTGCAGGCACCAGGGACCGCCTCCTCCAAACATCTCTGAGCCCCCCCAGCCTCCTGCGGGAGCCTACCAGGGAGGCCGGTCGGTGACATCCCATTTGGCTTCCCAGTCTCTGTGCAGTCGGCAGCCCCGAAGTCACGATCCCTCTTGCTGTGTCCTGGTTAGAGAGGTGCTCAGGTGATGGTGACGTTGGTGATGATGATGATAAGGATGACTGCCCCACGTTTTGCACACAGAAAATGCATAGACACTTTGCTAAGAGCTGTGCACTCACGGTCTCCCCGAATCCTGACCACGGGCCTTTGAGACAGGCCCTATCACTGCACACGTTTGGTAGATAAGGAAACGCAACCTCCGAGAGGCCAGATAAGGTGCCCAGTGGTGCCCGTTGAGGTCAGAGCTTGCAGCCAGAGCCCAGCTCCTCATGCCAGGCTGCAGGGCCTCCAGGCAGGGCGGTGGGGAGCAGCGGGAGTCTGGGTCCCGGTGTGGTGGCCGCTGACGGCTGTTCTTATGTACGAAGTCGGAGGGCTGGTGTTGAGACTCTGTCTCCCTGCGCCACTGCATCCTCTCTCCCCAGGAAGCCCTGCCCATGTCCACAAGATCTGCCTCCCCCCGAGGGGTGAAGAGCTGCCTCACAGGGTGGGAGGCCCTGAACCCTGGAGGGGCCCCTTCTGGCCTTACCAGGATCACCTGTGCCCTTCGTGCGCGGTTTTGCTTGGAATTTTGAAGTGCCTGTCCCTCTCTGCCCTGCCGGCTCTGGCCTCACTGTGCCACAGACCTCTGGACTCCTGGGGACCGGGCCGAACTCGAGGGCAGGGCCTGGCGCCCCCTGCGTGCCGCGCCCTTCAGGTGGGCCAGCCTGTCCTCGCGCCCTGAGCACCTGTGGAGCCCTGTCAGTTTGGTGCTGCCTGCCCTGCCGTGCTGTTTCCCAAGTTTCCCTTCTTCCCAGCACCCAGGTTCTAAATGTTTGATGGATGCAGCCTCAGCCCATCGGCCTGAACCTCGGGACCTTTCTCTTCTCCACCGTCTTCCCCAGGAGCACTGCTCCTGACTCGAAGGGGAAGGCAGTGAGGCGTGGTCGCAAGGCTTTTCGTTCCATGCGAGTCAGTTTAAATTCGGGCCTGGCTGTGTTTACAGGTGTGCGCCTCCCTTCTCTGGGCCTCACTTGCTCCCTAGCAAAAAGGGGGCAGTGGTTCCTCCTCTGGGCAGGGATCTGAGGGGTAGCTTGGCTCACCTACGCCGAGTGCTCAGTCGTAGGCCTGGGATGGTGTAGGCCCCGAAAATGCCAGCCAGGAGGCGGTGCTGGGGGCAGCTCTCCTCCCTGGGGGTCAGGACTCTGGGGTGGGGGGGTCTCCTGGGCTGCAGGCCGAGGTGGTGTTGCCTAAGGGGCCTGGCAGCTTTGCCCCAGCTTGTCCCATTCCCACCGGCTGCTCCTCAGTGACTTTGGCTGCGTATGCTCCTGGCAGGGCAGGTGGGGGCCTGGTGGCCCTCAGATCTGGGGTTCTGGGAGAAAGAGCTTCAGGTGCCCTCCTTGGGGAGCAGGTGGACCAGCTGGGTGTTTTATGGAGTCTGGGGGCATCCTGCGGCAGCTGTATCTGTTAAATGCCAAGAAGCCAAGTGGGTTTAATATGATTGTAGCTGCTGCTTTGATAAATCAAAATAATTAAAAATAATAAATTTGATTCCTCAACCAACAGGCTATGTGTGGGCACAGGGCCTGGGCTGCCAAGCTGGGGCTGGGGAGGTGGGAGAGGCCCCGAGACATGGGAAGGCCCGTCTGTGTGGGGTCGTGACCAGGGAGGTGGACGGGCGCTTGTCCCGGGGGCGGGAAACTCTGCCATTCGATTCGGGGAAGAGGGTCTTTCCTTCGGCAGGGCTGTTAACCAGCCTGGGCCAAACTTGGTTTCCTCATCTGTCAAATGGGGTGATAGTTCCGTCCCCCTCACAGGTCTGTGTAAGGCACCAGGGCTGTGCTGAGCCCAAGGTCAAGGCTAATGTGAATCCTGGTCAACCTCTCGGTCCTGCCCTACCACCCCGCTTTGGCACGGCTGTGGCGGAGGCGACCAGGCGAGTTCACGGCCTCTGGGCAGCCTCGCAGGCCCAGCAGCCGACTGGGGGCTCTTCCTCCAGCTGCCGGCTGTTGTCCTAACACAGGATTGTCCTGTTTATGAGGACATCCCCTGCTGCAGGACGTGTCTATTGATAGTTCTCTTCTGGTTCCAGGGGAGTGGGGGCAGGAAGCACATGCTACTCCCCATGGACCCGAATCGTTGGTCAGGGTGCCAGCAGCATGGGTGGGTGGAAGTTGGAGAGGGCCGCCAGGCCCCGCCCCTCTCCCCTCGCCCCCTTCACACCCTGGGCAGCCGTATTTGGTGTCGGATCCAGAAGCGCCTGAGTAGCTGGAAATCTGAACTGAGTGGAGGGAGCAGGGGCTGGTGGGGAGGGAGGGACAGGGTGTCTGTCTCTTTAAATGCACTTTGTGTCAGTGTGATAAGGAATTTGATGGCTTTATCAGAAATACCAAAGCTTTATTTAGCAGGGTGAGGCTCACACCACTCAGCTCCACACAATCTGCTGATAAATTGCAAAAAAGAAAAAAAACCAACACCCAGCACAGCAAGGGAGGGAAGGTGAGCAGACGGAAGGGCAGAGACGCCAAGTTGTAGGTTTCTGGGGGACCGTGGTGTTGCAGGGGGAGGGGGTGGAGGGTGGGGACGGTGAGAGCTGCAGGGGTTTTCTCCAAAAATACTGACACACAAGCGATTCTTCCCTTCTCCCGGAAGCCTCCGTAGGGTTTTCTGGTATTAAGTAAAAAAAATACTATAATTATTTTTATTCTCCCAGAGAAAGGGCTGGTTAAAGAGACGTGAAGTTCTCCTCGGTGACTTTTCTCTCCTCCTGCCCCTGTCCCTCCCCCAGCCCCCCAAGCCTCCAAGGGGACCCTTCCGGCTGGCCGTCTGGGCTGTGTTCGCAGGTACAGGCAGGGCCCGCCATGGGTGGGGGGTGTCGGAAGAATGCAGGAGAGACTACCAGGGAGTGGGGCGTTGCCCATCATTGCAACTCTGAGAGAGGGTGTCCCCACTCCTCACATGTGGCCAAGAGACCCGGGAAGGGGAGGGCTTGTGCCGGTGTAGGACGGGGATCTATGCCCACGGTGAGGTCCCTGCCCAGGTCACAGGGGGAACCCAGGGAGCTGTGGCATGGCCCTGCCTACCTGTGACATTCTGGGACTTGCCAGCTCCCTGCCAGTAAGGAGTCTCCTGGGGACCCCCACTATCCTGACCACTCTGGACTTCTTGTGCCTCCTGGAGGGTCAGCAAAAGGGCAGAGTGATGTTTCCATCTTTGTTTCTTCCTCCTGGAGGCTGCTCTTTGCCCCCATATGTGCCTTCCCGCCCTGCTCTCTCAGAGGAGCCCTGGCTCCTCGTCCAGTCTTCGGGTCGGCACCCAGGCTCACACGCGGCAGCACCTGACACCGTCTCGACCGCCCATCCTCCCCCTTGCCCTTCTGCTCCCCGTGAATCTTTCCCTGTGAGCAAACCAGACTTAGGCCGTGGTCCCCAGCCACACCTCTTTGAGTGGTAAAGGTTTGGCCTCTTCCAACCAGCTTGTGCATCAGACTTCCTCTGGAAACTGAGGCAGGTGTTGGCTCTCTGGGTCCTTATAAACCATAAGAGGAGGGAGTCGGGTGTTAGAGATCGTGGAGAAAGAGGCACCTCTGCTTCTCCAGCATCCTGGGGGGCTGTCCGCCGTCTGGCTGCACAGAGCATTCCTCCTGGCCAAGCTGTTCAGCTCCTGGGCTCCTCAGCCCTTTCTAGTGGTCACAGGCTGGCAGAGCCAAGGGCTTGGGGTCCTCACCATGGGCCCTGCCTGTCCCAGGTTCAGAGCTGCTTCTGCTGTTCTCCACCCATGTTCTGCTCACTGCCTTGAAGGATTGGTTGAGCAGGGGCAGTCTCTGCCCACAGGTGTGTCCCCAGACATGCCCATGAGCTGACCCCTCAAAGAGGAGGGAGGCTGGGCAAGGCTAAAGGATGCTTCAGGGGCAGTTATGGGGAGCGCAGAGTCAGACTGACTGAAGGCGAGGAGAAGCTCAGTTTGAGAACAGCCCTGCACTGAGCGCCCTCTCCCTGGGACAAGGGAGGGGCTGAGCCTGTGCACTCCCTCGGGGCTGTGAACCAGAGGGAGCCCTGGCCAAGGTGAGGCCAGCAGGCTGAGGGGCAGCCCTCCCCGAGCGCTGGCCACAGGTCTGTCTCAGGAATTCCGCAGCTGTAGATAGTGGGGCAACAGGATTAGTACAGCTGCATAGAGAGGGGAAATGCTGGGCGGAGAAACAGGGGAGCTTGGAGAAGAGGGAGGGCCAAGCTGGCCAGAGAAGGGCAGGGGGGGAGGGAGCTGCAGAAAGGCTGCGGCCCGGAGACAGACAGGAGGAGTAAGTGGAAGTGACAGGGTCAGGCCAGACCTTTGTCCTGCAGCCTGATTAGAGAGTCTGCCCTGGATTTCTGAAACTTTGGGATGTTGTCGGACAAACTGGAGCTTAATTCTGTCAGAGCGCTGGGGAGATTAGAATTGACATCCTGGGAGCACATTCCTGGCTGGGCAGAAATCCAGACCCTGCTGGGAAAAACCTGTGAGAGCGGGGCCGGCCCAGTGGTGGTGGCAGGGGGTGGCTGTCGGCCCCAGTGGCCACTTCAGCCTGCAGGTTGGAGCCAGGAGCCTTCGGAAGGCCAGGCTGTGTCGCTGCGAGACTCGGGCCTGGCGGAAGGACTGGGGTCACAGCCGAGTCCCTCTGAACGTAAATCCTGTCTCTGTCTCTCTCCCTAGCTGTGCGGCCTTGGGGAGAGACCTTAAGTTTGTTGGACCTCAATTCTGGCATCTGTAAACGGGGACAGGTCTGCCTTCTGGACCAGCTGAACCCCTTTCCTTTGAAGGCAGCGGCATAACCCTGGGGAAGCTGAGAGGGCTGGGTCAGGCTCTTCTTTACGCTCTGGGCCAAAGTTGTCCTTCGCTGGGCTCCCAGCATGCGGTGGCCCCAGGGAGTGCCGCCCCGAAGGAATGCCCCAGCTCAGAGGCACCAGAAGACTCCTGCCCCTGCACCAAGTGGGTCCTTTCCAGCAGCCATGAGGAGCCCACGGTAATCCTTAGGGATGGCCGCATCCCAGGAATCCCCTGCTCAAACTAAGCCCAGAGAAGCGACGTGGGCCCGCCCTCCAGGAGCTTCTGGTCAGAGGGCTCCCCTTGGACTGAGAGGTGGGGTGGGCAGACTGGCATGAGGGCCAGCACTGTAGCCCCCCACCTGGCCGTTTCTACAAGAACTGAGTACCCCCACTCCACTTCCCTCCTGATTCTAATGACTTTTAAATATTGGTAAATATTTTGGCTAAGGCAGGCTCTCGTGGCGGAGAGCAAAGCCGTCTGCAGTGCAGGACCTGCAAATTATTTATTAAAGATCTGAGCTGCGGCGCAATTATGTGGCAAGAACCCCAAAAATGAAATAAATAAGTAACAAAATAAATAAATAACAGCCACACTGGCCTCTGGAAGGCTTGGGGAGCTGCGGAGATGATTGCCGTCTTGATGAAATCCCCCCAGATGTAATGAGCTGATTTTCTGCTGTTAATATTGCATCTGCTGATGAAGGATTCGTTAGGATAATGGAACGAAGCTAAAATATAAATGACTCCCTGTCAAGAAGCAGCTTTTGTTTGTCGATCTCCTGACAGTTCCCGGGCCAAGGCAAGGGTTTCTGTGTGCACAGCATTCAGGAGCAGGCGGGTGCCGCGGAGGTGGTGGGGGGCGGGCTGAGGCTTGGGGGGCTGCCCCGAGGGCCTTGCTCTGGTTATCCTGGGCCTTCCCTGCAAGGCGGGACTCCCCAGACTTGGGGAGCCCTAGGGTCCTCGGGGTGGAAAGTCGCTGGCTCAGGCCCTCCTCCATCCAGAGGGCGGCTTGTTACACAAGCTGCTGGGCAGCCACTGAAGTTCCTGACAGAGACACGGATGGGCTGGGCCGTGTGTGTTGGGACCCACTCGTGAGAGGAGACTCAGTGTGCGTCTGCAGGGGACCAGAAGCACTGGGGATGCGCAATCATGGGCACTTGAGTGACGTGCCCTGGGGGAAGCCCATGACGGGAGCCAGCCCAGCCTTCCTCTCGTGTCTTTTCCCTCAAAGGTCTGGCACAGGCTCAGGCACACCTGTCAGGCAGGCATAGTCCATGCCGTTCTGGGGAACGAGAGGGCAATCGGACCCACCTGGGACAGTGGATTAGCCTTCCCGCCGCCTCGCCTGGCTTTTCTAACACCTGAGCTGGGCTGCCACATGGGTACCCTTCTCCTCTCTCGCTTCTGCTTCTGCATCTTCATTTTACTTGCTGTGGTAACATGCACATCACACAATTTACCGTTGTGACCGTTTGAAAGCGCATGATTTAGTGGCGTTGAGAACAGTTACAATGCTGTGCGCCCACCGGCAACACCCCGTTGCAGAACTTTTCTGTCGCCCCAGGCAGAAACTCCAGGCCCAGTGGCAGGCCCTCCCGCACCTGCACCCGCCCCCCCCAGCCCCCGACAAGCACTCATCTGCCTTCTCTCTCTGCGGGCTTGCTCATTCTGGACATTTCATAGAAACGGAACCACACGGCACGTTGTCTTCTGTGTCTGGCTTCTCCCCCTGAGCACACGTGTTTTCAAGGTGCATCCTTGGTGTAGCATAGAGGAGAATTTCATTCTTTTATGGCTCAGTAAGATTCCACTATATGGTTGTGCCACCTGTTGTTTATTTGGTCCTCTGTGGATGGATGGACGTTTGGTGGGTCTCCACCTTTCAGCTAGTGTGAATAGAGCTGCTATAAACAACATTAACGTACAGGTTTTTGTCTGAGTCCCTCTTCTCCGTTTTCTTGGGCGCATACCTAGGAGCGGAATTGCTAGATCTCTCCCTGGCTTCTTAAGGGCAGGGCCCTGGAAGCTAATAACAGGTCATATTTATTGAGCACTTCCTGTGTGCCGGACTGCAGGGCTGAGCACTGTTCCGTGGTCCTTCATAACAGCACGAGCATGGGAGTTCCGTGGGGGCTGTCTTCGCTACGCTCTGTTCTCTGGGTCTGGGACAACATCTGGCATAAAGTAGGTGCTTGAGGAGTAGGTACCGGATGAACTACCTTTAAGGAGGGGTCTCTTGTATCCCCACTTTTCAGTCGAAGAGGCTGAGGCGGAGAGAAGTGAAGCAGCCTGTCGTTCCCGCCCCCCGCCCCGCCCAGGTCATGGGGCAGTGAGTGGCAGGGGCGGGCGTCCAGCCCGGGGCTCACCAACTCTGCCCTTCCTCTCGAATACCTTACGTTCTGTCTTGTCCCTGCCTCGCCTGGTGTCCTGTGCTCAATCAGTACCTGACAATCCCTGTGGAACAGGGATGGGGAGAGTTCTTGAGTCAGCCCACCTGGCAGAGGGCTGGGCAAGGCCCAGAACAGTGTTGTCTGTCTGTGCCTCTGTCTGAAGAATGCACCCGTCTGTCCAGGGAGGTACTGCCTCACCTGGACGGAGCTGGCAAAAGCAGATTGGACACTGCTGGGCACCCCTCTCAGCACCCTGGGGAAACCTTCTTGCTGACTACCTTAGCCAGAACCACTGCTAACCTTGATTTTCAAGGCCTTTAGAGGGAGAACAAACCCGGCCACAGGGGAGAGGATGGGCTCTGCCAGGCAGATTGGAGGCACCCCTGCCTTCTGGGAAACGGGGGTGTTTTTTCCCCTTTTGGAGTCTCAGGAGGGGCAAGGAGGCTGGCTCCTCTCCTGGAGGGAGCCCTGAGAGAGGAAGGCAGGGCCACCCACCCCGTCCAAGTCAGGCCAGGTCCGTCTCAGTTTCTGAGATGGGAGAAGAGAGAAGGCAAGTTGGGCATGGGGACCACGCAGGGCAGCACCTGGCCGAGGGACTGAGGGCCCGGGCCACCAGGTCTGAGATAGGGAGGGAGGAGAGCTCGAGGCCCCAGGCTGGTGTGGAACCAGCAAAGGCTCCCCCTCTGCAGAATGGGGGTCAGCTGGGCAACCCCCGGCTCACTTATTTATCCATTAAAAATGCTCCCTGAGCCAGGGCTTGAGAGAACGAGGTGGGAAAGCCCCTTTCCTGTCCCCAGACCACTGGGTCCTCCCTCTTGACCCTGGACAGAGTTTTTCAGGACTCCGGCCAAATTCTAGCCAGGACTGTGTGGAAACTCCCAGAGCCAATCCAGAGACCTGCTCGACTCCGGGTGCTGGCGGCCACCCCCCCATCTGCTGCCGTCCTGCCTGGGGGGGGCCGTTTCCTTTCCCCGGGCTGGAGCAGGCGACCCACCCTGGCTACCACCCTGTCCAGCTCCGGCGGCACCTGCTGGGTTGTGCGGGGCCCTCGGCCCCTCATTGTCCTGCTAACCACTGTGTAAAAGTTTCAGATTCCCTTTGACCTTTCTGTTTTGCCTGGTCATGCCGTGGCTGCCCCACTGACACGCATCCCCTGGCGTCATTGCCCCGGTGGCTGCTCGGCCCCTGCCTGTGGCCTTTCTCCCCTGGTTCCATTTCTATTCTCTCCTTCTTTCCCCCTTTCTTTCTCCCTCCCTCTCTCTCTCTCCCTCTCTCTTTTTTCACTCTTTTAACATGGTTTTCCTAAAAAGTTTTTTAATCAATCAAATTTGAGGCAGAAAATAGGTTTTGTCACGCCTGGTCCCGGGGTGGTGTGGCTCTCACTCAGGCTCCTGACAGCTCCTCAATGCAGGAAGGAGGCCAAACAGAATATTTCTCGGGGAAAGTGCCCGTTTCCATGACACTGCCCCTTGTTGTCTGCGCTGCCCCCCTCCTCAAGCTGCCAGCTGACATGGCCCAGCCCCTGTGAAAGGGCCCAGCCAGGGGGAGGGTGTGTGTGAGGATGGGGGGAGGGGGCAGGGGACAGCGTTGGGGGGTAGATGGGCAGCCGACAGCTGTCCTGAGCCTCCGCGGCCTGAGGGGCAGGTAGGGGCGGCGTCGGGACCAGGAGCCTAGCCTGGTGCTGCATAATCAGCTGGGCCTCATAAATATGGAGCCTGGGAGCCAGGGGCGAGACTCTTGGAAGCCAAGTCCTGGAGAGTTGGTGGCTCCAGCCAGAGGGGACCGCACACAGATGGGTGAGACCTCTTCAGGTCCTGGTACGCTGGTCCCGGCGCTTCTTCACCCTTCCCTCAGGCCCCTTTTCCTCCTTTCCTGGGCTTCCCTCCTACCCTGGGGCCACCACAGCCCCCTCTCCACCCTCTTTGCCTTCCTTCCTGCCCTCCCTCCACTCCAGCACCTCTTGTGCAGGGGTAGCCTCTCGTCCCTCCCGGATCCCAGGCCCACGACCCCCACTGCCAGTGCCTAGCAAGTTCCCTAGGTCTTCCATGTCTACCCCACTCTCCCTCTTTCTCCTTCCCATCTCCATCTTCCGCCCTCTCCTCTCTCTTCTTGCTCTCTCTTTTATAATTAATGATTAGTTTTAATTGGTTTGCTTAGGCAGCCTAATAGCAAATTAACAGAAGCCAGCCCAGAGTTTCCAGGCTCGGGTGAGAGAGAGACCACTGTGCTTCGGGCCTGGCCAGGGGAAGGCATGGGCAAGGCTGGGCGGTGGTGTCTGCCTTGGCCTGCGGGCTGCCTGGGCCGGCTCTCAGCGGGAGGGCCTGGCCACACCTGGGCGGGCGCAGCAGCCAATGGGAGGAAGGCAACAGGATCTCCGCGCACCACCGGGCTCCTGTTTGTCAGCGCTCTCTGTGTTCTTATTCTCCCCCTTTCCATGTTCTTGTCCATATGCAGGACACTTGAGACAGGGCCAGGTACAAGGAGGGCGGGATCCGGCCTTACTCTGAGGCAGGGCTAGATTTCGATCCCACCCTGCTCGCTCATGCCCTGGGCAGCCTGACACCTGGGGGTGGACACCCTGCTTTTTCTCGTGTTCAGGAGGGAGCAGTCACTGGCTGTTGTTAGCCCAGCTGCCTGCCCGTACTCAGCCCCCACAGCCTGGAAGCGCCAGGGCCCGGTTCTGGTTCTGATTTGCCGGGTACCTGTACAAAGAACTCAACCTCTTGGCCCTCACTTTCTACTTAGGATAAAGCAGGTTGGGTGGACGGCCAGCTGGTGGAGAATGGATGCAGCGGTCATGATCCCTGAGCGTGTTACTTGTCCGTCTTAGCCAGCAAGGGTGTGCGTAACTTCAGCCTTCCTACGTGTAGGGGCTTCTGCTCTCCTCTGTGTTTCCTGCTCAGTACCTTTCCCCTGGCCTTACAGAACCCTTCCTTAACTACAGCAGCTTTCTGATTCTTCGCTGGGCCCTGGGTGCGCCCATCCCTCAGTCGCACAGGCCAGAACCAGGCGCCAGGGACAGTGAGAGGCAGAGACAGACAGGAGAAGATGCCCAGACAAGAATACAGAGATGAAGTTGAACTTTCCAGGTCCCCACTGGGGTTCCGGAACCCACCCAGTGTCCCAAATTCCACCCACATACAAGCCCTCTACTCCTATCAGCCCAGCCACCTGTCCCGGGGGCAGGTGAGGGACAGAAGCCCAGTTCACCTCCCGGCCTCCACGCGGTGTGCACATCTCTGCCCACCCCTCTCCCTCCTCCACCCCGACCAACTCCTGGAAAGTTTCCTCCCCGATTGTTCTGTGCGATCAGATCTGCAAGCTGCTCTCTAAGCTTCTTGTCACATTCTGACTTAATGAGGTGCAACTGCTGAGGGATTTGGGTTCGGCGCCCCGGTCTCCCGCACTCCCTTGTTGTCAGAAAACAGGGCTGGTTGGGGACGGCAACACTGCGCTGCAAGTCGTTATCATTCCGGTCAGTCTGTTTAACACAAAATTAAACAAAGAACTAATTAGTGCCTCATGAATTAATAAATGCACAGTTGCCGGGGAGGATGGGAGGGGAGAAAAAAGGTGGTGGAAGGGAGATACTGGAGTTGTGGAGTTGGGGGGCTTTGGGGGCTCAGGGCAGGCTGGCCAGGGCGCCTGGAGAGATCTCAGGCAGGCCGGTGTGGGACGGACAGGGCCCAGCCAGGTCCCTGGGCCGGCTGGGATGTGAGCTTGACAGCCCAGCCCGCCCAGCACCTCTCAGCCAAGCCCCAGGGTCTCCATCCCTTGCCCCGTGGCCCAGCCGTGCCCGGCTTCCACTTCCTCCGGCTCTCCTCCCCTAATTCTTCCCTTTCCCACTCCTCCCACCTCTGCCCCACCTTCCACCTTGGCATGGCTCCCCCCTTCCTCTCTGCTGCCCCCTATCTCAGCCCACCCAGCTCTCTGTAGACCCCCAGCTTCTCACCGCCTGGACCACATGGGCAGGTGTCAGAGGCCCACGGGGCAGCCCTCCCCAACTACTCGATGCCCACCAGAGCCCTGTGTCCAGCAGGGTGGGCTCTGCCCTGGTGGGCACCCCTGCCAAGGCAGCCCAGCAGAGGCAGCAAAAGCTGGCAGAGGACCCAGCCCTCCTGAGGAGGCCGTGTCAAGTGCAATTAGTATTGTCTGTCTAAATATGTCCTGAGAAGGGCGGGTGGGCGGCAGGATTGGGTGGCATTCTGGGAGCCCTGTACAAGGTCACCTCACCTCTCACAATCCCCCAATCTGATTTGGGGATTACACAGCCTAAGGAAACTGGTGTTATTTCTCTTGCATCATTGATAAGCCACAGATGCGGGAGTGGGGAAGAAAACACGCAATAAAGAGAAAACCCCTTCCTAATGTGGGTAGAGTTCTGAGGCCCAGGGGTCGGGGTGGGGCTGGGAGAGGCAGGACCTGGCTCAAGCAAGGGCGTGGGGCCGCAGTCAGCAGACAGAAGGCTCCTTGGGGTTTTCATCCACATAAGGAGTCTGTCCATTTGACCTTGGCTCCCCAAACTCGCTCTGAGGAGGAGGGCCTGAGCCAGGTGGGCTGGGCAGTGAGTTGACCGAAGACCCACACCGTGGCGCCGTTCACCCTCTCCTGACGTGGGCCCCACCCAGTGTTGGGTGACTCATGGGTAGGACCCCGGGGTGGAAGGCGCTCTCAGCAGCCTGTTCCTGGGAACTGAGGCTCCTCAATGCCGTGGCCCTGGTCCACCCCTGACCCTCTGTCACCCACTTGCTCTAGTGAACAGTTTGGCATCTGTCACTTTATTTTCAGGGGCTGGGGAAGAGATGGAAGGAGTAAGTGCTGCTGTGTTCTGTCATTGTCCCCAGGCCCTGATGCTTGGCTTGCAGCTCATGGGGCACCTCCACCCGCACACTCCTACCTCTTGCCTCTGATCTCTGGTTAGGGGTTCCCTGAGGACAGTATTTCCACAGTGACCAGCCCCTACTGCTTTCTGAATTTTTTTCAAATTTTGGTCGGCATAGACTTAAATAGGACAAAATCAGTGCCCTCTCAGCTTGTCTAAATTTTTGACCCCCTTGGCCGGCCGGCCCTGGAGCATCAGCCCCTCGGCCCGGAGGTGGCAGGGAACCCTTGGGCACCCAAAAGAGTGGTGGGTGTCCTGGCCCAACAAGCTAACGGGGCTCTTCTCTCTCCCTCCTCAGGATGAAGTGACGCCCCTCCTACAAAAGAGGAACCTCTAGGACCCGCTGCAAGGTAAGGCCTGAGCCCCTCCCCGACCCAGTGTCCCTTCCCCTCCTGGTGAACCCTGGCCTCCTTACTTCAGGTGTCCCCTGGGCTGGGGCTGGTCATGCTGAGCATCCAGGAAGGGCTGGGAAGATGGAGCCTGAGAATGGGGGCCACATTGCCCATTTGAACCTGGTGGGAAAGATGGCCCCAGTAGGAATGTCTCAGATTGGCTCTTAAGCTGGAAACAGTGTGGGGACACCTGGTGGCTTGCAGTCTTTGGGCACAGAACATGTTCAAGGCGGCGCAGGGCAGAGGGGCACCTGTGGTGCCAGGGCTGCCTGCCCGGTGGCACCACACACAGCCCTCTGCAACCCCGTGTGCCTGCTGTGGGGGCTGCTGCTGGCCCTCCCTGAAAGGTCTGCTGTAACTCATGCATGGGGAACCTCGCTGACTTGAAAGCCCAGTCTCGGGGGAGGCTGCCGGCCGCCCAGGGGCCTCCCCCTTCCTCGATGTGAGGCTGGCAGGGAGAAGGCCTCAGGCCCAGAGCCCAGAGCGGGCCGCTGCCTTGCCCTTCCCCAGGCCTAGGGCTCCCCAGGCGTGGCTAGGCCCTCACAGGCACTGTCAGACCCCGAGTGGCTCCAGGAACCTGGGGGCCACCGGGCCTAGGCCCCAGGCAGCGCCGTGTCAGAGGTGACCGGTGGAACGCCAGTGTTATGTAAATAGCGGGGCCTGCCCGGCAGGCGAGCCGACTGGCTGCGGCCATCCATCATCCTTGCTCCGCGGGGCGGGGGACAGACAGGGCACCGTGCGCCTGGCTCCAAACCTGTTTGTTTTCCCTTTGTCTCACGCGTTTTGGGCTGCCTGCGACTGGCTCTGGGTTTTGTCCTGATGGCCCCCTCCCGCCGGAGGACGGGGCGGAGGGAGGAGATTTGAGAGGCTCCCACCGCGGCATCTCTTTCGGACTTCAAAGGCTCCCCCAGCATTGTCTGTGCCGGCAGGCAGTGGCCCTGAAAAACGCGATCAGAGGCGGCCAGTGTAGGGCAGGCCCGGCCCGCGCCCTGCGCTCTTGCTGGGGCCGGTGGATTCCTCCCTTTGCCACCAGCACCACCCTGGTTACAGCTCTGCTCCCCGGGCCTCTCCCCTCGCCTTCCTCTCCCGGGGTGTCCCTGCCGGCCAGCCCAGCCCGCTGCCCCACTCCAGGCCTCCCCTCTCACTTAACCACATGGAGACGCCTGGGAGCTGCAAGGCTCCCCCCTTTTGCCTCGTCTGCACAGTGAAGGGCTTCTTAGGATGGTGGGATCGGGACAGACGGTTGCTGGACATCTGTTCCCCGTGCCAGCATGTGTGCTTCTTCCCTTCTTTTTCTCCATCCTCTGCCCATCCCTTCCCTCCACTTCTTGGCAAAGTCCAGACTGGATACTTCTGTCCCCCAGACACTGGGACAGAGCCTGGCGTCCCTGGTCCTGAAAGTCAGCCCTAGACGCTTCCGTTCTCTGCAGCAAGACTTGGCAAGGTACAGCCCACGGGCCAAACGTGGCCCACTGCCTGTTTTGTAAATAAAGTTTTATTGGAACACAGCCACACCCACTCATTTTCGTATTGGCTATGGCTGCTTTCACCCTACAATGGCAGAGTTGGGTAGCTACAGCAGAGGATGTTTGCCTGCAAAGCCTAAAATATTTACCATCTGGGCCTTGACAGAAAAAATTTGCTGGCTCCTGCTGTGGAGGTTCTGGCTCCTGCCTTCTGCTCTCTCTCTCTCTCTTTTTTAAGTGGTAATATACAAAACATGAAATTTAACATCGTAACCATTTTTAAGAGGACAGTTTCCTGGCATTACGAACTTGACAACAGAACTTGACAACATTGAGCAGCCGTCATTCCACCCTGTGCTCATTGCTCTGAGCGGCCCAGGCAGCAGCCGAGAGGCCTGTCCTGGGTTGTTTGTGGCCTTATCTTTGGGGGCCGCTCTCTCTCTCCCTCCTCCCTGTGGGGCCTCAGCCTCTGCTCAGCCCCACTTCCCCAGAAGTCCCTGCAACAGCCTCTGCGTCCGCAGGCCTCTTGCTCCCGGCATCCCCATTAGTCTTTAGCAAATTCTCAGATCCACCATTTCCTCTTCTGTAAGGTGAGCAGAATACCTACTTTGTGGGATTATTGAGACAAGTGAGCAAGTTCGTGTAGCCGCAGGTGTCTAGCCTGGGGCCTAACTGGTGCCCCTGTTCCTTCTCTCCAGCCTTCCCTCCTCTCCCCGCCTGGGCGGGTTCCACCGAGTTCCCCACCCCTGTCCCAAGACCTCTGAGCCTGACTTCTCAGAGAAGGTGAGGCTCCCGCCTCCCCCTGGGCAGTGGGCTAGGAGCTGTTGGAGATCTCAGGTCGGTCCTGGGTCCTCCACGGCTGCGGCCGGGGCCTGGGACACTGCACAACCAGTTTCTCCTTCTGTGACAGGGGTCCTGACCACGATGCCCCCCCACATCACAGGCTTGTTGCAAGTAGGAGCTGGGGTGCCTGGGGTGCTGGGGTGCTGCCGCCAACAGGGAGGCCCGAGGCTGCATGGTGGGCACTTGCTCTGCGCAGGGGCAGGGACCTCGGCCACTCTGACACATGACTACGCTGTGAGCTATTATGGGAGCCGGGCTCCAAGCCCTGGAGGAAGGGCTGGCAGGGAGGGAAGGCGAGGGGCGGGGCAGAAATGAAGCTGTGCGGCAGTCAGAGGTCTGCGACCGGAGCTGCGTCCTGGCACCGGCCACTGGCTGTCCGCTCCTGCTGCTGCTGCCACTGTCTCCCTCCCTGTCCTCTTTGCATGGGCTCCTGGCCTCTTGTACCCCTCTCCTCCCCCACCCCGCTTTCCTTCTGCATCCCACCAGTTTCTCTCCCTCCTCGCCTTCCCACCACCCACACCGCTACACCCCAACTCCAAGCTGGCGCTCTCTCTCTCTCTCCCCTTTTCATCTACTCCGAAGGCTTTACTTTACTTCCTTGTCACCCTAATTGATTGCATTAACCTTTCAGCGTATTGGATTTCCTCGGCATCGTGCAGAGAGCCCTGCGCAATATGCTTATAATCTGAGCCATAATGGACAGTTTGCAGTCAACAAGCCCCTTCTCCCATCTCTGCCACCGGTCCGTTGACATCTCTTTTGCCCAGGCCATTGTGGCCACTTCCCGAAGCTGGCAGGGATGGGGAGGGGGCTGGAAGGAGGCAGATACAGTTTGACCCCACCCTGGATTTCCCTGCCTCTCCCTCCTGGCCTCCTACCTCCCCCACCACCCCCTGCTTCTCCAAGCTCCCCCGCCCAGGTCCTCGCCAGGCCTCTGGTCTTCGTGAGTCCTCTGAGCTCAGCACTCTGCTTCTGGGACTCTGCCTAATGAGTGGCTGATGGGCCCGGCTTGGATTTGGGGAATAAGAGTCCCCAGGGTTCCACCAAATGGTTCTCAGAGCAAACGGTTGCTCCCTCAAGTGCCTGGGAGGCTTTGGGGGAAATGGCAACCAGGAGGTGGGGGTGGCTGAGGAATCTGAGCTCCCTGGGCTTGCCTGGCCCCTTAGCCAACGGGAGGCCTCTGTGGATCTTCTGGAAGCTGGACCCGCTCCTGGAAAGGGTGTAGGAGCACAGGGGAGACAGAAAGAAGGGGATCTGTGGAAGCCCAGGGAAGAGAAACATTCTGCTGGGGCTGGCCATGGACGCAGGCCTCTCCCAGGGGGCGAGGGGGCAGGCACATGCATTCCCTGTTGGGGCGCTGTGCCCCACACTGGTCCTGGGATTGTGATTGGGGTGCACAGTGGGATGTCTCAGGGTCTCTGTCTCCCATCTGACTTGGGAGCAGTTTGTTCAGACCCACCTGCCTTCCTCAAGGGAAGAGAGGCGTGACATCAGCAACAGAGGCATCGGCTGGAGAGAATTCTCTGCAGGGCAGAATGCTCGGCCTGATAGGAGACGGGCAGGGGGGAGGCAGGAAGGAATGAGAGCTGGCTTCTCGGCTTGGTAGGAATGAGCTCCCACTGGTCGGTTCCCTGATGGGCACCCGCCCATCTAGCAGAAGGTGAAGGAGCCAGCCCAGGCCAGCTGCCTGGTCCTGGGAGCTCCGTGAGTCTTGCCCCGTAGGTCCTGGCTGGGCTGCCAGCCCTCAGACATGCAGCCCGGCCTGCCAAGTCTCCATTCACAACAGGATAGATGTTGGGTTGAATACATTAGTGTCAGGCCGGAGGAGCAGGGTGGAAGGTCCCCTAGCCCCAGCACTTTCTCTCTCCCACACTGGTCTCTACACCCCCACGCCCCTGCCCATCATCTTCTCCTTCTGACCAACCCCCCACCCTGCCATCAGTCCATCACTCCGAAGGGCAAGCTTTGGCAAGAGGAGGCCGGACTAGGTCCTTCCCATCCTCGCCCAGGGATTTTGGGGGTGGGCAGAGGGCGCAGCAGGGAGAAGACAAGCAGCGAATTAAAGTTTGCTGATTGTCAGTGTCAGGAGGAGCTAAATAACCCTGTAACTAGTATGAAGGTGAATTCACGGTCTGCTGCACATGGAAAATACGAGCGCTCTGTGAGACGGAGCGAGCGAGCGGCGATCTGCCTGCCACGCTGGGCAGCCTCCTCTCCAGGGACCCGGGCAGGGAGGCAGGAGGAGGGCCATGCGCTTTCCCATCCCTGCCAGGGAGCGGCCGCCCGGGAGCCCCGCACAAGTACGGGGGGCAGCTCAGCTGCTTGACAACCTCCCGGCCAGGCACCAGGGACCTAGGTAGGCGTTTGCAAGCACCCAGCAATGTACGTTTGTGGACACCAGCCCAGGCCCTCGGCCACACCGTCCGTCCCTTCCGCCTTCGTCACGAACCCTCACGGAGTGCTCACTCTGCGCCAGGCTCTGTACCATGCCCTTAGGACAATTCGTGCCATACGTGCTATTGTTGTTCCCCCTTTCGTCCCCACTTTTTAAATAACCACTTTGTTGAGATATAATTTACGCACAAGCGCACAATTCACAAGGTTGTGCAACTGTCGCCACTAGCCAATTTTAGAATAGTCTCTTTGCCCAGAAAGATACACTGTGCTCACTAGCAGTCACTCCTGGTCCCCTAGACCCCGGCCCTGGGCAGCCACTGATCACCCTTCCCTCCAACACTGAGCATAGGGAGGCTCAGAGAGGGTCAGCAACTCGGTTTTGGTTGCACAGCCAGTGAGTGATGGAGCTGGGATTTGAACCAAGGTAGTGGGTCTACAGAGCCACAACTCTGTGAGGGACTGCCCGATGTCCTGGCTGCCCCACCCACCCACCCAAGGCACATGCCATGACACATGTTTCCAACAGCATGGGCTCAGGCATGTATGAGCACCATCCAAACACGTAGGCTCGGGTGGCGACATGCATCTCTCTCCCCAGGTACACTTGCGATTCCGTACAGAAAAATCTCACAGCCCTCAGAAGGACAGCCAGGCTCCCCTCCTCCTGAACCTCCCCTCCCCCAGCCAAGCTCCTGGAAGGGAAGGTGGCCACAGGAACCTGCTGTAGCAACAGGGGAGCTAAAGTAGCCGGCGGGACCTGGGTGGTTTTGGAATTTTAACATGAGAAATCCCCATATCTCCTGGTAGCCGATAATTGTAACTGAAACAAAATGCCAACACCACATTCCAGAACAGGTCTCTGCCCAGGCTGGGGCCACAGGCTGGGCTGTGCCCACGGGGGCGACGTGGCTACGGCAGGTCCTTGCCTTGCTGGCTCTCCTTTGCCTCTGTCCTGCTCCTTTTCTCCTTTCTTCCCCTTTGCCTCTTTCTTCTTCACACTCTCGTGTTCCCACCCCAAAACTTAAAAAAAAAAAAACAAAGGAAATAAAGAGGCTTTTGACCATACTCTTGCACTTGCAAAATTTGGGAATTAATGTGAAACTTACTGCCTCTGATAAGTGAGAGATACAAGGGCGAAAGACAAAGGGAAAGGTAGACACGAGAGAATAAGTGTCTGTTGGATTTGGTTTGGGGTTTTTTTTCCTCCTTCTTCTCTCTCCCTCCAAAGCGGAGGATCCGGCCGGGCCAGTTTGGATATTTATTAAGAAAAAGCCAAAGATAATTAACTTTTTTGTTTTTGTTTTGTTTGCGGGTGCCTCCCCTGCTGGCGCTCCTGACTGCTTGGCAAATTAAACCTGCTCCCTGGGTGCTGGGCTGCCGCAACTCTGCTGCTGGCTGCCCCGAAACTGCTGGGCTGTCGGCTGCCCACCCAGCTACCCACCTTGGGTTTCAGACCTGGGGTCACTTTATGCCACCACTGATGCCACCGCCCCAGGCTCTTCTGACTTGTAGAACAGCCTTTAGAGGAGGGTAAGTGGTCTGGGTGGGGGAGGGCTGAGAGAGGAGGGGCTCTCCCGTGGGGCAGGGGCACGTCTTCTGGCCAGTCCAGGGCTGCCGGCTTCCCAGACAGAATGAGCTGGAAGGGCAGGGAGAGGCCAGATTGGGACCATGTTGACCTTGAGCTCTTCTCCCAGGAGCTGGGTGCTCTGCCAGGACCCATGCCCGCAGGAATGCTCTGGAGGAGACTTGGGGGGGGGGTGGAACCACCTCATGAGCTCTGTCCACCCTTGACACCAGGCTCCGTTCCCTCCCACCTCTGACCCAGCCCAGGCCACCTGGGGGCCAGCAGGATGGTTAGAGAGCTGGCACTTGGGTAAGAAGCTAGCCGCCTCTGGTCTGCTGCCCTAGAATCCTACAGAACCCCGAGGCCAAGCTGTGACCTGAGCCTGAGCCCTGTGCCCGGGCCAAAAAGGTAGCAGTTATAGACTTCTTGGTCGGGGACAGAGGTGAGGGCTTCTCAGGAGTCAGGGCAGCCAGGAAGGAAGGCAGGTCCTCTCCAGGGGCCAGCCCAGCCCCACGCTGAAGGGGCTTGGTGTGGTTTGTCCCTCTGCTAAATTAACGTGCTCTGGCGGCCCCTCCCCTACGTGGGCCCGATCCTCTGTCCCACTGGCTTTGTCCCGAGTTGGACAAGTAAGCAGCCATGTGAGGTGCCTCCAGGTGGGGAACCTGCTTTGCAGCTGGGCACAGAGAGGAGGGCATTTTTCAAGGATTTTGCTGGCCCTCTTTTTTTTTTCCTATGAAATATAAGGATGTGCAATTTTTTTTGGTTTCAATTTAGCATTGGAGAATTTTATAATTTAGTAATTAAAATCTCTGATAGGCTTTAGAAATTGCGGCTAATTGAATTTAATGGGAAGATGATTTTCAATTTTATTTGATTACCGGGACCCCTGGCATCGGTATTTATGGGAAAAAAATGGGAAATGTGCTGTGTGGGCTAAGATGGCATAATTGAATTAGGGATAATCGGATTTCTCCGTCATGAATTTCACTATAATTTTCCTATAATTTTCCATTAGATATCTAGTTTACAAATATTCACAAAGAAATGAAGCTCTTTCGGAATGGAGATTGCTGGCTAACAGGATTATGGGGCCAAGCGTGCGGCCGTGCCAGCCCCTGTACTGCCCTAATGCAGGCCCTGTATCTGCCTTGCCCTGAGCTCCAGCCTGGCCTCAGCCCCTCGCTCCGCCACTGCTTTGCCGCTCCTCTCCGCCCTTTGTTTTCTCCGTCCCTGCGTACCCCCTGCCCTGACACCCACCCTTCTGTGGCCTGCCACCTCTCGTGCCCTGGCACACTGTCCTGTCCCTGTGCCATGGTGTCTGGGCTCTGCCCTCGGTCCCCATCACGCTTCCTGTCCATGGTTTGCTCGCCCGCTCATTGCTCTCCCTGACACCCTCCCTCCCTCCATCAGCCTGGGGAGTGCACTCACACGCAAACACATGGACTCCCTCGCAGGTGCGAACACGCTTGTTCACATGCGCACACAGTCCTTTGGCCGAGGCTTCTGTGCCCTGGCCCAGTCGCCTCGGAGGGAACCAGTTTATTGGGATCCTGGGGTGGGGTGCAGGAACAAAAGGAGCTTTGTTCAAGTTTATGTGAAAGTTACAAATTCAAAATGAGAGCAGATAAAGCATGAGATACCTGGTGTGTAAACAGGCTGGTGAGTGAGAAGGCCCCAGGCTCGGGAGGGAGAGAGAATGAGTGGGCAAACTGGGGGTGCAGGGGGCCTGGGAGCCAGCGACTGAAGCTTGCCTGGGGAGAGCCGCCAGTTTCCACCGGACTCATGTCGGGGGCCTGGGGGTGGGATTGCTGTGCAGGTCGCCACTATTTCTCTTGGAGGCGAGGTGCGTAAGGAGGAGCTGGTGGCTCTGGGCCCAGGGCCCCGAGACCAGGAGGAATTGTGGCATTGGGCTTTCTGTCCCCCAAGTCCCAGGCACAGATGTCCTCACTGTGGCTTGGCCTCAGGGTCTAAGGAGGTGTCACCACATCAGGATCCTCAAGTCAGAAATGGGTCATAGATGCCAGAGTTCTGGGCCTCTCCCCTTCATACGAGCACACGCCCGAAGAGAGGCAGAGAAAAATCTGGGACCCCTCCATTATGTGGTCTCTGACTCACACCCAGGACCCCAGTGCCTCAGCCTTTTTCTCAGACCTTCTCAAATCAAAACACACCAAGAGGGCCTCACCTTCTGTGCCCCTGGGGCCTGTCCTCCACGGAGGCCCCTCACCCTTGGGCAGGACCTCTTAAGCCGATAGTAGCTGATGGTGGCCCTCATCTCGGCAGAGCAAAGGCTCTGGGGGCCCCACCTCCCTCCACCACTGCTAGCTGCGCTTGGCAGCTCCCTCTGGCTGGCTCTGCCTTCCTTCCAGCTTGCTTAGTTTTGTCTCTTCAGCCATTCCTCTCCAGTCTTCGTCCACCAGAGGCCTCAAAGTTATCACACAGCCAATCTCGTTGGCCTTGCCTCAGTAACTAGAAGGCATGTCCTTCCATGCCCTGACCACCACCAGAAGCAGCCCAGAAGGACTTGTGGGTCACATGTGCAGGGAGCTCCCCGTCTATGCAGTCGCCTTCAGATGCACCAGGAAATCACCCTTCTGCCCCTGTGTCATCAGGCTTCCTTCTGCATTTCCAGATGCCCAGATGGGGAAACAGACACTCGGGATGCGGGTTTGGGATTGACTGTTGTTACAACCCAAAGCCGCAGACCTTGCTTTGGGGAATCATGGGTGGTAGGACGTGTGTACTCCAGGGCATCCCTGGATGCAGAGATGCCCTATCTGAGATCCTGCCTGGGGGACAGCAGGTCATGACCCCTCTGCCTGGCTGCCCTATGCGAGCAGTTATACCGGCCTCTGGGTAGCACGGGGCTTGGTTTGTATGGGGAGCCTTGCTCCCTTATTCAGAGTTTTAGGGCCAAGGGACACTCAGTAAGCTTCTGGGCCTCCACCTATTGTCCCCACATAGGGACAGAGCAAGCCTGAAGGGCAGAGAGCTATGTGACAACCAGGAACACGAAGAAGGCATCAGGGAAGGCAGTGAAGTAGGTGAGGGATGCTAACCTCCTTATGAGGCCATTTGAAACTAAAGAGCAATCCAAGAAGAAAGGGAAAGTGGGAGAAAGAGTAGATTGTTAACGCCCTGACTTCTTTGCCCCAAGGCCTCCTTGGGCCCCTCTCTTTGCAAAATAGAATTATTGCAAAAACAGGTCAGCGCCATTTTGCTGAAGGCAGCCCAAAGACCAGAGAAAGACCTCCTCTTATTGAAGGCAGTGTGGCGTCCCCTGAGACAGGATAGGGAAGGAAGGCAGCAGGGTGGACACAGAAGGGACCGAGGGAGAGCTAGTGACAGTGAGATCTGGGTACTTCACTCGCACAACTGCCCACATTCCCACTTGCCTGGCTGCCTCCTTCTTGGCGACTCCGCCAGGCCCAGTGAGGAACTTGGGTCACTAAAATTTAAGGAATCTCAATTTATCCGGGCCGCAGCAGGGACGTTTGGGGGCCATAGAAGGAGGCCCACCAGAATGACTTCTCCGAGAGGAAAGGAGGAGGGACAAAGAGTAGACAGAGGCGCAGGTGGCAGGACGCTGGCTCCTGGTTGGGAGGTGCCTGTGCCCTGTCTGCCAGGGCCTTTCACGGGGCACAGCGGCAGAGGCGAGAGGGTGGGTAGTAAGCCCAAGTGATTGCGCTCCGAGAAGAGAGAAAAGTTTCTGTCCTGGCGGGGTGAGAGCGGAAGGAGGTGCTGCAACCCCCACCCCCAATTCCCAGCTTCAGGGCTGGAGACTGAACTTCGACAGGAGATGGCCGGAGAGCAGGGCTGTGCAGCGGCCCGGCGTTGGCCCGGGTGGGGAGGGAGCCAAGAAACCGAAGCGGCACAAACCCGGGGTTCCCCGCGCTCCTGGAGCCTGCGAGGTGTGCGAGGCCGACGCGCGTGTTTCCCAACACACCCAGCCCCGCTGCCCCGGAGTCTATTTCTTCTTCGAACTAAAAAAGCAACCCCACCAACAACATGCGGTTCGAGTACGAGGGGGAAACAAAAACCCCAGTACCCTGGCACCCGGAGTCCTCGGAGCGCGCGGCTCGGCGGCGCGACCCCGCTGCGCTCACACCTGCGCCCGCCCGCGCGGAAAAGTTTGCGCGGCCGCGCACCCAGCGAGGTCCGGGCCGACCGGTGCCTGGGAGTGAGTGCGCGCGCCCGCCCGCCGGCCCGTGTCCGGCTGGAGTTAGTGCGGGGGCACGAACCTCGGCCACCGGGCGCCCGTCCCCCTCCCGCCGAGTCCCGCCCCCCTCCCCGCGAAGTCCGAGGTTTAGGGAATCACGGAGCCAATTAGGCCGGCCGCCCGAGCCGGTGCGCTGAGGCCTCGCGCGCACGCGAGGGAGTCGGCGCGAGTGAGGGAGGGAGCGAGCGCTGGGCGCGGGCGCGCGGGAGGGCGCGGGCGCGGCGCGGGCGAGCGCGAGCCCATTCACTCCGGCCTCCGGCTGGCGGGTGCGCGCGCGGGCGGGCCGAGCTCTGCTCTTTCACCTGCCGGGGCGGCGCGGGCCGGGCCCAGAGGAGGCGGTGCCCCGTCCGCCCTGCCAATCACCTCGGCGCCTGGCAGCGCCCCCGGCCGCTCCCGCCCACCCGCTCCCTCCTGCCAAACTGTTACCCTGAGTGTTACCGTCAGGAGCAATGACATCAGGGCTTTAAAACAACTTGTTATTCGGGGAGTAATCAGTTGCAATTAGGCATTAATTAAGTATTATGAAAGTTGATTATTTAAGTGAATTCGGCTTTCGACTCTCCGACTATGGTGAGTATCCGAGTGGGGCGGGGGAGGGCCGGGGGCGCGCCGCGGGGATCCGACCCCCGCGCGGGGCGGAGGGCGCGGGCGGGGTGGGGGCGGCGGGAGCCCGGCCGGGCGGGCGGGTGGGCGGGGGCGCCCCTCGGCCTCGCGGGCCGGCCGGGCCCCCCGACCCGGGCCACGTCTATAAATAGTTTCTCTTTTAGTTTAATAAACTCGAGAGCACAGCGGAGCTGCTCTGCGTGTGCAATGCCGGAGCGTGAGAGCGAGAGGGGAGGGAGGGAAAGTTTCGCTCTCCCTCCCCGGGCCCCCTTCGCATTTCTCCCCCAGTCCCGGGGACTTGTCCGCCCCTCGATGGGGGGCGCGGCGAGCGGAGGGGGCGGAGGGGGTGTGGAGCGGGGAATACTGCGAGAGACTAAACCGATTTTCTTTCCTTCCCTCTTCTTTTTTCGGCGATCTTTGAAGAGTTTGGGACCAAGGAGAGGAGAATGGATCTTGGTACAGGTACCGGCCGGTGGGAACCAGGGGAGGCTCTTTCACTTTTCTTTCGGTTCTTTTACGGAAGTTATTATTTTTAGCCCAATGAGGTAGCAGCTGGGTGTGGGGCAGGGGCTGGCCAGAAGAGGGTCCGATGCCGCTGCGCTTCTCGCCCTGGTTTCTGGATTGCGAGGCTTCAGATGATATTATTGTTATTATTTGTGACTTGCTTGGTGACTATGACTAATTTGATGCTTGTCATTATGAAAGAACGGAGGGCAGACGGAGCTGGGGGGCACCCAGAGAGAGGATTTAGGGGGTTTTTGTGGGGGTTTTTGTTCTCCATGTTTTTTGAATGGCTCCGTGTGTTTTCTGTGTTTTTTAATCCCTGCAAAGATCTCTGTGTGTCTGGCTGTGGGGTGTGTGTTTTTATTTTTTTAGTGGGGGGTGGTTTAGTTTTTGAAAGCAGCGTCCTGTTGGGAAAGGTGGTTAGTCTGGTTTCGGGGCGACTGTCTCAAGGTAAAGGAATTTAATTTATTTGGGACAAGGCTGTGTCGGATGATCAAACTGCTTATTATGGCTAATGAGTATTTTTCACCTGAGAATCCGTGGGATGAGGCGGCTGTTATCAGTTCAAAGTGCTGGGCCCAGGCCTCTCTCCCACCCCCTTTTCTAGCCCCCACCCTGGGACAGGGTAGGCCAAACTAACTACCACATTTGGGCGTCTGGGTTTTGGGAGGGCTAGTATGGCGCCTAGACCAGGGTTCCAGATAGGACGGTGCTGACCTGAGGCAGAGTGTATCCTGAGATTTGGGTGTTTTATTGGTTTTAATCTAATTTTGCTCCATATTTCTCTTCTCTTCCCATCTGGAGCTCCAACCTAAGTCCAGAGTGAGGTTTGCCGTAGTTCTTCGGGCTGTCACTCTCTGTTGAAACCAGATTTTGAGCAGGACCCTCAGATCCTTGGTGGACATAAGCAGCTGGCTTCTTCCTAAATGTTTTTAAAAGAAGGCAGCCATAAACAGGCCAATAATTCATTGAGACTGATCTCTGAACCCTCCTGGGCCGTTGACAGAAGGATAAATGCTATTGGTGGCTATTAGAGTTGTTGTTTATAATGGGCCCAAGTTCACAGCATTGTCCCTGGGGACCCATGAGCTGACATTTGACCTTCTGAGGTCAAAGGGGATTGGGCAGAGAAGACAGGAAGACAGCACCGAGGGCCCACGGAGGGCGGCCTGGTGGTCGGCTTTGGGAAGGCGATGTGTGAGGTGGCGAAGGGTTGTTCGCAGTGTTAAGACTACACCCAGCCAGATGTGATTTTGGTGTATCTGATGTGGAGGTCCTGAGGACCTTTGTGCCCAGGAAGGGTGTGACACCCCCTGCTGGGCAAAGTGGTGAAGGTGTCTACGGCCTCTGCTGCCACCCTGCCCCTCCCTGCCCTCCACTCCCACAACGAAGCAGCCGCCCCCACCTCTAATCAGGTGTCTCATCACCTCCCTCTCAGGCCCCACCCCCTTTCTTCGGAAATGGGGCCCCCACCCATCCCTACAAGAAGCACACCTTACAGATGGGCCAGGTAATGCACCACCCCCTACCTGGGGCAGGCCACGCCCCTGCTTGTGGGCGGGCACATGGGACCCAGCCATTACTCAGCTGCAAGGCGGGGCCCTCTTCGCGTTCTGCCTTCTAACCTGGGTGCCAACTGGAGCTGGCGTCCGTCCTCCTGCCCTGCGCCGACCAGTCCCTCCCAGCTCTACTCTAGAGACCTTCTGTAGGGTGTCCCTACCAGGGAGTAGGCCTCTTGGGCTTGTGAGGGGCAGAACCTCTCATAGCATCTCTCCTGGGCCTTAAGGAAACATAGTTCTCCCAGCACTCCAGGGACAGCCATTGGAAACTAGTCCTAGAAGCTAGAAGGGCCCCTGAGGTCAGCTAGACCCCCTCGTAGCCACAGCAGGTTGCTCGCTCCCCGCAGGACCCAGGCCTGGACTCTGGCCACTCAGTGCTGGGAGGTCCAGGGTGTCAAAGTTCTGACTGTTTCTGGGAGGAGTCATCTGGAGATACCATCTCAGCCTTTTCTTTGAACTTGAAAGTTTCACTTAATCTCAGAACTTCAGAAGAAAAGCACTTTTTCCCCTCTTCACTAAAAAAGGGAAGCAGGTGGGAACTCTGAGATCCCCTCCGAGCCATCTCTGGCTAACTCCGTGGTCATCTTCCTTCCAACTTGGGGACGTACCCCTGGGCACAGCCCGGGCCAGGGGCCTGATTTGTGGCCAGGGCTCATTGCTGGTGTGGTGAGGGGCTGTCTTCTTTTGTGTTATTCTGGGCAGTTGCCACCCAGGGCCTCTCTAGCACAGTAGAAGTCTGGAGGCACAGGCCCCAGAAGGCTGCCAGCGCCAGGGATCCAATACGCATTGGATCAGGGATTAACATCGCCTCCAGCCCGGGACAGCTCTGGGCCCTGAAGCGCTCCAACTATAAGTGAGGCAGTAGTGGGAGAACCAAGGCTTCTCAGGAGGGGACAGCAGGATCTCAAGACCCTCAGGGGCCATGTGGATCCCTTTCCCCCACCATAGTTCAGCCAAGGGCTGGATCAATCTGGACGTCTTTAGCAATAAAAAATGCCGATGTCGTCCTAATTCACCAGGCCCCGAGATGACAGCAAATTTACATTTTTTAATTAAACTAGCAGCCAGTTTTTATGAGAGGGGGTTGGGTTATGCAAATCAAATGGTTGTGTACGGAAGATTAGGAGAGTTTGGGAATAAATTCCACAAATGCTAATAAAAAAAAAGGAAAGAAAAAGAGGCAGGGAGGGAAGAGAGAGAGGAAGAGAGGAGGGCATCGTTCCATTAGGCCCTTTTAGAGTGATTTCCCCGGGGGAGGGAGTTGGAGGGGGGAGAGGCCGGAGGAAGCTTTCAGACATAGGTAAGCCCGTCCTGCAGCTGGGAAGCTCCTGAGGATTAGGCCCCACTAGGCCAATTCCTAGGTCCTGGGCCAAACTGGAGGCCAGGTGACAGTGGCTGTGAAGCAGCAGTAAAGCTTTGAAAAGGAACTTGCCCTTGATTTCCTGGGATCTGGTTATAATTGCTCCACTCTCTCTAAGGGGAACTAGAGAAAAAGGGGAGGGGCTGTTCAGAGTTAGAGCTGCCCATCAGAGGATTCAAGGTAGGCTCTACCAGGCAAAGGGCCAAAGAGGCTAGTTCATAGGGATGGCCAGGGACCGCAGGGGGAGCTGGCGAGGGGCTGCACGGCCACTGGGCACCAAGTGTGCAGCGGCCATGTTATAGAGGCAAGTCAGTGGGAAGAAGCGGTGCTGGGACTCCAGGCTGAGTCCCCCTTGCATTGCACACAGATCCCCCATGGCATCTGGGCTCTGGCCTTAGCTGTGCAGGAGGCCAGGAAGGATGGGGTCAAGGGAGTTGAACCAGGTTGGCGCAGCAGCTTGGTTCTCGGAGTGGAATTTCCTAGTAGCCAGGTGCTTCGAGGGCACACAGTCTCGAGGTAGGAGAAGAAAGGCTGCAGGCTTCTTCCAGGTGGTATCCCATCCCAGGGGGCGAAGAACTTGGCTTTCCCAGGCCAGCCTCTGTGTGTGCTGCTCAGGCCCCTGCTGCCCAGAGCGTCAGTCCACCTCCAGGCTCTTAGGACTTCTGTGAGCTTCCCATTCAAGGCCAGCACCTGCCCAGAGTGGAGGCTTCTAGGAACCTTGCTGGCTCTGGTTACACCTTGGACCCGGCGTGTGCTGGGGATTGGGAAGGTCCTTGCGCTGATTCTGCAGGAAGAGATTCCAGGCCGGGCTTGGGGCAGAACAGGTTGCCCTCAATCTGCCTTTCTCAAGCCTTTGCTTGGCCAGATACACCCACTCGACCAGTCTAAGCTGGGGCCAATCCCTGCGATGAGGTTGGGCACCGGTTTTGCCAGTCTGCTGCAGGGGGGTAGGTACTTTAGTGCCATCTTGGCAAGAAGGAGCAGGCAGAGCCGAGGACAGAAGAGACTCTCTCGGAAATGGCGAGTTTCCTGGTGCCATTCAAACAGAGGCTGGCTGTGATGTTTGGAGGGACTTGAGCATCAGGTGACATTCAGGGTCTCTGGCCCTTCGACTCCCAGATCGATTTCACTGGGAGGATTCAACAGGCCCATCTTGGGGGGGGGTGTTGAGTGGACAAGGTGAGAAGCGCGTTGTTTGAAACATTTCTCTGGAAGGAAGCATTTGGGATAGGCAGCCCTGGGCCATGAAGTGGCCTCTTCCCAGGCCTGCCCGAGTCATACGACATCAGAGCAAACCCAAGACGAAAGACCTGGCGGAGCCATTTTCCTCCAATGGGGGCAGAGGCAGCAAGGGCAGGTCTGGAAGGATCCCTACCAGACCCACCCTCTCTCTCCAGGCCCTTTCTCCCTATAGGGACCAGCCAGGGAACCCCATTACCTCTCCTGTCCCAGAAGGGCACTGGGGCCAGTGTTAGTCAGACCTCTCTGCCGGTCTTGCTGTCACACCTAGGTCCCCCCACCCCCCATGGCCAGGGAGTCTGGCTGAGTTGCAGCTTGGGTTTTTATGATGGAAAAATAAAATAAATGGAGGCACCTTTGGAAGGCTGAGTCACGCCAGCAACATCTCCTCATTAAAGCTGCTGCCCTGGCTCAAGTCCCCTGGCAGGGGATTGGGTGGAGCCCGGGAAGGCTCCTGGCCCTGACTCCTCCCCTTCCTAGACCCTGCCAGGTTTGTGATGCTCCTGCCCCTTCAGTCGGTCTCCGCTGGCTGGCCCACCGTTCTTAGAAGGATCAGGCTGTTTCTCCCACCCCGCCCTCACCCCCCCACCCCACCCCAAGGCTTCCTCTGTCACACTACCTGACACTAGTTGTAAACCTTGACCACCCTGACTGAAGCCACTCCTCATCCCCCTCCCCCCTCCTCTCCCTTCTGCTCCCCCTTCTCCTCCTCATCTTCAGGGGAAGGAAGTTGCTCTGTAGTAATTACAGCCTGTGGGTCCCCAAGGCAAGCAGCAGCTGTTCCGGGATAGCTAGGCCAGGGTACAGCAAGAGGAGGAAGGAGCGAGGGAGGAAGAGGAGGGAGAGGAGGGCTGATGGCCCCAGTGTGCAGAGGGGAAGGGACTGCTTCACTTGGATTGACTGTGAATGGTGGCACCCCTTGGCGGTCCGGCCTTCGACACGGCGGAGCACCCTCACGTCCCAGTTCATCAGGACACCCCGTGCCCTGCTGGGGGAGAGCCCTCATTCAGGTAGTGAGACCTGCGATTCAGTCAGTGTCCGGAAACACCCTCCGCAAGAGCTACAGAAATGAAGACCACCTGGCGGAGGGAGGGAGGCAGGCAGGTGTGTTCATCTGTCACACCAGGCACCGGAGCACAGGGGCAGCAAGCCCGGGAGCTCTGCGACCGAGTGGCCTTTGGACCCGATCAAGGATGGGCAGTATGGGGACTGACGGAGATAGGCAGACTATTTCCACCTTCCAGACTCCCACCAGGCGTCTCCTCTCCTGTGTCCTGCACCCCTCCCCCACCCTGAGGGCATAGCTCTCGCTTCCCACTGTGCAGCCCCAGCTTTCTGTTCCTACTGCCCAGGCTGCCCAACTCCCTAAAGCCAGGCGCTCCTGCCTACCTTTCCCGCTCCCTGACCCTTTGCGGCCTCACACCCAGCTGGCCCTGGGAAGAGACCAGAGGCTGGCTGGGGACCTACTCCTCTGAGGAGCTGGCCGTGCCAATGACATTGATGTGTCAGGGCAGTGCTCAGACTTCTGGACCTTGGCCCCGAGAGGCCAAGGCCAGGGATCCTGTGTTCTTCTGTTACTGGTGTTCATAGCAGCGACCATTAGAGTCAGCTCTGTGCCGACATCTCCCAGTGCCCGGCACAGAGCTGGCCTTGTGCCTTCCCACAGTTAGCGCTGGTGGAACTGGTCGATCAACGTGCCTCTTCTTCAAGTGCCCCCCAGCTTCTTAGTGGGGGCAGAAGGAGGCAGGCAGGAAACCTTGGCCGGTCCCCTTGGGGCTGGGTTTTAGCTTCTCGAGAGCTTTCCACAGCCCAATGCACAGGAGGAATGGAGCTGTGATAAGGGATGGATGGTGTGAAGGGGGCAAGGGGGCGTAAAGAGAAAGACAGGCGTTGAGTGGTTGGACGGGGCCCCGAACCATCTACGAAATACAACCACGGCTTGGGGCCGGGAGGGTCTGGGGTATGAGGTCAGACTTGGCGCATAAAGTCTGTTGCTCGTGGGAGGCAGGAGGGCAGTACGCAGCGGGTGGTCTGGACTCTCCTTTACCTCTTCCCTTGTCCATCTGCATCTCCCCCCAGGCAGACTTCACTGCTGCATGTCTAGCCTCTCGAGGTCCTGCGTCCAGTTCCAGGACCCCTCCAGTTAGGTAGACCCAGTGCCAGCCCACATTGCCCAGGCAGAGGCCCCTGGCATGGTGTTTTGGCTTCTCCTGAGCTGGCCATGGGGTCTGTTCTTCAAGCTGCCCGCAGGCTGCCTCTTGAGGCTCTTCTGGCTCCATAGCCTCAGTGAGTGCCACCAGCTCTTGGCCACCAGGACCCTTCCTAATGTCAAGAGGACTCTCTCTGCAGAGGGCACTGCCTGGCTTTGCGGGAGAGGGACAGAGCAGGGGAACGGACAAGCTCTGTGGCTCCGAAGACCCGGGATTTGCAGAGGAAACCTTTCTGAATCAAGCTTTGGCCGGTGTCAGCCTTTTCTTACAGGGCTTTCTCCATGAACTAAGGGCAGGGAAGGAAGGTGCTGTATGAACACGGGAGACGCCCTAGGTCCCAGAACGCCAGCACAGCAGCGGGAGAGCAGGGGGCATCCAGGCAGCGAGCAGGGAGAGAATTCTGAAACTTTGTACTGATCTCCTTGAGTATGATTCTTCAGCTCTCTGTAGTTCAGGGCCTCCCTCCCCGCCATTCCCTCAGTCCAGGAGCCCAAGGCCACAGCCAGCCTGGAGGGCTGCCTGGGGGACAGGGGAGCCTGGGGGAAGGATCAGCCAGGTGCCCCACTGCCCAGCAGGGGGCGCCCCACTGTACCTGCCCCAATTCTAGGGATAGGGCTGCTGGTCCTGGGTCTGGTCCAAGCCTTCTGGACAGGGGCGGGGGGAAGGAAAGCCTACCTTCCCCACCCCCAGAGGTTCCTTGGCTGAGTTTGTTTTGCCAGGGTGACCTGTTTAATCATCTCATTTTCTGGTGGCCGTTTATTCCTCGTTTCCACGGTTACGGCCCCATTAAGGGGAGAAGCAATAAGGCAGCGAGTCAAACAGGTAATAAAAACATTAAAGCCCATGTGCACAGAAGGAGGGCGGGCGGTGGGAAGGGGCTCGGTGAGGTGAGACGGCCTGGGGAGGCCGCCCGGCCTCGCCCTGCACAGCCCACCGAGCGGGCTCCCGGCTGGACCTGGCAGAAGACCACTCCCCCAGGGCCCTGCTTCTGGGCTGGGCCCTTTGGGGGCCGAGACTTAGAACCAGCTCAGCACCATCCCCAGCCCTTGGTCCCCTGGCTACTGGGTTGGGAAGTAAAACAGGAAGGAGAAAAGTGAGAGCGAGTGACAAAAGCCTCCCCCAGGACGGTCGCTGGCCTGCCGCCTGGGTGACCTGTGTGTGGGGCCCCACCTCACTCTCTCGGTGGGGGAGGGGAGTGATTTCTGACATTGTTTTCAGCTCTAGAACTTTTTTTCTGCCAACTTTATCAGAAAGCATATTTGTGGTGAGTGTTGCTAACAGGACCAGTCTGGTGAGTAAATGTTCCTGGTGTGGACAGCCCCGCGACCTTGAGGGGGAGAGCACGGCACAGGGGCCAGGGACATGGAGGCAGAGGAGTCCAGTTGGCCCCCCGGCTGGGGAGGCCTTCCTAGGATGGGGGAGGGAGCCAAGGCGTTGGGTGTGTCCCCAGCCGTCCCTCCCCAGCAGTGTGGTCTGTGGCACACTTGAGTGACACTTCTCTGGGGCTGGGTTGGGTGACTTTCTCACTGGTGGGCTGGGCCAAAGGCGTCGCTGGCAGGTTCTCCCATGGGCGCTGGAGAGACAGCTGCCCTTCTTTCGTCTCAGAAATGGAAGCCAGAAGGAATGTCAGCCTCTTGCTGGCCCCTCTGCACCCAGGGACGTATGCCTCCCTCCCAGTGTCCCCTCTCTGGGGGCCTCCTGAGTGTCCCTCAGAGTTGACAAATGCTTGGTCAGGGTCAGTGGGGCTGATCAGAGGGGAGAGGGGGAGGCTGAGTCGCCCGTTAGCCAGGGAAACAGAGTGGGGTCAGGACAGAGTGGCAGGGCCTCGGGACGCTGAGCCAGCCAGCCCCTCAGTGGCTCAGAGGGGAGGGCAAGGGGTCCGCTCGGGGGCTCTCTCGGTGAGGAGCTGAGTTTCTCCTTCTCTCTGTGCTCTGATCCTTTGCAAACTCACGGAGGTCTGTGTTTCCAATTATTCATTTCGAAGTCGATTTCTGACTAGAGAGGGAGAAAGAGAGGAAGGTCTGGGAAATGGGGGAAACCCTTTGGCTGGGAAGTGTGTCTTGGGAATGGGCCTAGATGAGTTAATATTCTGATCAAACAATTAAAAATAGAAAATGCTCCCGCGGCACCGGCTGCTGAGGCTTTTCAGCAGCTGTCACCAGCAAGTTCATGGGCAGGTGGTGCTCGAAAGGAGTTTTTCCACAAACAGCAAATATCAGAGATTACAGTGTGCCCCCCACTTCCCTCCCAGGGCCCAGGACAGGTGTTTAGGGCCCCTGGTTCTCCTTGCACTCCCCTTGGGGACCCAGAGCCAGAGGTCTGTGCAGCTTCAGGACCGGCCTGCTCTCCCCCAGGGCCCGACCGCCACGGTGAAGTCATCGCCAGATGCCTTGGTAATTGCTTTAAGGATCTAACTTAAACCAAGATGAAAACTTAAATTCCTGGGCGAGGAGTAATTTTCCATCCAATAGTAAATTAATGAAAGGATTATACCAAGGGCCTGGCTGGGAGGCTGTGCTCCTCTGATAAGTCCAAGGGACTCAGACAGACAATTCTAGACCAGGGGACTCCCCCAGATCTCAGGCCCCTTTGGGGCCCCACCAGGGCCTGCTGAGTCAGTGGGACGTGTTCCGTGTGTGCTCAGGGTCCCCCTCAATGACGAGGACCAGCTCTTCAGAGCCCCCAGGTGAGAGAGGCTCGGCAGCACCTGTCTCGGGTATGGCCCTGTGTCGTCGGTTCGCCCAGGAGATGCTCACTACTCTTGAAAGCCAAGAAGGAGGGGCTTTGGGAGCACTTTCCAACTGTCACACCACGTAGTCAGCAACACGGTGACCTACCTACCACCCTGGTTCGCCCAGAACTGGAAAGACCCACGTCCTCTGTCCACCTCCTTCCTATACCCCCAGTCTTTGAGGCAGGAGGGCAAAGCAGACCGACATGCCCTCCCTCGGGGTCCTGGGAGCCCCAGCACCTCATGAGCTACGACAGTCTCTGTCCAGGAAGGGCTACTTACAGCTGGCTCCGCCTGAAACCATCCAGCCACGCGCGGTGGACTGTTGTGTTCCACAAGGTGTGTGTGAACTCAGGTGGGTGTGCACGCACGCCTCCCTGGGCACGACGGGGCCTTCCTGAAAACCTCTGCTGGGCACAGAAAGAACTTGTAGCTGCGACCCCACCGCCTCCTCACCCCCCAACATGGGACCCCTACCCCACGTAGAGGACATGGTATCCCATGCAGATTTGTGAGGACAGAACCCCACAAGTTTGCCTAGGCCTTCCTCCTGAGAGATTCAGAGCGTGCTGTGTTTCATATCCTCACCCCCTTATCAGCTCCCTCTGAGAAAGTCACGGGGAGTTGTCCGGTGTCACAGGTGGAACGACAGGAGGCCCACAGACACCGACGGGCTTGCTCCCAAATGCAGGGAGACAGGTGCCCCCTTCCCACGGGGAAGAGGGACTTCCCCAGGACCGCCCATGGCGGGCTCTCCTGCGCGGCCTGCTCCCAGTCTCTGGGCCCCATATGTGTCCCGCCTGAACACGCGGGCACATCCCTGGGCCTTCCTGCAAGATGAAGTGCTGCCGCTGACGCGAGTGTGTTTAAGCTTCTTGGAGGAAGCCCCCTCTGAAGGCCTCCAGTATTGCCTGCTCCCTGAGGGAGGCACTTCCGTCTGTGTGCAGGGAGGGGCGAGGGGAGTTGGAAACACTCCCACGTGTCCCGGGTGAAGGGGAAGTGAGTGGACCAGACTCGGGGCTCTTCAGGAAGAGGCCTAAGTGAACTGGTGTCCGCAGATGTGCATTTGTGCATATGTTTGTGTACGCACGGAATGTGCTGGAAGGAAAGATTGGGATGTTGCCCCTGGCTTTCTAGGAGACCCTTGCAGCTGAGCTCACCACTGGCCTTCCGCACTGCTGGAAGGAGCAGGGCTGCCTTGGGAACTGCATAGGGTCCACTTGCTGCTTGGCAGGCAGCTGTCCCTGCACGGGGGTGGGGCCAGGGGCTGCACGCAGTCTGAGCAGGTGTGATCTGAGTGAGGACCCTGCTCTTCCTGGTGGTGACTGCCTTGTGCCTTCAGAGGTGGGGACAGCCAGGTGTTCTTGGGAAGGCTTGAGCTGCTTCAGTGGCCTGTCCTGCCATACCACCCCCACCTGCCCTCACCCCAGAGGAGGGAATTATGGGGCAGTAGGACTGAGAATTCCTAGTCCAAACAACCCAGCAAAGCATGCTCGGAGGGAGAGCCGAACCAGGACCACAGATGGTCTGATCCAGGGCTCTAACTGGAAGGATGGTGGCTTCGAACATTGCATGTTACGTGATTGTTGCTGTTCAGGCAGCCAGATTGGTGAATTCCAGGCCACAGGGATCTGAGTGGGGCTCTCCTTTGTTTATCTTCTCTTACCCCCAGGGTCGGGGATGGGAGGTGCACTAGACAGAAAGGACAGACAGCCTTGGAAAGACAGACAGAAGGAGCAGGGGACAGGCAGTCAGCCGGGGAGCACCCGGCTCCTCCAAGCACACCATCCCCAGTGGAGGTCACAGCCCCTTGCTGGGGTCACATGGGTCCCTTTTCCTCATAGGAAAAGGGTCACTTTGGGGCTCCCGGGAGGCCTTCAGGTGGATGGTGAATGGAGCTCCCCCTCAAGACGCCAAGGCAGGGCCAAGAGCCCAGGGAAGGGCACGAGGATGTTTTCTGTTTCTGGGTCCCTTGGGGGCCCAGGGGCAGATTGAGACAGGCTCCTTGCAGGGAAGGTGTTAACAAACAGCAGGTGATTAAACATGACAAGCGGTGACATTTCTGTGCAGGGTTCTCAGTCCCGGCAATGCCAAGAATGAAGCCATAAACTCTGACATTTTGTGTTACGCACTGAGAGGTTTTTAATAGACCTCTCTCCGTCTTCCCCGGTCAACTTCTCTTCCCTTCTTCAGCTCCCCGCCCCCATGGCGTCCACTGCCCCCTGTGAAGCTCCTGCCTCCCCAGTCAGCCCGGTCTCCAGGGGCCATCCTGGGCCCCCAGCTCCCTGGTGTCTGTGCGGGTCTCTGGCCTCTCGGTCCCCTCAGCCCCAGAGCCTCTCCCTTGCATGGCTGCGTGCAAGTGTCTCCTCTCCTTTCTGTGTGAACTTTCCTGTGGCCCCTCCTCTCTGACCCAACCCCCCACCACCACCACCATCCTTCACTCCCTCACCTCCTTTTTTTGGGTCCTGATCTCACAGCCTCGCCCTCCGCTGCGGCTGTCCCAGTTGTCTGCAGTGGCAGGTGGCTGTCCCTGTGCCCTCTGTGTTACTAACATTTTCAGACAGATTTGATAGCGGGTGTAGGGAGATTGCGGGGCTTGGGGTGGCATTTTCCCCATGTTTTTTTTTTTTTTTAATTTCCTTTTCTCCTTTTTGGGACAGAGACGGGAGGTGGGGAGAGAGAGTTGCACCCTGCTGCAAACAGTTGCCGGATTTGTTCAGAAAGGGCCTGGCTGCTCACAGTTGTTCCTCTCCCGGAGAAAGGCCGGGACAACTGGGGCCTCTTTTGTTCTCCTGGCAGAGCCCAGCGAAGGGTGTTTGGAGGTGAGCATGAAGCTCAGAGGGTCAGAGACCCAGGAGACCGGGCTTCGGCCAGGGAGTCCCCACCCTTACTGACAGGAAGCGTTCCTGGAGCTCCACAGAAGTCAGGTCACCGCCCACCCCCCTCCCCACTCCCGCCAGGCCCAGCTCTTCCCCTAATGAACTTGAGAAGCACTTAGTTTTCTGTACTCCTTCCGTAAATATTTATTGGGTCGGGCGCTGTGCGAACACAGTGGGCCGGTCCCACAGAGCCCGCAGTCTAGTGAGCCGGAGGGCTGATTAAACAGGTTGCTACAGAGGTGCTACCACCCAGAGCCGGGCGGAGCAGGGGCCCATGGGTGGGCGGAGGGAGGAAGGGGCCCTGCAGAGCTCGATCATCTCAGGGAGCGCCCCAGAGGAAGCGGAATGTCCACCGCAGGGATTTCTGAAGGATGCACTGGAGGGAGGGGCAGCCGGCCCTGAGTTGAAGAGGCAGGTGCCCCCTGTCCCCATAGGTGCTGGCTGGCAGGCCAGAGATGGACGGCGAGTTGGGCCGCTTCACCGTGCCCCTTAGAGCTCTGGGTGACTAGCCCAGAACTCGCTCTCCCGGCCACCCATCTATCAGCTTAACCCGTCTGTGCCCGGCATGGCCGAGGCAGAGCAGGGATGTGGCCTGGCGCTGCCCCAGGGGGACAGAGAGCGACCAGGAAGTCAATATGTGCCACCATGGACTGGGGCTGCTCCTGCCTTTTCTGTCACCTAGTCCCCTCTGCTGATGACTGATTGAGGATGTAGACCTGCCTGGAAGAACAGCCCAGCTGGGGTCAGCAGCGTGTCCGTGTGTCTGCTTGCCACCCTCCCCGCCTGGTGCACCAGGAGGGCCTGGACTCCAGGAAGCCTTCCTGCCACTCACAGCTGGCCTCCTTGCTGTGCCCTCAGTGGCATAGGGTACCCTCTGCTGCAGCTATGGCTTCCCCATTAGACCTAAGCTCCCTGACCCCTGAGACTGCTGTCTTGATCTCTGCGGCCAGCGGGGCAGTGTTAGGGGGCGCATGGGGTGTATCTGAGACACTCACTGGCCCCGGAACAGGAGGGCTTGCATTACCCTTGGGAGCAAGACCAGCGAGGGGCCTGCAGACCGGCCCGCGGGCCCTTGTGTCCAGGGAGACGGGCTCCAGAGGTGCAGGCTCAGCCTCCCCGCCCAACCCCAGGGCTGGCCTCGCATCCCAGCATCATCCAGCCAGAGTGACGGGGCAGCTGCCAGGCCCAGAAGTCACACCCAGGGCACCCTACCTCTATACCAGTTCACTGGGGAGGGGGGAACTGGGTCAGCCTCCTGTTCCCTTAAAGGATCTGGGGCAGGCTTCAGCCTTAACTTCCCTTCCCCACCCCAACCTTGGTCTTGCCTTTCTGCCAGACTCGGCCTGGGGCCCATCATGCTAGCCCTTCTCATCCACTTCCCAGAGTCCAGTGAAGACCCCTTGAAGGGCCCAGAGGCTCAGCCCTCCTAGTCATTTGGCGGCTGGGAGAGAGGGGGCGTGCCAAAAGGGGAAGGGAGGGGAGTCCCAGAGACAGGACTTGGCCCTCTGCCCCTGTAGATCCGGAGCCAGGTTTTACTATAATCCCTACATCCTGTTACAGATCCTTTATCAGCTGGTGCCCAGGTTGGGCTGGACCCTGTGGTGACACTCGGGGCTGTAGCATGGAAAACCTGAAGTGGAGCTTCCGGAGTTGGGGTTGGGGGCTGTGAGGACCAGGCAGGTGGACGGGGAGAAGGGAGCCCATTCGAACACAGGATGTGGACAGAGCCCAGGCCCACCACCTACCCGACCCAGGCCGGGGGCGGAGGAGCAGCTGTTACAGGCTGGGAACCAGGGATGTGGGGAGTGTGAGGAGAGGCCCTGGGGAATGACAGACTCTGGGGGGGAACTACACTGCCTGTCAGCCCCATCAAAACAGCGGGCCCTGGTATCCCTCTGATAGTGAGCAAGGACACCCGTCGGAAACAGCAGAGTGGGGACCCTGGGAGATGCTGGTCCTAGGGGTCTGTACTGAGCAGGGCCAAAGTCCAAGCGGAAAGGGTGCCTGCCCTGCTGGGAGCTCTGCTACCTGAGGGGGGTGAGGCAGAGGGCCCAGGGGGACTGTGCGCTCCCAGGTTGGCCAGCCAGGCCGGGCTCTGTCAGAGGCCCGGTAGCCAGCAAGCAGGACCCCAGAAAAGGCCATGCCTTCCGCCAGCTCCCCAATCCCCGTGTGCATCCTGGGAGTGTTGGGGGCAGAATGGACCCCTCCCAGACCTCAACTCCTTCAGCCCAAGGAGCAGTGGTGGAGAGAAGGAGGGGAAATGGGCAGGCCAAGACCAGCCGTGGAGCAGAAGCCAGGAGTGGGCTGGCTGGCAGCGGGCGGGCAGACGGGCGTCTGTCCTGCCAGGGGCCCGGGCTGGCTGTGCAGACAGCCTCTTTTCTATATGGAAATGAAGAATTTAGGCTAATGGAGCTCAACCATCTCTAATTTTGCGATGGCAGGAGGATTTTGATTGAAAGTAATTAAGCAAGCTAGCTGTAAAATTAATTAAAGCAAAAGGGGGGGATTTTTTATTGGATTGGATAGCGATATAGCGTCTGTCAGGCGGGGGACGGATGGGGGTGACCTGAATCCTCTGCCCTCCCCCCTCCCACTCGGGACGTTTATGTCACTTTAATCTCCTTACAGCGGCTGCTGTGCATTTGTTTGAAATAATCAAGGAAATATGGTCAGAAATTGTCAGCTTTCAGATCTAATTTACCTGACGGCCCCTGCGCGAGCCGGCACGGCCAAGGGAGTGAGCGCGCGTGAGCGGGTGGGGGAGCCCGAGTGGGCACCGAGGGCACTGGGCTCAGCAGGCCCCTCCCAGGGCCCCGGGCCCCGGGCCCCCTCCAAGGGCCAGGGAAGGTGCTTCCCGGGTTGGGGGGTGCCTCCCTGAAACAGGGGCCCCCCCGCCCCGTCCAACCCACCTTCTGCCTCCCCCACATGCTATAACCAGCTTTGGGTTTGGGCACTATAGGATCAGGGAGGTGACGGTAATTCCTTACTCCAGATGGCTGACAGCTGCTAAACCCTCCACCAGGGCCACAGGTTTAAAAATACTCCTCAGTGAGTCCCCTCATGTCCTCGTCGTTGGCCTCAGCAAGGGGACTGTGGAGATGGGCCACAGGGAGGGTGGTTTGGCTGCTCATCCATCGCCCCCCTTTGCCACCTGCCACCAGCCGCACCTCCGCTGGGGCTGCCTTGGGGGTCTTCGCTCTCTCGGGCCCTTCCCCTAATCCCAGAATGCGACTTGCCTTGCTTCTTCTTCATGGCACACGTCACAAGTCCCTGCTAGAGAAAGGCCCCTCCGTGGGCCCAGGCTCTCTCTTCCTCACATGGTCGCCCACCCACGTGTCCCACCCGTTTCGAGTAGGCAGAGCAGAGCACAGAGAGCCAGACTGCTAGTGCCTTTCTTGGAGAGTTGAGAAGCCCAGATTCCAGGCCCTGCACCCCAGAGGTGCTGGTTCAGAGCACCTGTTGGGGTCCTTGCCCAGGTGGGCCAGAGGAAGGCTTGCAGCCTGCCTCACAGAGAGCCTTCATAGTACTCGGGGGCCCTGCAGCAGTCTGCAGAGGCTGCGGAAAGCTCCCCTTTAAAACACAGACGTGTAGCAGTTGGTCATGAGAAGGCCCAGGGTAGGGCCTGGGTCTCTGGGTCTGTCTGGTCCTGACGAGGGAGTGGGCAGCCCGGGCTTCCGACAAGCCTTTCAGCCTCTCGGGCCTCAGGCCCCTTCCAGTTCTAAGGTTCTGTGCCTGTCTAGCACAGCCTTTGCCACGATGGCTGCCACCCTGGGGAGCTCTTTGCCATGCCCCCGGGCCAGGGGAGAAAGTTGGGGGTTCTAGAAACAGGAGATTGGGATGGGCCGCCTCTTCCCAGTTGGCCCAGCATAGCAGGTACCTGTTAGAAGGTGTCTGTCCCTACCAGCCCTCCACGGAGCCGCCGCACCTCCTGCCAGCCCTTCTCCTAACCCTGAGTGTGCCTCCCATGCCCCCCCCCACTCCTTCAGCTTTGTGCTGGGTGACTCGGTTGACTTCCACCAGCAGTGAGGGTTTTGGGCGCCAGTCATTGCTTCCAGCCTGGCTCCCAGGCTAAGCAGCTGGGGCGTGGACAGCATGGCGTTCCCCTTTGTTGACCCCTCTTCTTGGACTCTCCAGTCTTTCCTCACAAGTCACTCATCTTGGGGCAGGGGGTGGAGCCCCAAAAGGCTGTGCTCTGCAGAGAAGGGGAGGAAAGCTGCTGGATCCTATTCACATCTTCAGGGCAAAGTCTGTCATGCCCAGAACCTGGGTGGCACTGAGGTCCTTGGGGCTCTGTACTCTCCTCGCTGGCTGGGACTGCCGGGGCCTTGGTGAAAGGCCGTGGCATGGCCAGGCACCACGGGGACCCAGCCAGGGCCAGAGTCCCTGCCCTTGGTGCCTGCCAGCTGCCCAGGAGCCAGATCTCAGGAGACACAAGGTTAGAAAGTGTCTCTGGCTTCAGCCCATCCTCTCACCCCTGAGGGTGGCTCGCAGCCGCTCATGTCAGCCCCTGAGGCTGCGATGGGGGCGGAACCAGCACTCGAGCTGGTGCCAGGGGCCCTGTGGGGCTGCTTGCCCTGGACCAGGGGCTCATTTCCGGGCATGATGCTCATCTGGGCCACTGGAGGCAGATGCCGAGGTGGACAGAGGCCCCAGCAGGCCCGGCAGGTCGGTGCACCACGGCACAGAGGGGAGTGGAGAAGGCTAGGAAGGTGGAGGGTGTCCCCGTGGTCCTCCTGGTGTCCCCAGCTCAACCCTTTGCTCTGCCTCACGGGAATAACTTGAGTTGGGGACACTGCACTGAAAAAGCACTTTGGAAATTAGTGCTTTGTGGTGAGGAGAGAACTTTGATTCGATAATGGCTTTCCTTAGAGAAGGGTAGACATGGGCGGTGGGCAGGCGAGGGTGGCAGAACTGGCCTTGGGCTCTGGGGGTTGTAAGGTCAAAGGACAGCCATGGGACACCACCCTCCCCGAAACGTAGCCTGTGACAGACAGGGCCCAGGGAGAGCGAAGAAAGGAGAGGACAGCGTGCGGGGCTGGTAAGTCCAGAGCCGGCCCAGCAGTACTCAGGGTCTAGTGCCCAAATGGCAGGAGATAACACACGTGGACTGTGGCCACCAAGGCTCCTGCTGCCCCTCTTCCCGGCCCCCAAGGCGGGCTGGCCCTCCAGGTGGAGCTCTTCCTCTTCATGACCCCTCCCTGGCCCTCTGCCACCCCCACCCCCACCCCCACCCCTACCCCAGCCACCGAGCCTGGTGCCTGAGCCTCTAGGTGGAACCTGGGCAGGGAGAACAGGACAGGCGGAGGGATGACTGGCTGGGCTGCCACCCCAGGGGTGTCCTGGCCATAGGCCAGCCCCCTAGGCCCATCGCCCCAAGAACCTTTGCAGATGAGGACCCCACCAGTGGGGGCCCACCTGGCTCAGCTAGCCAGATGCTTCCTCCCTCTACATGGCGCCCAGCTGGGCCGGCTGGTCTCTGCCTCCCAGAGGGCAGAGAGAAAGGCCTTTCCAGGGTCCTCACACAGGTCCAGTAGAGGCCGGGGGCTTCAGCACAGCTCACAGGCGTGTGCCATGCCACCCAGCCACAGGAGCCGGGAGAGGCACCTGGCCGACTGGGAGAGAAGCCCAGAGTGGCTGGGGGCCAGCCCCAGGAATCATTAACGCAGGGTCTGATGATGCCACCCTGCTGCTGCACCTGACACCTCCCCCAGCCAGGTTCACACTGGACTTGGCTGGATGTGACCGAGGCACTAGGCTCCCGGAAGTGCCTGGGGCCAGGCTGGTCTCTGGCATCGCAAAGCTTCTGCAGCCCAGCTCGGTGGCCTTCCTGTGGGTGCCAGATCTTCCTGCTCACACCGCGCAGTGCCCACCCTGCTCCTCCAGATTCCCGTGGGGCTGGCGGCCTCGCAGAGCCCCCAATGAACCACCCGGACCCCTCCCCCCTCCCTCCAGCCTGGCCTTAGTTTCTCGTCCTTCAGGCCTGAAGTCTCCCTGGCCCAACCCTGGCCCGGCGCTGGCCCCGTCCTCCGTCCCCCCTGGCTTCACAGTCGCATTTTGCTGCCAGCGCAGGGCACTGAAAAACTGCTGGCACTGCCAAAAACCCTGTGTGCGCTATGACTCCCCAAACATCCCTTTATTTTTATTGTTCTGTTAATTACTGTTTAAACTTTAATAAGTCACTTCGTCAGGAGGGGGGACCTGCCGTGAGCTTTTCTGTGCAAACATGGGCCCGGGAGTGACTCGGGTGTAATATAACCCTTTATGCGATGTGGGAATGTTTAGATTGTAACAGAAACTTGTTATTTTAATGACAGTTGGGGGGGGATCTGAGCACAGGAGATGAAGAGGGTAGGCACAGTGGAGTCCCCACTGAGGGCGGGGGGGGGGGGCCTGGCCACACCAGGGTGCCCCCTTCCTGGGCTGCCCATAGCCAGGCTCAGCCCACAGGAGGGGTGCCTCCTGCGAGATGCTCAAGGACCCAGGGTGAGAGAGTCCTTGGGCCTGGATGGCCTGGGCCGGGGAGGGCCCATCGAGAAAGTTGGGGTTCGAGAGTCAGAGGAAGCAGGAGGACACAGGGCCCCCGGATCCCTGGGCAAAGGCGGGGCCATGCGGGGCTGGACTCGCCCCGACTGCCTGAGCCCCGGGGGTGGGGCAGGGTGGGGGGAGAAACAGCCCCCCGCTGCGGAGGTGGGGACCCTGCTTGCCACCATCCAGTGGAGTGGCAGGCGCCAAGCGCTGCACGCCTGTGGGCCAGACCTGCCTCCATGTCATCCCTGCAGCATCCTGCGTCCCACAAGAACACTGGGGCCCAGGGCAGAAACCTGTAAGGGGCCAGCTTTAAGGGGGGGCCAAGCTTCAGTGTCGCTGTGTGTCGTTTGGAAGCGGCCAGAGTGTGGTCCCCGAGGACCAGGCGCTGTCCGCAGTAGCAGTGGGAAAGGCTCCAGGAACCAGGATCCTCACTCTCAGCCCTTGGGCAGGGCCCCCCTTCAGCCCCCCCCTCCTGCTCCCCATCAGGAAGAGCAGCTGCAAGGTGAAAGGGACGTGGAAGTGAGGGCTGTCCCCAAGACTGAGCACGGGCCCCTTGTTCTCTCTCTCACAAGGCCTGGCTCCATCACAGGGACTTAGGGGCTCAGGGCCAGGACAGGGGTGAGTGTGGCCGGGCCATGCCCTCTTGTTCTGGTTACCCCCACCCTCCACTCCCAGAGGCCCTCCTGCCCCGACCTGATTCCAGAGTAACAGCTACAGGGGGAGCCCTTCTGCTGCGGGAACGGGTCTCCTGGAGGGACCTCGGGACATCTGGGCCTGGTTTCCAACTTTGTCTACACTTGGTGCTTCTGTCTGTCCATCCATGCACAGAGCCAAGCTCCTGTCCGTGCCAGCACTGGGTGGCAGAAACGAAGAGCCCATGCCTGGTGGGGTTGGTGAAGGGGTGTGAGGGGCATGGCCAGGGGTGCCCAGGCCCTGCTTGTCGGGGTGCCTCCATCTAGCGGGGGGGGGGGCGGGGGAAGACCCTCGCACCAGCTCGTCTGCTTCCCCCTCTCCCTCTGCGGCTGCCTCTCACTGGGGCTCCTCCTGCCAGCTGCCTGCCTGCCAGGGCCCGAGGTTCGGGGCCGGCACCCTGGCGCTGGAGGCGAGAACCCCCCAGATGGCAACAGCGTGGGCCACGAATCGCTGAGGTTTTCCTTTTCCGAGCAGCGCGTTTCCCTAAATTGTCTTTGACTGCGTGCATGGGTAATGAAAGTTTATGCCCTTGTTAGAAGGACAGCCGGCCAGTTCCAGTTAGAACTGGGGCTGCCTCCCTGCCAGCCTCGAGGCCCCCACCCCAGCAGGAGAGTGAGCTCGTGCTCGCCCACACACACCCCCTCCCCGGTGGGTAAGAAGGCTGTTAGGGGAAGGGAGAGGGGACGGAAAAAAAGAAAAAAAAATTCCATATTTGTGTAAGTTGCTTTAAAAGCATTTTATCATGTCATAAAAAAGGGAAAGTACTCTCAGAAATTGATCCTCTCCGCCAGCCCATTGGACAGAAGGACGCTGGGACGCTAATGGCCGTCCTGCTCCAGGGTGGCTTATTAAAAAATTTATACATAAATGCTTAAAATTGCATAAATTATTTAAAAAAAACCAACAAAGTAAGCAATTTGAATTCCCCCTTTTCCTCCCCTTCACCCGGCCCCGCTTCTGCGTGTCCCCTTTCCCAGCCCCTCGCCACGGCCCCCGGTCCCAGGCCGCCTGCCGCGGCCCCCGGGCTTCCCCTTCTCTGCACTTCCCACCGCACCCCCGGCCCCGCCGTCCTGCCCTCCTCGGGGTTCCCCTGCCTCACCCACAAATTAACGCGGCAGCCAGCCCACTACCCAACACTCACACGCTCACGCACTAATGAAAACACCACTAATAATGCCCCAAATCGCGAAATTAAATATTAAGGCCAGAGGAGGCAGACGTGCAGCGGGGCTGCCGCCACCGTAGCTGAACTTGGAGCTGATGAGTGTGTGTCTTGCAGGCGTGGAATGTCACCCACACATCCTGGAGACTGGAGTGGGGAGTTTTATGATGGTTTTTCATTGATTTGTTTCCCCAGCGCAGCTGCCGACCTCTATTGAGGGACAAACATAATCAGCACTGACGCAAATTAGATGGTTATTCGTTTTGAAAATTGACAGAAAAACAATAAAAAAGATGAAATGCTCCCAAATCAATAGATATAATGAAATTCAAATAATCCGAGAGATGAGGTCTCCATGGCAACTGATAATGTGGAAAAGAAAACAATTTAATAAAGGACAGACACACTTTGAAAACAGATTGGGCCCGGGGAGGGGGCGGGCGGGCGGGCGGGGGCTGGAGCTCGGCTGGCGAGTGAAGGATCACTGTCCGTCCCAAGGACACCCGCCATCATTAAGCGAGGCTTTCGGCCCCAGAAAGTGCAGATTCAGGTTTTAATACACAAAATTATTTCAGGAGCAGTGAATCGGAAAGTCGTTTGTAATGACCTTCCTGAGAGGCCCGGGCGCGGGGCATGTTGGAGGCTGGGCGGCCTGGCCGGCTGAGTTATGGCATATTTGTGTTTTTATAGTGCGGAGGGGAGGGGCAGGGGGAGGGGGAGAGAAGGTTAAACAGTATTTACAGCTCAGTTGTTTTCAGAGAGGGAGAGAAATAGAGTTCACGGGAGATGCGGCGGGCAGGCAGCGGGCGAGCCGGGGAGGCCTCTGGGGCAAGGTGGGAGAGGAGGTGGGCCTGGGGGTCTTCCACCCTCGGGCTGCCTTGCCTTGCCTTGGGGACCCAGAAGGGATGCCAGGCGAGTCTGAGGGGTGCCCAGGAGTGGCCCCCAACTCTGGCTCCCAGTGGGGTCTGCTAGGTCTGGGGGCCCCTCTGGGAGTGAGGCCGGAGCCAGTGTCCGAGCCCTGTGCACCCCCTGCCCCAAGGCCAGGCCACTGCCGGCGCCGCCTCTCTTCGGCTCTCTCTAGTTCTCCACACAGCAGCGGCCCGTCCTCTGGACGGTGCTGCGCTTGTTGGGTCCTGTGCCGCGTCTCGGGTGTGCCCAGCCTTGGGCAAGTGGGCATCGAGACCTGGGACAATGGCATGCTCCATGGCAGTGGCCTGCAGCCCACAGCCTCCTGCCCCTTTCCTTGACCTCGTCTGTCTCCGCTGAGTGCTTACCTTGGCCACACAGAAAGGGAAAACTTGGTCCCTTTGGGCTTGGCACAGGCAGGGACTATGGAGAAGGACAGGGACCGAGCAGAGCCCCTCCCTCCGTAGCCCTTCAGAGCCACTTGCCTGGGCAGGGCAGCTCGGCACCGAGAGCCAGTCCCCGGGAGACCCCCGCCCCGGGGCTAAAATAGCCGAGCCGGGGCTCTGTTACCGTGCCCACTCGCAGCGCGGCTGGTTTCTGAGCAGCTCTGTGTTGCACATGGGCCTCTAATGTGACTGTCCACACACAGAGGTGGGAGAGCATGTGCACGCGCGCGTGGCCTGTGTGTGTGCCGTGTGTGTGTGTGTTAAATCTCCCCTGGGTGGCAGCTCTTCTTCTCTCCCCTTCCTGTTGGGCTGTGACCTGGGGGAGATTGATAGCCAGCCTGTGCGGTGGATGCTAACAGTTCCCCTGATTTATAGAGTTACTTACGCTAAGTGAGGCCACTTAGACGCGTCTGGATAGTAAACCTTTTAACTGGACTAAAAAATCATAATAAATAAATAAACAAAGGGGGCCAAGTAGGGCCCAGCAGCACCCCCACCTAGCTTGGAGCTACTGGGGACCAGGGGACCTGACTGAGAGCCCTGGGGAGCACTGACCACACCTCCCATCGTGGAAGCTGGCGGCCCTCCTGCTCCGAGCTGGGGGTGGGATTGGGCCCAGGAGGGAAGGGCACCCTCCCTGGGGGCACAGGTCCTGTCTGGAGGAGGGGCCGCTGCCGGAGGAGGTAGGGGAGGGAACTGTTAGGATGGAGATGGGCTGTGTGCTGGGGGCAGGAGAGAGGTGGGAGGGACGGTGGAGCCACCCAGGGAGCTTGTGGGGAAGGAGGGACCAAAGCCGAAGTGGCCTGGAGCCCTTCCTTGCCTTCCGCGCTCCCGCGGCACCTGATCTTGCCACCGCAGTGATTCTGCTTATTGCGACTTGAACGTCTGCCCCTTGTCTCGATGAACGGTCCATGTTGTAGGGACAGGACAGGCCATCCTGCTCACGTCGTGACCCAGGATGAAGCCCAGGGTCAGACCCGTAGGAGGTGCTCAGAGGGCGTGTTCTGTGAACACAGGCACTGCACCCAACACGAGCTGTGGCCTGTCAAGGTCAAGTTCTGGGGGGTGGCAGGGGGAGGCTGACATCACTGCCACCTGCATGGGAGGCTGTGTTGGGCAGAGGATCTCAGACCAGGACCTCGGATGTCTGGGTCCAGCTGTAGTAGCCCGGCTCTGGCACCAGCACCAGCTCTGGGAGACCAGGGGCAGTTGCCAACCTCACCAGACCCTGCTTCTCCACCTAGACATGAGGACAGGACAGTGGCCATGTGGGGACGCTGGGGATCGCTGAGGTAACACGTCCCTCGCACCAGGGGGCTGGCCGCTGCAGCGCTCCAGGCACCGTGGGCCGGGGTCGCCACCGGAGTGACCCTGCAGTGCCCGTGCTCCCAGAGCTGCCCAGCAGTAGGCGGGTGGACAGGCCATGGACCACCCGCACCCCTGGGGACGGGGCCTGGCCCAGCCTCACCACCTTCTGATGTACAGCGGGCAGTAGGCTGCCCGAAGGGGACACTGCATGCTTAGGAAGAAATATGTGCTCGTTTTTCTTGCACACGTTTCCACTGAGTGAAATGTTTGGAAGGGACGCGCAGGGAGAACTTTATTTCCTACCAGGGAGTTCAGAGCCACCAGGCAGAGCCCATAAAGCACCCAGAGCCTGGTGGCTGACAGGCCGCCCAGCCTCGCAACACATTACTCACGGGTGGGGAGGGGCTGCCAGGCCTGCCCAGCCCCTGGGGACTGGTCCCCCAGCCTGCCCCGCTCCCGCCAGGCAGGACAAGCAAATCCGAGACCTGAGCCGTGGGCGCTGGAGCCTTAGTCCGCTGAGCCCAGGGCAGGGGAAGGCCTGGCCCTAACCAGGCGCGGAGAGGGAGCTGTTGGAGTGCCCTAACATCTAGTCCCCAGAGATCAGGGACCAGGGGCCCAGGTGCAGCTGCAGGAGCCCCCCGCCCCCCAGAACTGGCAGGAGCCCGGCCTTCCCCAGCCTTTGGAGGGAGAGATGAGATTCCTGCCAGAGCGGGCCCTTCTCCTGAGACCCTCCCTTCATTCGATTTCTGAAGCCGGCTGATTTGAATATTTATAAATATCAGTAAATTATTTATTGTAGCAATCTGCTGCACCATTTTCCCCATCACAGTTAACACTTTAGGGGGCTCTGTGTTAGGGGAACCGGGAGTCGGGGTGAGGGGGAGGTGGGCACAGAGGCCTGGGACTTCCTCCAGCCCACCCAGTAGCCTTCGTGGGGACGTCATGGCGGCCCCGGCCCTGGCACCAGGCTGAGCCCTGGCCCACGCAACTCCGGCTGTAGGTCACCCTCCCGGCTCTGGGATAAGTTTCCTCCCCTTTCAGACAGGACGATGACAGCACCTGCTACACTGCCTCACGACGACCTGAGATAGGGCCTGAGAAGGGGCACACACAGTCCAGCCTCGCCACCCCCGTTTCTGCCCTGAGCAGGATCCACTCAGTCAGAGGCGAGAGCTGCCTGCTGGGGGCTTGTTGGGTCGAAGCCCTGCGAGGGAAGGGACAGACCTAGGGAGCTGGGGCAGGGCCACTGATGACTGCGAGGGTGGCCTGCACCCCCAGCCCAGCCCACTTTCCTCTCTCCCCTGCCTCCTCCGGCCAGGTGAGGCTTCCTGGCCTTAGGATCCTGTGCCCAGGTTCGGCACCACATTGGCCTGGGTATCCCCTCCTAGGACTCAGCTGCCTTTCCCCAGGTCCTCGCCAGGCCCTGTGCTGGGTGTAGTCACCCTCTCGCCTTACAGCCCTGCAGCCCTGTCCCAGAGAGAAAGCTTGCCCAGGGCCTGGAGCTAGCAGGGGGCCGAGCCAGGCTGTGGAATGTTGGACCCCAGAACCAGGCCCTGACTACACTGTGCCATGCCACCTCCCAGGCTCCCCCAGCCGCCCCAGAGCCTCTGGGCCAGAGCGGGGAGGCGGGGGGGAGCCCCCAGCTCCTCGCCTGTGTGCGGGCACTGGCCCTGCTGCTCTTCCCAGGCCCGGCCGGGCCCCCACAGCTGCCTGCCCCTTACCTCAGGAGGGCGCCCATCGCTGGGTAAGCAGCATAGGAGTCCCCCCCACACTCCCGCCTTCCGCCCTCCAGCCCAAGCCGGCCTCCTGGGCAGTATTGTTCCCAGAGGAAGTGTCCAGTGTAAATAGAGCCGCGGGCAGGCTGGTGGTGGGAAAGAGATGAAAGGGGCGGTGACAGGGCCGGGGACGGATGGCTTCCTCCCATTGAGGCCCGGCCACGGCGTTTATATTTTAGGGAAGAAAGTCAGGGAATGTTTACATGGACGGGAGCCTGGGGTCAGACCGCAGGGGGGTAGTCTGCAGGTCCCAGGGCCCTGCTGGACAAGGTGGGGGAGAAAGGCCCCACGGGGTGGGCGGGCAGGCCACTTGGACCTCAGCTCTGACACCCCCACCCCCGTCGGCCGCCCCAGCCTCGCATGCGTTCCCACTGACTGAGGAAGGCCACCTTCTGCCTTCTGCCCTATGCCCCGGGCCCACACGCCTCTTCCACCCCAGCCGCTGGGACCGGCAGTAGAGTCAGAGGGAGGGCAACATCTGGAAGGCAGGTGGCCTGGGGCAGAGCCGCAGCTGGAGGGCAGGTGGAGGGGGTGTAGGTGGAGCAAAGGGGCCTGCAGGCTGGGGGTGGGCCCTGGGTGCACAGCTGCATTGCAGCTGGTGGGGGCCCAGGAGGGACCAAGCCAGGCACACAGCCGAGATCGGAGAGGGTGGGCTGGGCAGGGTGGGCCCAAGTGCTGGGAGGCTCCAGGATGGGTGGGGGCCCAGGGAGGGGGTGTCACCAGCAGCAAGTGCGGCCCTGGGAGCTTCTGCTTCCCTCTTCCCCGGGATAAATATTTATAGATTCACTTGCCGTCTGCCATACACACTTGGCTGCTTACCTCCCAGTAAAAATAGAGCAGGCTTCCCCCTGCCCACCCTTCCCTTCCCCACCAGGGCAAGGGGACAAAGGGGACCAGGTGAGGCCTGTTCTGTTCTCCATAGGCCAGCTGGAGGGAACTTGGTGTCACGGAGCCTGGCGGCTGGCCTGGAGGTTGGGTGAGATGTGTGATTAGGGGCCCGTCACTGAGCTTTGAGAAGGAGCCCACGTCGGCGCTCGGAGACCTGGGTGTGGGCAGCACAGACGTGGAGATGCGGACACACATGGGCAGAGTGGGCATCCGGCTTGGGCAAGGGTGGGGCCCCGCAGACAGGGCCCCAGGACTGGGAGGACTGGAGTGAGCCGAGACCACCCTTCCCTGACGCTGGGCTGGGCTGGGGTCACCGGGCCCCTCTGGGCCAGGTGAGGCCATCCACGGCAGCTGGCTTCCAGGGAAGGAGCTGGGGTCGTTGGGCTTTGTCTGTGTCAGGGGACAACCGTCCGTGTATACGAGCCAAGTCTGCCATGGCCAGGCACAGGTGTGGCCCCCCTGTCTGGCTGTGCCCCTTGGTGGGCTTCCAGGTGTGAGGGGTTTTAGGGTATTGATCTGTTACGGTGAAGCCTTCTCTAGCCATGGACCGGGGAGCAGAACGCCTACCCTCACTTAACCTTTTGACCTACGTGGAGATGGGACCTGCCCATTCCGGCCGGGGGACACATGAGGGAGTGCTGACGTCGAGAAGCTCTGCTGGGGCTCCCGTTGCACAGTCGGTGTGAGCCGAGAGTGTGCGTGTCCTGGCTGCCACCCTGCCCCGGCGCTGCCACAGGGACGCACAGCAGGAGAGGCTCCCTCAGTGGGTGGATGGACAGATGGACGGGCAGGCAGATGCACCTATAAACATGTGCACGTGTGTCTGCTCTCCTTGGCCTGTGTGGCAGGTCCCAGGTTGTATGGTGACCCTGGGCAGCCCGCTCAGCAGCCATGAAGGACGTGGCTAGCCCTCAGGCAGCCTCGTTAGAGTGGCGGGGGTGTCTGCGTTGGGTTGTCGTATTCAGGGATCAAGAACAGCAACTGTGGCTTCTCAGGGCTGGGAAGTGGGCCTTTCTGGCCAGGCTGGGCCCTCGGGGCTGCAGGCAGAGAGGGCGGAGTGAGGACCTCAGGCAGGGATGTGGGGCCCTCAGATAGCCCTGCCTGAGGCCTGGACATGGGAAGGTGACAGGGAATGGCCAGAAGAGACAGGAAAGGGCCTGTGAGGGGCCCCAGGAGGACCCTGACAGGGAAGGCCACAGAAAAGGAGACCTTCAGGCTTTCCAGAGAACAGAGGTTGGAGTCAGGCGGGGCCCAGGGAGCGGGCGGGCCAGGCAGGGGACCGCCAAGTGCTGCTGGGACAGTGAAGCTGGAGGTTGGCACGCTGCTGCCTGGCTCCGGGCTGCCCCTCTGCAGCAGGCTGCGGGGTGGCATCAGGCTGTTTTCACTTGCCAGCTTTGCCCCACGACCAGCTCCTGAGCCTGAGTGCCCCCTTTACCCTGACTGGGGCCTGGCCGGCACCTGGGACCTCGCAAGTGTAGGAAATGCTTCCAGGAACCAGGTGCTGGGAAGAAGACCGCCTGCCCCTTGTGCTTAAAGAGTCATGTATCCGTTCGTGCATTCATTCATTACAAAATACTCCTCGAACCACTAGTGTGTGCCCGGCCTGGTGCCAGGCTCTGGGATAGAGCAATGGGGGAGCTCAGCCCCCCAAGCTCACCATTCAGGGAGGGGTCCCGGCGTGCGCCAGGCAGTCTCAGGGCAGTGTGACATAATTGTGACTGGGAAGACCTTTGGCTTGGGGGACATGGGGGCACAGCCTCCACCCCGGCTGCGGAGGTGGGCGGCCATGCCTGCCCCCCCGCCCCCGCTGCAGGCTCTGACCTCTGTCTCTGTCTCCGCAGCTGAAGGCACCCGGTGTACCGACCCACCCACAGGCAAGCCCGCGATGGCGGCCAAGCGCAAAGGCGGCCTGAAACTCAACGCCATCTGCGCCAAGCTGAGCCGCCAGGTGGTGGTGGAGAAGGGGGCAGAGGCTGGCGCCCACACCGAGGGCAGCCCACGGAGGCCCCAGGACAAAGAGCGCGGCAGCGCTGACTCGGGGGCGGCCCGGACCCCCCGCAGTGAAGAGGACAAGAGGCGGGCGGTGATCGAAAAGTGGGTCAACGGGGAGTACAGTGAGGAGCCGGCACCCACTCCCGTGTTGGGGCGGACTGCCCGCGAGGGCCTGGAGCTGCCGCCCGAGGGCGTCTACATGGTGCACCCCCAGGGCTGCAGCGATGAGGAGGACCCCAGCGAGGAGCTCCCCAAGGACAGCAATGTGGCGGAGGAGAAGGACACAGACAGGGCGGCCTCCAAGGACGACAGTGGCCCCAGCACCAAGCAGGCTTCAGGTGGGTATCTGAAGCCCCCGCCAGGTCATAACCTGGCAGGGAGGCCCAGCAGTGAAGGAGTGGTGTGTCCACAGAGCACGCCCGCCTCCCATACTCTTGTGGCAAATATGGGCACCTCATTCCGATCTGGGCGGACTCCTGAGACAGGTGGGCTGGGGCCAAGCCGATGCCTAGAGTGGGGAGACGAGGTGGGCAGGGGTGGGTGGGGGTGAGTCCCCCGGGGTGAGAAGGGCAGGGCCTGAGAAGGCATCTGCCTATGTGTGAGAGCAGGGCCGGGGGTGGGGGCTAACACACAGTGGGTCTTCAGGAAGCAACAGATGGGGGGATGGGCGGGTGGACAGGTAGACGGATGGACGAGTGGGTGGACAACCACACACTCGTGTGAGAGGAGCCTGCTGGAGGACATAGCACTGGGCTGGCGTCGGGCACAGCAGCCAGCGCGCCACGGGCCACGAGAGCTGGTGGTCTGCGGTCTGTCTCTGAGTGCCCGAGGACAGGCCTGGTCTCCCGCTCTCCCACCGTCTCTCTGCCCACCGCCTCCTCCCCAGAGATCCCAGTTGTCCCCAGCAGGACCTCTCAGGCCAGGCACAGGGCCACAGCATGGCCCAGCCCAAATATCCCATCACCCCCTCCTGCCCCGGACACGCTCCTCTGGCTGACCTCTTTTCCACGAGGTGGCCGAGGCCCGGCTCTTCTGGTGTCTGCTGGTCAGAGCGGCCCTGAGCTCCTTCTGCTGGGTGGGGGAGCAGGGGGAGGCCTGGGGCCCCAGGTGGCACGGGGTCACCCCTGGGACCGGAACCCCAGGTTTTGGGGTCTTAGCTCCCCAGCCTCCTTGCCAGGCCTGTGCCTGGTACCCGGGCCTCCCCTGCCCACTCCCTTGTCCCCTTCCCCCTGCATTGAGGGGCACAGTGAGGGGCGCAGCGAGGGTGCAGTGAGGGGTGCACATCCTCCCCCACTCCTCCCGCACGGGGAGCCCTGCGCAGCCACGTAATTATGCATATAAGATATAAACAGAGCTGTTTAATTATCCTTCGCCACATCAGTGACAGAGTAATTAACAAACATTGCGAGATCAATGAGGAGAAGTGTGACCTTCAGTTTCCTCTGATAGGAAAAGCCCTTGGCGGTCCCAGACACAAGGTGATTGTGCTGGGCCTGAGGACAGGGGAGGGACAGGGACAAGGGCTGCTGTCCCTTCAGCGCCTGGCCTCTCCCTCACCGTGCTCTGCCCTGGACTCCTGCCTCCAGCCTCCTCTCCTCTGGGGGTGAGGAGCTGGGGTGACTGGAGGCGGGGCTGAAAAATACTGCAGCCCCTTGGCCCCAGACCTCACCCCTCTGGCTGGAGGCCCCGTGGGACAGCAGTGTGTCACCTGGGTGGGCTTGCTCAGCCCTGGGCCCTGGAGAGGGCCAGCTGGACCCCTAGCTACCCACCATGGGCTTGGTCCCTGGTCACCTTCCCTGGGTCCTGGGGCTGGGGGATGCAAGCCCCGGGGCCACCCCCAGGACCCCTGCCTGGCCCCCTCCCTGCTCTGAGCCTCCTGCCCTTCAAAGCCTTCTGTTTCTCTGCCATATATAGTGAGGGCTCAGCTGCCTCCAGCTATTTTTAGCCCCTTTTCCTGGTTCCTGAGCCACTGAATCTAACAGCAAGAGCCCACTCCCCCCAGGTTGGGCCTCAACCCCACATGCTTAAGGTCAGGACGGCAGCCCCAGGCCACTGCCCCACCCCCACCCCAAGGGAACAGCTATCTGTCGGCTCTCTGAGCCTCTCTGCCCTCCTCAGGGGCCAGGTGCTGCCCAGGACTGTCCTCTCCTCACCTCCTGGGGTCTCAGTCCTCCTAGGACCACTCTCCCCAACCCCCAGGAGCTCAGAGCCTCTCTTTCCACATCCTGCTGGGTTTCCTCTTCTACCCAAGCCCCGTGTTGCCCTGTGAGACCACCTCCAGGTGGGGTCTAAGAACTCCAGACCTGGCAGGTTGGGGTGGGGGTTGAATTGGGAGGAGACCCCCTGCCCACCTGCTCCCCTGCCTGAATCCTGCACCTCTCACCCTTACCTTCTTTGGCCACACCTTTCCCTGACTGCGCTGTTAGGACCCCAGTGTGGGTGTGCAGCTCTGGCACACGGGGAAAGGATGTGCACACCTTGTGCAGCCCCTGCGGGGCTCGCCCTCCTGTGCACACCCGTCCGGGGTTCAGGGCGGAGCCCAGGGTGTGTGTTCAGCTGGTGTTCAGTGCAGGAAGCAGTGCCTTGGGCGTGCTGAGGAGTCGCTTGCCTGCTGGGGTAGATGGTTGTGTGTGGAAGGCGGGTCTCCCCAGAGTAAAGCCCCAGGAGCATCGGGTTGTCCTGCCTCCTGCCACCATGAGACTAGTCTTGGGGAGCTGGCGTGGGGTCTGGGTGGGGCATGTGCGTGTGTGTCTGTGAAGTCGGGGAGGCAGCGGGAGGTGAGCTCGGCGGTGAGTGTGAGCATGTGTGCACTGGGGCAGGCAGAGGCTGGCCGCACTCAGGCTGCTGCCCTGGGCTGGCAGGACCAGCCTCTCCGGCCCTGACTCTGCAGGGGGGCCCGTTGTGCATGAGAGTAAGAGCAACCAGAGGGCAACAGCAGGGTTGAAGGGCCTGTAGATCTTGGCTGGGCGTGGGGGTCCTGAGCGAGTCCCAGCAAGCACGGTGGCAGGATCTCTGCCCCCTCAGCCTGTTGTCTGGACCATTAGTGACCTGGGGCTCTGGGTCTGCAGGGCAGGTCCTCCCAGGGATAAAGCGCCTGTGTGTCACTTGTGAGGACCGGGGAGGGTCCTGCAGGCAGGCTTAGCCAGGCCCCCAGCCCCACCCACAGCCGCTCCCCGCAGCCCTGGGCTCCCTCATGCCTGCCCGGCCACAGGCCCGAGTCAACACCTGTCCCTGGCCCCGGCCTCACGCCCACAGTTGGAGGCAGTTTGGGACCTGGCCTTACTTCCAGTAAAATGACTTCTCTTTCATATTAGGCCAGAGCGAGAGAGCGGAGACATTTATGAAACTTTGTTTAATGTACTGAAAAGCCATCGGCCAGAACATTTAGGAAATTGATTTTCCTGGCATTGATGAACTCGTTTTATTTTACCCCAGTATTAATTACTTTTTTTTTAAACAAATTAATTTAAGAGTCGTAAAACCTAACAAGTGAGCCAAACGTGCATAGATCATGTCCCACTCTGCCCCCTCCCCACACGGGCCCCCTCCTCCCTCTATAGGTGGGGGCTCACAGCTCACACACTTGGGGGGCCCCCTGCTCCCCCCCAGAAGTGACCGCCCGCCCTGCCTGCCCTAGGAGAGGCCTCCTCCCTGCGGGACTACGCGGCCACCACCATGACTGAGTTCCTTGGCATGTTTGGCTATGACGACCAGAACACGAGAGACGAGCTGGCCAGGAAGATCAGCTTCGAGAAGCTGCGTGCGGGCCCCACCCCCGAGGCGGCCACCTCCTCCACGCTGCCCACCGTGGAGGACGCGCTCAGCAAGCGGGCGCGTTTCTCCAAGTACGAGGAGTACATCCGGAAGCTGAAGGCCGGCGAGCAGCTCTCCTGGCCGACCCACGGCACTAAGGCCGAGGATCGGGCTGGCAAGGAGGTGGTGGGCCCCCTGCCTGGCCTGCGGCTGCCCAGCAACACAGCGCACCTGGAGACCAAGGCCACCATCCTGCCGCTGCCCTCACATGGCAGCGTCCCAATGCAGGGCCTGGTGGCCCGAGCCTCCAAGTACGACTTCTTCATCCAGAAACTGAAGACAGGTGAGAACCTGCGGCCCCAGAACGGGAGCACCTATAAGAAGCCATCCAAGTATGACCTGGAGAACGTTAAGTACCTGCACCTCTTCAAGCCTGGCGAGGGTAGCCCCGACATGGGCGGGGCCATTGCCTTCAAAACAGGCAAGGTGGGCCGCCCCTCCAAGTACGATGTCCGGGCCATCCAGAAGCCGGGCCCCGCCAAGGTTCCACCTGCTCCCAGCCTGGCGCCTGCTCCCCTCGCCAGTGTACCCAGTGCACCCAGCGCTGCCGGCCCAGGGCCCGAGCCGCCCGCCTCCCTGCCCTTCAGCACGCCTGAGTACCTGAAGTCGGCCTTCTCCAAAACAGACTCCATCACCACAGGGACCGTCTCCACTGTCAAGTAAGGCCCACCCCACCCCCACCCGCTGCCCTGCCTTCAGAGCTCATGTTTGTGGACACACACTCACACCTTATGCACATCTGCACACACGCACACATGCTCGGGTTCTCATGCACGGGCTTCCACTCACGCAAGTGCCCACGCACACCCACCTTTGTCCCTCTGCCTGCGTAACCTCTCACACCCAGTTGGTGGCCTTGCACACTACACACGTGCACACACACGCTTGTGCACACTGGGCACATCTGTGTGCATGCTCACGGGCCAACACACGTGCCATGGACCACTGTCACCCGTCTGCCTGTGGCGGGCTTTCCCTGCCACCACCAGGGCCAGGGCCAGCCTGTGGGTGGCTGGGAAAGCCCTGCTTTGGGCTGGGGGGTTCAAGAGTCCAAGCCAGTGGCTGTGGCTCCCGGGCCTAGCGCCTGGGCCATGGGGAAGGCAGCAAGAGAAGGCAGGAGGCTGGGGTGGGGGTGGGCCACTCAGCACGAGCCCCCAGGCCAGTGACTCCCAGTCCGTGTGCCCCAGGAATTTTTAAAACATTCAACACCTGACTATTTAGTCAGGGGCACTGACCTCTTTTCCTTTGGACGGTCAAATACGAAACATGGTAACAGCCAAAACAGCAATAGCTATCCAATGTGAGTGAATTAAAATTATACCTATTTTTTTCTCAGATCAGCAAAAAATATGTATTTTTGGTGTGCCACAGAGTTTTAGTAATCAGTTTGTGTGTGCCGTGAGATGGAAATGGTTGAAAATCGCCGCCCTAGGTGGTGGTTAAGATGATTGTCCACAGGTCTCGTGGGGCTGAATGAGACCCTCTCCCTCAAACCCGGAGACGGGCCACCAGCCCGGGGGCAGACCCAGGGAGCCGCCCTCTGCTGTGTAGGAGGCTTCCCTGAGCCCCACCAGCACTTGCTTGGTGCTGCCCTTGCCCCTCCCCCAGGTTCTTCCCAGTGATACCCCTCCTCGGCCAGCAGCTTCCTGGCTCCCTGTGTGCGAAGGGGGCCCTAGCTCCCCAGGCCAGTCAGACGGGACCGGGCCCATGCCCAGGTTCCGGGAGCCGTCCAGCCCTGCCAGCTTGAGATCCTTGCTGGAGCTGAGCTCCTGGAACCTGTGCCAGACGTCAGCTGGAGGACTTGCCCCTGAACACCGCTAAGCCAGGGAAAGAAGGGCCAGGGCCCCAGGGCAGGGAGCTGCCCCCCAGACGCTCCCGGGGCGTGAGGCCACCCCTGTCCGCTAATCGGCTGTGCCCTGTGTGTCTCTCGCCAGGAACGGATTGCCCACAGATAAACCAGCTGTCACCGAAGATGTAAACATTTACCAGAAATATATTGCCAGGTAGGCCCCGGGGGAGGAGACTGCCGTGGAGAGAGGCGGGGGGCTCCAGGAATGCCTGGGGGCCGTGGGACCCTACGTCCATCCGACCACCCGTGCCAAGGTGCCTGCTGCCCCCCCTTCCCACACACTCCTGCCTCAAACTGCCCCGAGGGCCTACCCTCTCTCCCATCTCCGAGGCCCCAGCCCCTCGCTGTGTCAGGGCTGCATGGCCTTAGGCAGCTTGTATTCCAGGCAGGACAGGGACCTGAAGGGCCCAATGGCAGGGCCCCCTCCACAGCCCCCACGGGGTCCTGGGTGGGTGTAGGCTGCTGTGGAACTGGCCAGAATGAGAAGGGGAGGTGGCCTCTGGGGCCCCTGGGCCAGGCCTTGACCCTCTGCACCTGACTCTATACCTGCCCCTTGGCATCCCTAAGGCAGCAGGATGGGCAGGTAAAGCACCTTCACCTCTACAGACTCCCCCGCATCAGGCCCCTGTTGACGGTGCCTGGTGGGGGGGGCGGCACATGGCGGGGGTCATGCCCTGGCAGCTGTCTTTCTGCTGATCCTCCCGGTCCTTCCGTCCCTCTCTGTGTCTCCGCCTCCCCTGTCCTCTGTCTTTTCGGTCTTGCTCTGCTCTCTCTATTATTGTTATTATCATTACTATTAGTGCTTTAGCAGATGGCCTTTTTGGCAGCTTCAGCTTAAATATTTATTTGCAAGTGGCTCTCCCCCTTACAAGGGGGTTTCTTGTAAGGGGGTTTTTCTCACTCTGCGCCCCCGGCCCACCACGCCTTCCTGGCCAGGCAGGCAGGCTGCACCCACCACCTTCTTCACAGTGGTCATGGCAGGCACTCCCCGGGGGACCGTCCCAAGGCCCTGAGAACTGTGCCCCACAGTATCCGGGCCTGGGGAGGGCAAGGGCTTTCTGGGAGGTGGGCAGCGACCAGGCAGCTGGAGCTCCTGGCTGCGGAGTTGGCTGGAGAGTGAACTCTGCCTCAGGAGACCAAACAGATGCTGTGCTTTAAAAATTCATCACTCTGCACTGTTTCAAGTGTCAGGAAAGCCCAGGACAGAGAGAGCCCTCTGACATCCCTCGGCAACAGAGCCCTGGGCCGGCTCAGCCAGGGTCCCCGGCACCTGGCTCAGTGCTGGGCAGGTGGACAGCACCTACACAGAAAGCAGTTGGGCCACCTCCGGGCCTCCTGCCTTCACTGTCTCCGCCCATCCCATCTCCGTCCCTTCCCCGTCTCTGCTCCGACTTTGGGCTAGCCCCAGCTTCTTCCTCCCCACATTGGGGCCAGGCCCTGTGCCTTACCTGGCACTCAGTCCCAGAGCAGGTGGGCTCCCAGGGCAGATGTGATGGGTATGCAGCTCAGTGGCTCTAGGTTTCCTGACAGGCACAGTCACTTGTCCTGGTCTTCTCAGGCCTCTCCCACGTCACCCCAGCACACCACCTCTGCCCCCATACATCCCCCAGCCCACGCACAGGGCCCAGAGCACTTCTCTGGGGCGTAGGCCTAGACCCTTCTCGGCTGCTTGGGCCAAGGCCCCTGGAGAGCCCTCCCTGGGACCGGCACCCAGCGAGGTCTGAGCCTGCCCCTGTCCGCAGGTTCTCGGGCAGTCAGCACTGCGGCCACATCCACTGTGCCTACCAGTACCGCGAGCACTACCACTGCCTCGACCCCGAGTGCAACTACCAGGTAAGGCGTCCTGGGCATGGCCACCCCTGCCCGCCGGCACAGCAGCCAAGGGGCCTCCCAGAAGGGGCACACGCGCTCTGCTCCGGCCACGTGAACTGAACTCGGGGAAACTACCAGCCTGTCCACGCTCCCAGATTCCTGCCCACGAGGCATCTAGTCAGGTCTGGAGCCACCTGCATCCTGGCGATACTAATTCAAGCTCCCGTCCCTTGAGTCTGCCTCACACCCAGGGCTGGGCCAGGCAGCCCAGGCACCGTGTCCCGTTGATCTCCCCGGTGTCCGCAGGAGGCTGGCAGTGCTGCCCCGCTGCATAGAGATAAAAACACAGAAGTTCAGGTGCATTGTCACTCGCATCCAAAGCCACCCGCTGGCGAGTGCAGGGCTCGTGGAAGTGGTCGGGGTGGGGCAGGTCTGCACAAGGGCCACACCCTGTCTTGCCAGGGAGCCCAGGTAGCATAGCCCATAGATGGCACGAGACTAAAGGAGGGGTCACCCTCAGAGCCCCACTTCAAGGCTCTGTCCAGTCCATCCTTTCTGCTCCTGGGCAGGGTGATTGGGAGCCTGGGGGGAGGTCCGGGAAGTCTGTGTTTCTGGGTCCTTTGGAGTTGGTCCCTCCAAGGTCAGTGTGCTGGCCCTGAGGCAATCCCAGCTGCCCCGACCCCCAACGGGGTTATTTGTAGGGAGACTGGAGGGCCCCGGGGCGGGCAGCCGGCCCGGCGCACTTGGCCTGGGGGCAGGCCAGGCTGCTGCCAACCCGGCCTTCCCCCGGCAGCGGTTCACGAGCAAGCAGGACGTGATCCGGCACTACAACATGCACAAGAAGCGGGACAACTCGCTGCAGCACGGCTTCATGCGCTTCAGCCCGCTGGACGACTGCAGCGTCTACTACCACGGCTGCCACCTCAACGGGAAGAGCACCCACTACCACTGCATGCAGGTGCCCGCCGCCCCGCCCCCTGCGCAGGGCTGCCCTGCCGACCAGGGCTGGGGGCCTGCCTTTCTCCCGGCCCAGGGCAGGAAGACGGCAGGCGTGTGCAGAGCCCCGGGGGCTCGGACGCAGCAGTGGCTGGGGGGCCAGGGTGGGGCCTTCCCCATGGCCATACTTGGTGCGGGTGAAGCTCAGCAGGTTGTTTACACAGACCGACATTTTTCAGGCTTTAACACCAAGAGCAGCATTTCAAATGGTTCCTGAGGAGGTTTTTGTTTAATTCTTTGTTTTAATGCCACGCGGAGTCTGGGCTTTTTCAAGGTGTCAGGTCCAGGGGGAGCAACTTCGGGTTGCAAACAGCAGCCGCCGTGCCTCCCCGGGTATTTGTCGGGGTTGTTATGGGCTCTGTGGGACAACCTGGGCCGGGTGGAGAGGGGGGCGCGCTCTGCGGGCTCTGAGATGGTGCAGACGCTGGCACGGCCCAGCCTGCGCGAGCCCTCGGGTTCCACTGGTTTTTACTCAATATGGCCACGTTGCCTGCCTGGGCCCTGCTGGGGTGGGGTTGGGGGGGGCCCGATGCCAGGAGCCATCCACTAAGTGAGTCCCTGGGCTAAAGGTGACCGCCAGGCCTCAGGGTCCAGCCCTGCCCACCCCTGGGGCCTTTAGAGGTAGAGCCACCGATTGGGACTCCAAAGCCACTTCCTGTGGGATGGGGCTGCCACGCATATGCCGGGGGCTGTCCTGGGTCCCTGGGGACAGGCTGACCCTCGGCACAGGCAGGGCCAGGCCCTGGCGGTTGTTAGAGGCTTTATCCTGTGGCTCCTAGTGAAGCGTCTCGGTCCGCCCCACCACGCTGGGCGTCCACAGGTGCGGGAGCTTCCCTGAGCAGGGAGGTCAGTGGTCCGAGGCCCCCAGGCCCTGGCTGCATCCGTCAGGACAGCTTCACTGACCTTGGCCCAGGTGGGCCTGGCACCTGTCCCCCTGACTGCCACCCTGGCCCCGCAGGTGGGCTGTAACAAGGTGTACACAAGCACATCGGACGTGATGACACACGAGAACTTCCACAAAAAGAACACCCAGCTCATCAACGACGGCTTCCAGCGCTTCCGAGCCACCGAGGACTGCGGCACGGCTGACTGCCAGTTCTACGGGCAGAAGACCACCCACTTCCACTGCAGGTAACGGGGAGCCAGCCAGGGAGGTTCACTGGCCCAGGGGAGGGATGGGAGGCCAGGAAGCAGGCCCAGAGGACGACTTGGACCCTGCACCCGCAAGGGAGCAGGACAGGAGTTGAGGGCTGCTCGGATGCCCTGTCTCCGCGTCCTGTCACATCTTCCATGGGAGGCCCAGACCTCCTGGGCCCTGGTGGGAGCGAAGCGGGGCCTCCTCCTGGCCCCACAAGGCCCCGTGACAGGCTCCCGGTGTCCCATCCAGGCGCCCCGGCTGCACATTCACCTTCAAGAACAAGTGTGACATCGAGAAGCATAAGAGCTACCACATCAAGGACGACGCCTACGCCAAGGATGGCTTCAAGAAGTTCTACAAGTACGAGGAGTGCAAGTACGAGGGCTGCGTGTACAGCAAGGCCACCAACCACTTCCACTGCATCCGCGCCGGCTGCGGCTTCACCTTCACCTCCACCAGCCAGATGACCTCGCACAAGCGCAAGCACGAGCGCCGGCACATCCGCTCCTCAGGTGTGCTGGGGCTGCCGCCCTCGCTGCTGGGCTCCAAGGACACTGAGCACGAGGAGTCCAGCAACGACGACCTGGTGGACTTCTCTGCCCTGAGCAGCAAGAACTCCAGCCTCAGCGCCTCCCCCACCAGCCAGCAGTCCTCCGCCTCCCTGGCAGCTGCCACGGCCGCCGCCGAGGCCGTGCCCAGCGCCACCAAGCCTCCCAACAGCAAGATCTCGGGGCTGCTGTCCCAGGGCCTGCCTGGCTCCATCCCCCTGGCGCTGGCCCTCTCCAACTCAGGCCTGCCCACCACGGCACCGTACTTCCCCACCCTTCCTGGCCGAGGGAGCGCCTCCCTGCCGGTGGGCACCCCCGGCCTCATGGGCGCCATGTCTTCAGGAGCGGTGGCCTCGGCAACCCCTGACACACCCACTCTGGCCGCCTCAGTAGCTGGTGACTCGGCCCCTACCGCTGCCACTTCTGTCTCGGTGCCCCCCGCCTCCATCATGGAGAGGATCGCCACGAGCAAGGGCCTCATCTCGCCCATGATGGCCAGGCTGGCTGCAGCTGCGCTCAAGCCCTCTGCCACCTTTGATCCAGGTGAGCAGGCTGGGCCATGCCCAGGAAGCAAGCACCTTACAGACCCCAGGGCTCCCTGGCCTTGGGGTGCAGGGCAGAGGGGGGCAGTGTTTGGCAGAGGCCTCTTCCTACTCCCTGCACTCCAGTCCTTTGCCCCTCCAGCCCCCCCTCTCTACCTTGGCTCTGTGCCCCCCCGTCTGTTTCCTGCCGGGGCTCCTCATTCTGACTGGCCCACCCCAGGCAGCTCGTGCTTCTGCCCCCATCTGTGTGGTGGGGGCAACAATCCTGACCTGGTGTTGCGGCTGTGCCCGCCTGCACCCCAGTCTTCTTACCTTGCCGAGCTGCGAGCCCCACCCCTGATGGGAGCAGTCCCGGAGCCCCAGTTTTCCCTGCAGCTTCCTCCAGGTGACACAGGGGGCCACGAGTCCAGCCCAGGGGCGAGTGGAGACACTTCAGGAACACTCAGGGAGATTCGTGCCTAGGCGGCCCCTCAGAGCTGGGGATGCCTTCCCGGGCTCGGCCTCTCGGCTCGCCCTGTCCAGCACAGCACTCTGCAGTGACGGACACGTTCTGGCCCACGCTGTCCGGCCTGGCGGCCACGAGTCCCATGTGTCTGCGGGGGTTAAATATGGCAAGCGTAACCAAGGAGCCAGGCGCTATTGGAATTTCTTTCATTTCAGCCCCGCCATAGGCTCCCACGTAGGGCTGTGGAGCCGGTCACATCTCTGTCCCCCGCTGGCTCCCCGTGAGGGGCAGTCCTCCTTTTTCTCAAGTTTTCTGCTCTTTTAAAATTGTTTCTGCTTGTTTTCTCTGGGCTTTTTTTGGCTTCTCCGTTTACCTCCCACCCCTCCTTTCCCCCACCTGCATGTAATTAGCATTGGGCGGGTCCTCAGGTTTGAGACCTGGCTTGCTTCATCCATTTGCTCATTCATTCATTCATCCATTCAGCACCTACCGGTCTGCTGAGGGCCAGGTGCCCTGAGGGTGTGGGGGCGTGGCAGGCAAGAAGACAGATGAACGTCATACCTTGTGGAGCTGATGGAGCAGGGTGGAGATAGTCTGTCTCAGGCACAGAGCTAGAGGCTGACGAAGCAGCAGCTCAGACCTCAGCAGTCTGGCTCCTGAGCCCGTGCGCCCAGCTCCCCCAAGAGACTATCTTGAGACTGGCCATGACTGAGGGTCAGGGTGGCCCAGAAACCCCAGAGGGCTGCCAGGGCTTGGCAGGGCGGCCGGGTCCTCTTTCCCTGGGGACCTTGGGTGATGACTTTGGGGAGCTGCCGGAATGTGGACACTTTGAATTCTGAAGACTGTCATGGCCCCACTGGGCCGCTCCTATCACCTTCCATTCCTCCCCTCTGGCCAGGTGCCTACAGGCAGGGGTGGGGCCCCTGCAAGGCCACACTGGGCTCAGTGGCCAGACTACCAAGTACTTCCTTTTCAATAGAAAAATCTCCTTTCCCCAAAAGAAAGGTCAAGCAAAGAGGAAGAGGGCTCGTTTTCCTGTATTTTTTAATAAAATGCCACTTGCTGTCCGCGCCGCAGCTCTGTGTCAGCTGCAGCGCCCGGGGGCAGATTAATATTTCAGTCACTTGGGGATTATGGAGAAAGGCTGGGCGGACATGTTCCTGTCAGTGACTTCTTTGGCCCCACTCTGCTTGGCCTCCTGAGTCCTCTGCCCGTCCTGCTCCAGCCTTTCCCCCACGTCCATGGCCCAACGGGTCCCACCTGACCCCCGTCCAGCCCGGCCTCATATCCCTTCCCTAGACAGCTTGATGGGTGAGGTCACATAGTTTGAACCGCTCTGATTGGCTGTCAGCTTCCATAGCCCTGACCCAGCAGATGCCCCTCCTAGGCATGCTCAGTGGAAGGCAGGGCCGTCGCCCCGGCAACAGTGGGATGGGGACCTCGGAGGGGGCACAGCTCCCAGTCTAGATCTGCCACTTTCCCTCAGCGTTAACAGAGTCTTTAATAAAAGCCTAAGCGGCAGCCCCACAAATTGACTGTGACAGTCGGTGGGGAAAATGAAGGGCCCCCACGCCTGGCCCGGCCCCCTCCCCAGCCTCCCGCCCTTCTCATCCAGGAGGCCCTGAGCCTGGGCAACTTTGACATAATTTTGCGATAATTATCACTTGAAGAATTGCCACACAGGGGTGAGCGTCACAGGCGATCTTGTCAGTGGGGAGAATCGCTGACCAGCAGCCAGGGCTCCCCAGGGGCCCAGCCCACCCAGCCCGCTGCCTTCCCTCCAGGGGGTTCCGGTCCTCGCCCAGCACGAAGCCCTCGGCCCCTCTCACAGCATCTTCCCTCCCCTGTAGGAAATGGGCAGCAGGCCAGTCCTGCCAGGTTTGCCCCGGCCCCGCTGAAGCAGGAGCTCGGTGAGAGTGCTGGCGGCCCAGGGCCCCTCGAGACCTCCCTGGACCGCAGCATGGACCTGACAGTGAAGGAGCCCAGGTGAGGCCGGGTGGGGCCTCCCTGCCCCGTTCCCCTGCCAGGGGCTGAGGGCACAGCACCCTCAGGAGCCAGATTCCCCGAGGAGCAGGGGCCAAGCCCTCCTGGCAAGGGGTATTCCCCTGCCCGGGCAGGTGCAGCGGGCTGGCCTGAGCCCCAGGGCCGGGCCGGGAGGGACGAGGCTCTGGGCTCCATCCCTCGTACGTCTGAGCGAGAGCCCCTTGGTTTGTGTGTTCCAGCAATGAATCAAATGGCCACGCAGTCCCGGCAAATTCATCTCTTTTATCCTCGCTTATGAATAAGGTAAGAATCATCCATCACACGCCTCCCGTTCCCCCACCCAGAGAAATTAAAGCCGTGCTGGGGGGTGGGGGGGATGTGTTTGTTTTTTAATGTTTTGCCTCTAATAAGATGAGTTTGTACCATTTAAATTTTGAGGCTATTTTTCATCGGATATAATTTCAGAGCCACTGCTTACAAATTAATTTAATGAACTGGCTGAAGAAATATATCCCAACCCCTGACACCCCTTTTTCCTTTCAGACGGAGGGCTCCAGAAGCTTTTCCAGAGCCCTCCGACTTCTCTCACTGTTAGTTATTAATGTTATTTACTTATTTATTTTATATACGTATATTTTTGTTTGTTTAAAAGGGGGTGGGGGAGGGGCACCAAAGTGGGGGCAAAGCATCCATTTTCCACTTTTCAGGTTGAGTAATGGTCTCGGACGCCTTCCGCAGAGGTCGCTCCGGAATATTTATTTTAAATAATGCAGGGTCTTTGTGAATTATACATCATCTCAAATATATTTCCCCCTCACATGATCAATTTGACTACAGCGAGATTAATCTGGTTACCGAACTCAAGTGACGGCTGAGGAGGGAGCCGGGCCTGGGCCGGACACTGTGGGGCGGGGACCCTGGATGGGCCCTGGGCAGGGAAGGAGCCTTCCGCTGCCCACTGCCCTCTGCCCCGCACCTGGTTCCTGTCCCTTCCCTCTCCCTCCTGCTGGCTGCCTGCTCTCCTTTCTTCTTCTTAGGTCCTGCCCTTGCACCCCCTCTCCCTTCCTGTGGGAGCCTTGGTCCAGCCACTACCCGGACTCCCACCCCGCTCCCCCCTTCGCCCTGCAGCTCCCAGCTGTCTTGTCTGACCCCAGGAGCCTCCCTCCCTCCCCCTCTGCTCCTCCTTTGTGTGCCTTCTCTTGTTCTCAAGGAATTCGTAGGGGTTCCCCCCACCCCTCCTCCTCCCGCACTTCTTTTGAAAACCTGGCAGGAAAATAACCAGGGAGCCGTGAAGTCTGGGGAAAGCTGGGCTGGAGGGTGCCCCGAATCTCAGCCTCAGCTTCAGCCGAGTGCCGGCTCCTAGCAGTGCTGGGTTTGTGAACAGGAGCCCTGGCCTCGGCATGGGGCTGGGCAGCGTCCGCACGGACTGGGCTCTTCCACATCCGGAGCCACTCGGGGCCCGGCCTGCTGTCCTTCCCACCACCGGCATTGCTGTGCTCGGGGCGGTTGGGAGAGGCCCAAGTGGCGGACCTCGGGGCGGCCCCAGGTAGCCGGGTCTGTGTCCCGAGGTCCCCCCACCCTAAGCATGGCCCCTGTCCTCCCCACAGATGTCTCAGGGCAACCCCAACCACGGCAGCCTCTTGAACATCAAGACAGAAGCAGAGGGGAGCCCCGCCATGGAGTCCTCGCCCTTCCCGGGCAAGGCCGCGAAGGCACTGGTCCACGAGAAGCTGTCAGAGCCCTGGAAGGTGTACCTTCGCAGGTGAGGGGCTGGCTGGGAGAGCAAGCGGGAGGGAGGGGCTGTGTGCCTGTCCTGGTGGCCACCCCACACCACCCCAGCCCCGCCACAGCCCCAGCGTCTCCTCTGACCAGCTGACTCCTCTGGCCAGGTTTGGCACCAAGGACTTCTGCGACGCCCAGTGTGACTTTCTTCACAAGGCCCACTTCCATTGCGTGGTGGAAGAGTGTGGCGCGCTTTTCAGCACCCTGGACGGGGCCATCAAGCATGCCAAGTGAGTTGGGGTCCTTGGAAGGGCCCTGTTTATCCATGCTGGGCTCTGGGCTGGGTGGGACTGGAGCTGCACAGGCATCCACATGAGACCCATGATCATTTCCCCCCAGAAAGGAGCCCAGAAGCTGAGCTGGCTTCTCGGAAGGTGCTGCCCAGGCACAGGCAGGCTCCCAGGTCCCCCCTCCTGCTCAGCCCACAGCAGGCCCTCTGAGTGAGCCCTGGCCTGGCAACCTCAGCCCTTTGAGGTGCCCCCCACAGAGCTGACTGCAGAGACCCAGCTCTGGCCCTGGCGGGGACCCTCGGTGAAGGCCTTCTCAAGCCAGAACATTGCGTGTGTAGATTCTCTGTGACCTAAAAATAAGGACATTTGTAAACCCCTTGAGCTGAAAAGCAGCAGGCCCAGCCCCTGTTGGAACTGAACTCAGAAATCAGAAGCATTTAAAGTGGATCTCCACTGCTCCTGAGCCCTGGATCAGGCTCCCTGCTGGGCAGCCCCAGCTGCTAGTCTGCAGGGGAGCCGGCTCCTGGCACTGAGACACACCTTTAAATTTCAGAGCAAGTTCTGGAAGGATGGGCTTTGTCAGCCAGGGCCTGCTGTCCCCCAGCCCCCTCTGAGTAGGGAGGAGCTAGGGACAGACACATCAGGAAGGTCACAAGTAGTAAGAACTAGTTAGGACTGAGCCAGGAGCCAAGTTCAGGACTGGAGGACACCGTTCTGTCTCAGTCCTTCCCTGCTGGTGGGTACTGGCCGTGGGGGTGAGGTGGGGACACTGGGCCCCTGGGCTTCTGAGGCAGGGCAGGGCTGACCTGTTCAGGGTCCCCTCCACTCCCCACCTGAGACACCCCATTCTGCCTCCTGCAGCTTTCACTTCCGGACGGAGGGAGGAGCCGTGAAAGGAAACTCGGAGGCTTCCTTCCCAGCCTCGGCTGCTGAGACCAAACCTTCCTTGGCCCCTTCGTCCCCTCCGGTGCCTCCCGTCACCACGGCCACGGTTTCCTCTCTGGAGGGACCAACTCCCAGCCTGGCCACGGTGCCCTCCACCCCCACCCTGCTCGCCTGGAAGCAGCTGGCTTCCACCATCCCCCAGATGCCTCAGATTCCAGCGTCCGTGCCTCACCTGCCCACTTCGCCCTTGGCAACGACCTCTCTAGAGAACGCCAAGCCCCAGGTCAAACCCGGATTCCTCCAGTTCCAGGAGAAGTGAGTCCCTCGATGAGCCGGGAGTCTCGTGTCCCCCGTGCGTCTCGGGATTAGGTGCTAGCCAGGAGCGCCGAGGAGTTGCTGCTCCCCAGCCCACGATTAGCCCTGGCCGTCCTCAGCCTCTCTGGGACACGGTCATCAGGCCAAGTCCTTCTAGCCAAAGATGCTGCTGCTCTGACCTCACTACCTGTCTCCACAGCAGGTGGCCTGGGTTGGGGGGAGATGGTGGTGGTGGCCACTGTTACAGAGGGCCAGTGGTGAAACTGCAAGGACCAGCTCAGGTGGGCCGGGTGTGGGGGTCCTTGCCCGCAGGCCTGCAAGGAAGGCTGCGTCTCCCTCCAGTCCACCTTGTTGGTCTCCTGCGGGGCTCACATGCGTGGCTGAGTCTCTGCAGGGCAAGCCAAGTCAGGGGTTGGGGGAGGGGGGAGGCTCCCCTCTAGGCCCACATCCACCTGCACAGTGGCCTGACCTCTCGGGTGGAAAGGACCTTCCTCACTCGGCGGTGGGGGCTACTTGCGGCGAGAACGGCGACTCTGTATCATTCTGTGTGCGGCTTCCTGGTCTCAATAAAAGCAATAAACTGGACGTGAACACACCGCCTGAGTGGCAGCTGTCCTCCCTGTCTGAGCACCTGGGGCGGGGCCCACAGACGGGAGGGGCCCGCCCTCCTCCCCCCCTCCCCCCCTCCCCCGCCGCCCTCCCCACCCACCGCCCCAGAGTGGCAGCCTTCTTAGCTTGCCAGACCCGGTCAGAGCTCCCACCAGGTCCCGTGTTGGGGGCAGCCGTGCACAGACAGGGCAGGTGGCTGGAGCACCACGCCCTGTGCGCCTGTCTGCAGCCTGTGGGGCTGGGCTCTGGGGCAGGGGCTGGGCCCAGCCTTCCTCCCGCCCCACCAGCCCCACCACTCAGCTGGCTTGTGCGGTTCTGTGAGTGGGTGGGTACCCCAAGCCCTGAGATGGCCCCTGAGAGCCCCAGCAGTTGTGAACCTCAGCGGGACCTGACACCAGGCACACATTCCCACTGGCCCGGGCCCCAGGGTAGCAAAGCTCCCTGGTAGGGCTTCCCGCCCGCCCGCACCCTGTCAGTCAGCCATATCCAGGGCCATCCCCGCACCACACCGGCTGGGCCTCGCTGGCGTCCCGCCAGGGCTGGCAGCACCATCCCTCATTTTCATATCCAAGAAGTTACTGCAGGCATCCTTATCTATAATCCTGAGGTGTGGCCATGGAAACTACATGTCCCAGCATGCAATGCTCTGGGCAGCCTGCACCCTGCAGTCCCTTATGCACCATCTGAGGTCCAAAAAGAAGGCTGGAATGCACGCTGGGATCTGTAGTCTCTTCGGGCTGAGTCATCCTGCTGAGCAGGAGGGCAACCCAGGGACCATTCCTCTTGATTGCACTGCCAGGGACTTGGGGGTGCAGAACCCCGGCAGGAGCAAATGTCGGGACATCGGCGGGGAGGGCGCTGGGAATGCCAATGACCTTCTGGGCTGTGGTCTCGTTGCAGTGACCCCTGCCTGGCGACGGACTGCAAATATGCCAACAAGTTCCACTTCCACTGCCTCTTCGGGAACTGCAAGTACGTCTGCAAGACCTCCGGCAAGGCCGAGTCCCACTGCTTGGACCACATCAACCCCAACAACAACCTGGTGAACGTGCGAGACCAGTTCGCCTACTACTCCCTGCAGTGTCTCTGTCCCAACCAGGTCAGCGCCGGAGCGTGCGGGGATGCCGGGGTGGGGCCGGGGAGCAGGGGCAGGGAGGGGAGCAGCAGAGTTCCTCGGGCCCCTCTGAGTCGGCCTCCTCCAGACTCTGGGAGGGTTGCTGGAGAGCCAGGGCAGGGGTTGGGGTCAGTGCTCAGTGGGGGAAGTCTGTCGTTTCCCCTGAACCCTCACTGGTGGCTCCGCGCTGAGCAGCCAGCCGCTGTCCCCTTGGCATGGTTCCGCCTCCTGGAACTCGCAAGGCTCCCTTTCCCCAAAGGCCTCGATTTTAAAATAGGCACATTGGACACATAGAGGGATGGAGCTGTCTGTGCCCTGGACAGGAAGGGCAGCTCAGCTTCACCAGAAAGGCCTACCCTGCTTTGTGGTGAGCACACTGAGGGGTCTGGACCTAGGTCTGGGCACACAGAGAAGAGCTGGGATAGATTAGTGATGTCTGCCCAGGTCTGGGTATGGCTTAGAGGTGGATGGCAGTAACGCCAGGATGTTGTAATCAAATGACAAAAGGGACATACTGCCTTTTAACAAGTAAAAGGTCTTCTTCACCTGACTGTTTTCTGGTTCTGAGCTTGGAAGAACACGTCCTCAAGGGGCCCGCCGCAGCCTGGAGGCCCGGGGCAGGTGGGAGCTCCTGGAGTCTGCCTGTGGTCCTGAACTCCCCCGACCCCTGCCCCCCGCCCCTCCCCCGCAGCACTGCGAGTTCCGGATGCGCGGGCACTACCACTGTCTCCGGACCGGCTGCTACTTTGTGACCAACATCACCACCAAGCTGCCATGGCACATAAAGAAGCATGAGAAAGCCGAGCGGCGGGCAGCCAATGGCTTCAAGTACTTCACCAAGCGGGAGGAGTGCGGCCGGCTAGGTACCGAAGGCCCGGGCCGGGGGCAGGGACTTGCGGCAGGTGGCGGGGCTGTGGCCCGGGTCACCCTACCTCCTGCACCCACACAGCAGGCTCCTCATTTTGTTAGGGGTGTCACAGGCCCCGCATTGTCAAAGTGGGAGAACAGTCAAAGCCCTCGAGCCCGTGTCAGGGGCTGGCGTGACCAAGAGCGCTGCGCCCACCCCAGGGAGAAGGCCCAGGGCCGCCGCAGGGTGCCCAGGCCTGGACGTGGCTCTCTTCCCTCTTCTTTTCAAGAGGGCCCTCCAGGCACTGTCAGGACCTCCTGAGTTCCCTGTCCTGGGAGGGCTGCCCGTGGTTTTCCCGACAAGGGTCTTGTCTAAAGCACGCCGTGGTTGTCCGCGTGTGCGTGCACGCACTCGGAGCATTTACGGGGAGGGACAGCCGCGTGCAGAGCCCCGAGATACTGCCGTGGGGGTGGCGGCGGAGGCGGCAGCCAAGCTTTTTTCTTGTATCTGCTGAGCTCAGTGCTGGGGACTTTTGTGCAACAAGCAGGCTCCTGGCAGGCTAAGCCCAGAGCGTCTCTGACTTGGGGCGACCCGGAAGGAAGGGGCCGTGGGGCTGGCAGGAGCAGGCCACGGTGGCCTGAGCTGGGCAGCAGGTGCCTCGAGCTGACTCTGCTGGGGAGAGCTGGGCCCCTGCAGGGAAGCTGTCCCCCTACCAAGCCTCGGCACAGAGCCCCCAGAGGCTGCCCTGGGGGTGCCCACGGGGAGGGGCTCCAGGACCAGCGGGCAGAGGGCAGAGGGCAGAGGCACCATCCGGTCTCAGGATGGAGCCTCCCATTCACAGGCCTGCCAGCGTGGGGCACGAATCTGCCCAAGAGGGTCAGGCTGGACGGAGACCCTGACCCTGTAGGTGAGCCCAGCAGTGACTCAGGCGGTCACAGCAGCAGGGTCTTCCAGGAGCACAGTGGGGGCCACGGCCTGGGGAAGGCTGAGATACCCAAAGCCAACTGGCAGAAAAGAGAGGGCACAAACCTTTCCTTCAAGTATTAATTCAAAAAGAATTCATGACCTGGGAAAGGGTTGGTAACCATGGCAACAGATGTCAACACTCGGTGGCCTGTGCTGTTTCTGGGCTCAGTTTACAGGTGTCAGGGTATTCTGTAGTTGCTGTTATTTACTCAACTTTGGGTGTTCTGGGTGCTAGCTGGGGCCAGACAAAGCTGGGGGATGATACCAGACACCTGGCCAGCTCAGGCGCCATGGCAACCGACAGGCCTTCACCTGCCCTTCGCTGATACTGTTTCAATCCCGCCTGTGCTGTTTGTTCTCAGCCCAGAGCAAAGCTGAGGGGGAGGGGGAAAGGGGAGGGGGAGGGGCGGGGGGGGGCAGGGCGTCCAAACAAGGTCTGGGGGCAGGTGCCCCTGGCCCCCTAGGGGAGATGTGGAGACAGGTGGCGTTCTGGGAGGTAGCTAACCTAGGAGACAGGTCGTTAGGGTCCCTTGCCCTGGATCCCATGGGCCTCTCAGGGGATGGCCAGCCTGCCATCGTCACATGCCTCTTTGCTAGGCTGGTGGGGTGGGGTACGAGCCCTCCTCATAGGAATGCCACCACGGGGGAAGAGCCCTTTCCCTGGAGCCATCTGCCTTGTGGCCCCACTCCCCCGTGCCCAGAACACGGCCTGACACGCAGTAGGCGCCTTGAGCCTGGGCCAGCGGGGGCTCATGCCGAGCGTGCTGTGTCCACAGGCTGCAAGTACAACCAGGTGAACAGCCACTTCCACTGCATCCGCGACGGCTGCCAGTTCTCCTTCCTGCTCAAGCACCAGATGACCTCCCATGCCCGGAAGCACATGCGGCGGATGCTGGGGAAGCACTTCGACCGGGTGCCCCCCTCCCAGGTGAGAGCCCGGCCCACCCAGGGTCCCACTCCCACTTCCCGCTGGTGGGCCACGCCACCCAGATCAACAGCCTTCCACCCTCCCCGTGGGCAGCATGGCCGCCAGCCCAGCCTCCTCAGGGCCCCCCGCCTCCTTCCAGGGCCCCCCGAGCCTGATGGACACGGAGACGGACGAGTACATGGATTACACTGGCTGCAGCCCGGGCGCTGTGTCCTCCGAGTCATCCACCATGGACCGGAGCTGCTCCAGCACCCCTGTGGGCAACGAGAGCACCGCAGCAGGTGAGTGGGCAGCCAGGGGGCCGGGCGAGGGGTAGGCCAGGAAGGGGAGCCCGGGAGCTTCCAGCGGGGCCAGGCCCTTCCTCCCAAGGCCAGCACTGCTGAGCCCCTTTTGGGACAGGAGGTTCACGGTCAAGTGGCCCCAAAGGAAGTCAGGCCAGTGTGCAGCAGAGCCAGCTGGTCTGGGACATGGGTCGCTGAGGCCACCTCCTGCACCCTGCCCTGCTCCGCAGCGCTCTGCCCTCAGTTTTAGCTTCTGGGGGAGCCCCCAGCCAGCGAGCAGGGCCTATGAATGCCCAGGGGCCGAGGCACGTGCCTGCCCCGCCCAGCCCTGGCACCTCTTCTGGTCCTGCTGTCATCATCCCCAGCAGGGTACGTGGGCCCTAGAACAGGGTCTCACGCAGGCAGGGCCCTGCCACAGGCCCTGGCCGAGCCCGTGACCTCTCCGTGCACTGCCTGCCCTCCCGTCTGTCTCCCACCACCTCCCCCTCTCTTCTCTGTGGCCCCTCTGCTCCTCATCTGTCCACAGACTTTCTCGTCATACTTGCTTCTACCATTGGGTTTCTCATTTTGGTTCTTTTTTGTTTGTTTCCTCTTTGTTTTGTTTTGTTTTGTTTTGTTTTCTGCTTTTCTCCACCCTCTCCAGGCTGCCCGGCTCCTCCTCCTCCTCCTCTTCCTCCTCCTGCTGCCGCCGGCGACCAGGCTGCCCGCGTGGCTCCACCGCCCCCCCTGACCCCGCCCTTCTCCCCGGCTGTGCTCCGGGCGCCCCTCCCCGCCCTCCCATGCCTCTTCTCTCCACCCTGTCTCTCATACTCTCTGCTCAGTGCCGCTCTCGGAGCCGCCCGGGGCCTGGCCCGCCCCATCAGCAGCCCGCCCAGCTTCCCGCCCATCACTGCCACTCCAACTCCAGTAAAAAGTGACGTCCCCCTAGTTCAGGACGCTGCAGGTAACGCACACGTGCCTTCTCGCCAGTGTCTGTCACCCCAGCCAGCCCCTGAGGCCAGGGTCCAGGACCTGACCCTTTTCCGTGGCCTGTGGGACCAAGGACAGGGCCGCCATCTGCGCCTCGCAGTGCAGCACCCTCAAGCCTGGAGAGCCTGGTCTCACCCAGGGTCTGCTCCTCTCTGTGGCTGCCCCATGCTGGGCCAGCCAGAACATCGCTGCCAGGGGTCCCTGGGCTTTGTCCCATCTCGGAAACTGCCCACAGCCCCAAGGTGGCTGTGCCGGCCCCACCCTGAGATTCCTGTGGCCAGTCAGAGCCTGCCCCTCCTGCTCTCAGGAGTTCACCTGGGACCCGGCACAAGAGAGGCAGACCGTGTTCTTGGGAAGGTTGCTGGTGCCTGAGACCGGCCAGGGTTTGGAGGGCCCCAATACCAGGCTGAATCCCCAGCCCTGGAGCCAAGCAGGAAGAGGCAGAATCTTGGCCCTGGCCCTGTACCGTGCTCAGTGGCAGGGGCACCTCCCAGCCCACACCATGTCTGCTGCTCCACACGGATGGGACCTGCCCTCCCTGTCCCCTTGTGTGGTCATCCCCGGGCTCTGCCTCTCCCTGCACTCATTCTTGCCTCACATTCTGCCCGAGTGCCAGGCACTGCGCCAGGCCCAGGGGTGTGGCAGAGAGCAGGGCAGGGGGTCCCCCGCGTGGGATGCAGCCCGTAGAAAGCTCTGTTGCTAGCATAACCAGACGGAGCCCTGCGACCTCAGGCCCAAAGCGGCCCCTCCTCTCCTCCTGCATCTCCAGGCCCCAGGCCCTCCCTTGCCCCCTGCTGGGGAACTCCCCCCCCCCCACCTCATGGCAGTCTCTGGTTTCTCTTCACCTGCTAAGGGTGGATGACGGGCCCCAAATGGACAGGGCAGCAGGGGGATTACCATGGACGCTGGCCCCTTCTCTGGGTAGGGCTAGGCCTGAGAGCTTCTCCGTGTTTCTGGGGAGTTAGGGGGGTGCCAGGTCTGGTGCCCCTTCCCTCTGACTGTGCATCCGGGGGCTGTTCTCCCCTCTCCCTGAAGCTCTAAGGGTCCCCTCGCCCAGGAATGGGTGATAGGAGCACAACTGCAGTTGAATGGACAGCCCTGACATGGGGCATCCTGCGTCCTGGGGAGCAGGTGGGGCAGGAGGGCGGGCACAGACAGGCTCCCACCTGCTGCCTGGGCCCCTGCTCCAGTCCCAGCCTCTCCCGGTTCACTGGGGACAGAAAACCCCAGCAAGACCTTAAAGAAACTTCTGGTACCATGGAGAAGTCAGTGCTCCTGGGGCAAACAGCCCCACAGTGCCTGGTACCCCTTTTGGGAGTAGACTGGTCCCCGGCAGACAGGTGGCCCTGGGGAAACTGGTTAGCAGGCTGGAGAAGGAGCTGGCCTGTCCCGTATTAGGGGCCGGTGCGTGTTGGCGTCCTGGCCCCCATCCAACTTGGGTAGTCACACTCCCCCGACCCAGAGCCTCCTGCAGCTTCAATCAGCACCAGGACGCATCCTCAATCCCCACCAAGACTGGCCAGGAAGTGGCAGCCACATCCCCCAGAGCTGCCGGCTCCGCCACTGGGGCAGACGCCTGTGTGGTCATCCCACAGACGTGGATAACGCATGGGGAAGTCTGGACTCCCTGGCTGCTCTGGGTGGGGGGTATAGTGGGAGAGACCCCCCCCCAGCCATGGAAAGAGGAGGAGTCCCCCATCAATGCTGCTCTCTGCCCACTGTGCTAGATTCGGGGGGCCCTGCCTGGGTGGGACCCTGGGGATGGTGCCCACAGGGGTGCTCACCTCTGCTCCCCTCCCCAGGGAACACCATCTCCATGCCCACAGCCTCAGGGGCCAAAAAGCGCTTCTGGATCATTGAGGACATGTCACCTTTCGGGAAGCGGCGCAAGACGGCCTCCTCACGCAAGATGCTGGATGAGGGCATGATGCTGGAGGGCTTCCGGCGCTTCGACCTCTACGAGGACTGCAAGGACGCGGCCTGCCAGTTCTCGCTCAAAGTCACCCACTACCACTGCACACGCGAGAACTGCGGCTACAAGTTCTGCGGACGCACACACATGTACAAGCACGCGCAGCACCATGACCGGGTGGACAACCTCGTGCTGGACGACTTCAAGCGCTTCAAGGCCTCTCTCAGCTGCCACTTCGCCGACTGCCCCTTCTCGGGCACCAGCACGCACTTCCACTGCCTGCGTTGCCGCTTCCGCTGCACCGACAGCACCAAGGTCACGGCGCACCGCAAGCACCACGGCAAGCAGGACGTGATCAGCGCCGCCGGCTTCTGCCAGTTCAGCTCGAGCGCCGACTGCGCCGTGCCCGACTGCAAGTACAAGCTCAAGTGCTCGCACTTCCACTGCACGTACCCGGGTTGCCGCCACACGGTCGTGGGCATGTCACAGATGGACTCGCACAAGCGCAAGCACGAGAAGCAGGAGCGAGGCGAGCCCGGCTCCGAGGGCGCCGCGCCCGGCCCGGCCGGCGGCCTGGACAGCTCGCTGTCGCTGGGCACCGAGCCTGGGGGCTCCCTGCTCTTCTTGCAGACGGCTGCCGCCGGCCTGGGCCTGGGGCTGGGCGACGCGGGCGAGCCCGCACCGCCCGACGGCCCGGGGCCCCGCGAAGGCCCCGCCGCGCCGGCCCCCGGCCCCAGCCCCGCGGCCGGAGAGTCGTCGCAGGAGGACGAGGAGGAGCTGGAGCTGAACGAGGAGGAGGCGGACGACGACGAGGACGACGACGAGGAGGACGACGACGACGAGGAGGACGACGACGACGACGAAGAGGACGACGAGGACCTGCGCACCGACTCGGAGGAGTCGCTGCCCGAAGCCGGGCCGGGGGCGCGGAGCCCGGAGCGGGCGGCCCTCGGCGCCCCCGCAGTCCCCGCGCCCCCCGCGCCCCCCACACCCACCGCCGCCGCCTCGCCCTAGCCGCCGGGCCGAGCGGGGACGGCCACCCGCCCTGAGGGCTCGCCCCTTTGTTTATTATTGTTATTATTAATTTTGTAAGAAATGGTATTTATACGTCAAGCTTCCCTCTGTACAGAGCTAGGTGTTCGTTGTGGTTCCCATGTGAGGGGTGGGGCGCTCCGGCTCCGGGCTCGGCCCCCCGCCGCCCCGCCGGTGCTTCCGGACCCCGAGTCCGTCTCAGGGCAGAGGCGGGGCCCCCTCTGGTGCTCGGGGCCGCCCCCGCGCCCGCTGCCCGCGCAGCTCCGCGGCTGGAAGGACAGGCTGCCGAGCACACCTTTCTAGCTGCAGCTCGGGGATCTTCTTCAGGGAAATAGGTGCTCTTGTCCGGGGTGGGAGAGGGGAGCAGGGGTCCCCGAGGGCGAGGCGGGCGCAGACCCCCAGCAGCTGCCCCCAGCTACCCTCCCCGAGGCCGGACCCCGGGCCCCACGCCCACGCCAGTGGGATTCCTCATTGCTCAGGACGGGTCGGGCCACCCCTAACCACCAGAGGCGGCCCGGCACCTGTGGCATCTGGCAGGGCCCTCCGTCCTTGCCGTGGGGGCGGGTGGGGCAAAGGCGGCCACACGGTGACACTACAGGGACCGCAGAGGAGACCTGGTGGAATGAGCAGAGCCGGGAGCCCCGCGGTCACCCTGTCCCCACTGCAGGACCTGCCGCGGTATCTGCTCCCAAGGGCTGGGAATGGAAGGGCGCGCCCCGGGCCCGCGTGCCCTCCACAAACGGAAGAGCTGGGCTGGGGTGTGGGCGGGCCCACTCGGGTCTCAGCGCCCCAGGTGGTGGGAGCAGGAAAGATGCGACTGTCTGGGGCTTTACTATTCAAAATGGAAAAAAACCCGAGAAAGTTGTACAGTATTTTTCCCGTCGAGGTTATTACTCTACACAGAACAAAAAGGAAGCAAAGCGCCTGCCCCTGGCCCTGGCCCTGGCCCAGCAGGTGCCGCGAGGTCAGAGGTCTGCACTAGCACTGCTGGGGGCCGCGGGGTTCCAACTCCTAACTTGAATTTCGTAGAGGCGAGAGAAAAGGACTTTTACTGTTGATACAGGTTTGTAGTTAATTTAACATTTGAGTTTTTCTCTATTGGTTGTGCGTGTGGCTTTATAGGGCTATTCCCCCCGCTGCCCCTCCCCCACCCCGTGTTTTATTTTGTTTGGGCCGCCTCGTGGTTGGTGCAACCCACCCAGATTGGGTTCCCTTTTCAAAACCTCCCCCCGCCTGGAGACAATGAGGTCACCAAGCCCAGAGCAGCCGGCCTGACAGGCATACACACCTGGCCAGTGGCTATGAGGGTGACAGGGACCCAGGGCCTGCAGCCCGGGGCCCCTTCCTGTTTACCTTCTCTGTGCTCCAGGCCACTAGCTGGTCGCAGGTTGGACCCTGAGACTCGGGCCACAGGGAGAGAGCGACGCTCAGTCTTGGGGAGGGCCTGTCACCCAGAGCCACCTCCCTACAGGTCTCTAAGGGGAGCCTGGGGGGCAATGGTGTCCCTTTTTCCCCTTTCTACCCCTTTTTCTTTCTTTTTTTCCTTTTTTTTTTGTTTTTGTTTTTGTTTTTGTTTTTGTTTTTGTCTCTTCTTGGCTGCCCACAGCCAGAAAGCCAGGACCATCAGAACTGGAGAGGGAGCAGGGAGGGAGGAGGGTCAGACGAGGGTACCGATTCAACAGGAAACACCCTTTCTAAAGCAGCCCCCACCAGGGCCTCCTGAATTCCTCGGGCACCCTGCGCTGCTGCTGAGCGTTCGCCCAGACTTTGTGCCCGGCCACAGAGCCCGTGAGTCTGTGGAAGGAGTTTTGTAAAGGAAAAAAAACAAAACAAAACAAAACAAAAAAACATTTTTCAATGTAGCAAAATCAAACAAAAAAAAAAAGAAAGAAGACACGGACAGTGCGAAGTCTAGCCTTTTGTAACCTTCATATTGCACACTAGGACTATAAGCCATTGCTAGCTCATTTTGAATTTTAATGTGTAATTTTTGTTTTATTTTCTTTCTGTGGGGAAAACAATGCTTGATCCACCAATGCTCTTTTTAATGTTTTATAACTATGTATGTGTATATATATAAATATCAAATAATACGTATGCACATGTGTGTATATATCTATATGTATATACATATATAGATATAGAGATATATAGAGAGGTTTGAGACGCAAATGCAGAACGTGAGAACCGAACCGAACAGCGCGAGCTCTGATTACTTGAATCTGGTCTCCTCGGCACCTGGTTATTAAGAACGGAATATTTTTCCACTTGAATTTAGTGCTATTAGAAATTTAATATATGTGTTTTATTTATTTGATTTTTTTTTTTGCATGACTGATGCAAGGTTTGACATTTTCACTCAATAAAAACTGGAAAAAAAATCTTTCAAGTTATCTTTTATTTTTAAAATCAGCCCCAAGCAGCTGGTGGTGACCCAGCTGTGCAGCAGGACCTCCCTGGGGGCTAGAGGGGAAGGAGTCGGTGACCTTCAACCCTGGTAGGGAAGGGGGAAGGCCAGTTTTGCCCCTGGAATCAGGCCAAGTTCCCCCAGCTGGCTGGGGGCAGATGGTGGGGGCTTAGGCCATGCATAGCTGGAGGGTGGCCTCCCTCAGACCTGCCTGAAGGCCCCACCTGAGACAGGAGCCACCTGCAGGCAGAGGCAATCGGCTCGGAAGCCTCAGGTCTCCAGCAAAAGCTCCCTGAGCTCCCCAGGCCCCCTCCCCCGCACCTCGCCCGCCCCCTCCTCTTTCAGCCAGGGAAACTGGGCAGGCGCTTGGCAGGGTCACGCAGATGCCTCCTCCCTTGGCTCCTTCCTCTCTGCAGGGACCTGCCCGGGCGGGAACAGCGTGTACCCGGATCCGATCCGGATGCTGGCTTGGCTCCTGCCTGGAGCCCGCAGGGGCAGAGCCAGAGGGGCACTGTGGCTGGGGCTCCCCCAGAGGCTTAGGTGATGGGGGCACCCCCTCGGGGCCTTGCCCAGAGTGCGGGCCTCACACCTCATTGACTTTGACACTTCTGAACGGTGACCCGCTTCTCATCACACCTCATCATCTGCACCACCTTGCCAGCCTCACCCTGAGCTGACCTCCTTCCAGGTGGCCAGCCGTCCCAGGGCCTCAGGGAGGGGACGTGTGTGGGGCCCGCCACCTTCCTGCACTTTGAGGACATCTCACTGAATGTGGCAGCCTTGCCAGTGGATGGTCACACCATTGTCCCGAGAAGGGGACGAGGACTGGGCCCCTTGGGCCCACGCCCACCTGGCCTGGTGTCTTTCCCACCATGAAGCTCATTCTTGCCCAGCCGCACACACAGGGCCCTTCCCTTTCTTCTCTCCTGGAACCCTGCCCACAAGCTATTTACATAAATATGTTTGTAACAGACGTGAAAATATATACTTTTTTCTGTCTTATTAAAATGTTCAAGTTGGAACTCGCCTATTGTTTGTGGATATCTCGATTCTGTTAAATAAAACAGTGACTAATTTATGGGATAAAACACAAGTTCAACAAATTAAAACCATTATTGGAGCTTCTCAGGCCCTGGTGGGCTGAGCAGCCCTCCCATGGGGCCGGAGGGGAGACAGGGAGCTGAGCCTGGGCCTCAGCTGGGTGGGTGGTGGGATGGCAGGGCTCCCCCTGGGTGCTGCAGTGGCGGGGGGGCGGGGGCGGGGGGGCAGGCATCGGGGCAGGACCCACAGAGGCAGCTGCCTCTCAGGTACTCTTAGGGGCCTCTCAGGGGAGGGAAAGTGGGCACTCAGGGCAGATCACCCAAACTGCCCTCTCTTCAGCTGCCCCCCAGGTCTTCTGGGCCCCGGTGGACCTCGGCAGACCCACACACAGTGAACCGGGCAGGGCCCAGGCCCCCCCATCATCAGGGAGCATCGTCTCAACTCCCAGGCACTGCCTCAGATGAGAAGGGCCCACCACACCCACGGGGGGGGGTGGGGGGGGAGGGAGGGGCCTGCAGCTGGGACGATGCACCCCCCAGAGGTGCCCCACAGCACTCCCTGGGGCTTGTTGGACTCAGTAGGAGAGGCAGTAAAGCATGTTTTCATTCTGGGATTTAAGTGGCTGTGACACTCCTACACCCAAACTGGGGCAAATTCAAGACTTTTGGAAAGAGCCAGGCTCAAGCTGAGTCACCCACGAGAGCCTTGCTCACCCCGCCCACCTGGACCAGGGGCTGGGGAGCTAACACGCCCGGTCCACCTGGGCAAAGGGAGCTTGTCCATCCCCCTTCACCAGAGGCGGCCCTGCCCCACAGGGGCCTTGGCCCAAGACCAGGGTACAGGGGGTGGCGGATGAAGTGCTGCTGCCCCAAGGTCAGTGTCACGTCTTCAGGGAGCAGAGTGGGCAGCAGCCCTGGGGATCTTGCTGGGGACGACCAGGGGCCAGGCCTGTGCCACCCTGCAAGGGAGGAGGCACCACACCCTACGGGACAGGCCAGACAGGAGGCCCACCACCGGCACAGGGGGCAGAGGGCGGCTGGAGCAAGCAGCCTGACCCACCTGCTTCTCCTGCTGTACACCCCAAACCACAGCCGCTGGGGGTACCCCCAGCCTGGGGAGGCTTTGGCTCTGTGCGTAGCCTCTGAGGCCCGGACGCTGCGCTGGGGTCTCCCAGGCGCCGAAGGACCGTTGACGCCCGGGAACAACTCTCCCGGGGCTGCGGGAAGGGGGATGGGCGCCCGAGCTTCCAAGGTGCATTGAGAACTGCAGAGGAGAGGCTTCCAGCACTTGCCAGGGAGAGGCTTCCGGCGTTCTCCGTATCAAATTATAAAATCTCCCTCTCCTCCTAGAAGGATCACACTTCTAAGTGCTCGATGAAAGTAAACTCTTCACGGTTCAGGAGGAAGGTGCCCCGCAGTGCTGGAGACTTCGAACCTGCCCTGTCACAGAGCCTGGGGTGGGGGCAGGGGCAGCTCGTGCGTGAAGGTGGCGGTCACTCATCAGCACCACCGGTCCAGTCACTGCCCCTGGCAGGAGGAAGAGCAGGGGCCAGAGTCGGCCAGGGCAGGGAGGGGTCAACCAGGACTCAGGCTGACCCCCAGGCAAGCATGACACCCCAGGGTGGAGTCGCCCCACCTGCAGGGTCTTGCTGGCACCTGTGCACGCTCTGTCTGGGCCTCCAGACCCTCTCTGGGTGCCTTGGCAGAAATGATTTTAAACAAACAGACCAAGAAACACTAAGGATTAAGTAAACTCCTGAGGATGATTGTCAGGCCCGCAGAAAATGTCTCCTGCCTACCCTTCTTCCTTGGGCTCTGGCGCAGGGCAGGGGCAGGGCAGGGGCGGGGCTGGGTGGAGGGGGCGGGCCTGGGGCACAGCAGGACTGGCGCAGGGCTGGGTCAGTCAACAACGGAGAGGGAGGGTCTGGGTCCCAGCCTCTGGACCAGCACCGCAGTGTCCTGACTGGGCACTGAGGGCCAGAAGAAGCCTTTAGGGAACCAGCCACTCCCACCTGATGTGAGTCCCCAAGGACACAAGACTCACTTTCATTGAGTTCAGCAAGTCACACGACACTGAAGAGGAGTTTCCCATCTTCATTTGAAAAGAGACAGAGACAGACAGTGAGCTCACCTGTGAGCACACCTGTACCTGGGAAACCACATGGGCGGTGCAAGGGGGGCTTTACTCTGTTCCGTTTAAACATCTGATGGGGCATCCACTGCAGCACAGCACCCACCCCCAGGCTGGGAGCTCCCCTTCCCAGCCCGGGGTCCTAGGACCCCCCCGTGCAGAGGGAGGCCGGCCACAGGGTGGCAGAGAGGCTCGCTGGCGCCCGCCTGCTGGGGGCACCACAAAACCCAGGAGCACCTGGCTGGTGACGAGGACCGGGCCAGGACGGTGCCCTGCAGCCTCCAGCTCCCGCCACGGGGCGAATGCGTTCCTGAGAGACGCTTTACAAAAATACGTTGTAATTGAGTCTAATAATCTCCCCCTTCCAGAAAGGGCCTGACAGGCGCTGCCTGCTGCTCACTTCTGCCCCTTTCCAAATATTTTTACCTTATTTGGATGAAATGCATTATTTTTCTAATGAAAGGCTTTTTTTTCAAAGGGCTGTTTCCCTCCGTCCAGCGCTGCCTTTATTAGGCAGCGCTCGCCGTTTTGGGGAGGGGTGTTTTCTCCCTGAAACCGGGCCAGGCACTCTGTCCTCGACAGCCAACATCCGCGCTCAGGACCCGCAGGGCCAAAGGCCTTGGGCCCAGGTTTCTCTGCTGCGCCCCAGGGCCCCATAAGCCTGCTGAGCCCCAGCTGCAGCCCTGCCCCCCAGGCAGCCTCCGGCCCCTGGCTGCTGTATCGACCCCAAGCCACCTGCCTCCTGGTCACCCTGTCTGGTCCCCCTGCAGGACCAACCTCTGGAAAATTAGAGATGATAAATGGTCATCAAGCCCAAGGGGGAGACCCCATGACCACCCACTCAGGACTAGGGGTCAGAGGGCGGAAACCTTGTCACCCTGAGGCCTGTCCTTGTGGAGGCGAGGGTGCTTCGGACTAGCCTCCCGCCCTCTGCCTGTCTGTCTCAGGTCTGCTCCCCTGGCTCTTGGGCCCTGGGGGGTCCTCGTCCGCCAAAGGCAGGTAGCCCAGGGGATCAAGAACCCTGACTTCTTTGGGGGTAGCAGGGAGGCAGTGGTCTCAGTGTGGGCTCTGCTTGTCCCCAGGAAGCCCATGGTGGGAAAACAGAGTGCAAGGATGTCACGTGAGGTTGTGGGCATCAAAGACAAAACCTGAAGAACCAGGCTGGGGCCGGGGGAGGGGGCGATGACACTCAGGTCAGGGAGTGGCCCAGGTCACCGTGACCTGGCACGTCTGTGGTGGCCTGGGGCCACAGTTGGGAAGGGGTCTGCTGCCGGGGAAAGGGACTGGGCCCAGAGCCCCCAAAAGGGGCCTCAGCAGGAGGTGGACAGTTTCTGGGACAAAGCAGCCCCAATGCCAAGTCAGTTAGTCCTCGGTCCCTGGCTTCCGCCCTCACCGGGGCCGGGGGCAGATGGTGGCAGCCAGAAGCATCAGGAGGCCAGCGAGGTGTGCCCAAGAGGGGTACGTACCCCTGCAGGCCCCCCCCCCCCACGGCGGCCAGTGGGTCCCTGCAGTTTCCCTCCACGTCTACACTAGACACCCGGACATGACCATGCACCCCCACACTCAGCCTGTGGGCGGCGGAGCACGGAGGCTCCCTGGAAGGGGCGTCACGCTGTCTCCCTGGGCATAGCCAGATGCTGTGTGAAGGTTAAAGGGAGACAGGGAGGGTGAGAGGGAGAGGAGACGGGAGAGGAAAAGCGAGCAAGACACTCTCCTGGGAGCACATTCATCCATTTAAGGAAGGAGAGCTCATCACACTCCACATCAGGTCTATATACAGTAACATGCGGTCCCTTCTCCTCCTGGATCTGTGTCGCCCTTCGACAGGCACGTGGGGCTGGAGATGAAGCCTCCAGGCTCCGGGGAAGCGGCCGGAGAACCCTGCCCCGGCCCAGCGCCCTGCCCCTCCAGCCCCTCCCCGGAGCTCACCTGGTTCGGCCTCCACCCAGACCCACCTCGCAGGCACCGGGCACCACGAACAGACAGGGAGACACGCACAGGGTTTAAATAGTGACGACTCATCTTTATTACAATTATATACAGTCGCTTCTCACGTTCTGAACCTACGCCTGATACACAGAGGAACGTGTCCCCGGGTGGGAAGGACAGAAAGAAGGCCCAGAGGCCCGGCTCCCACGTGGGAGTGACAGCCAGGTGTCACCGCGGGGGTGTGGTTGAGCTGCTACGGCAGGTGACAGTTCCAAGTACAGTGCGACTTCACTGGTGCAGGCAGACGGCGGGGCCTGGTGGGGCTGGGACAGGCGGAGGGCGGCATCGGGCGGGCAGGGCCTGGCTTCGGGGCCTTCCAGAAAGGCGCCGTGGGGGCAAGACTAGCCGGGGGCCCCAGGCAAGAAGCAAACTGGGAGCTGGTGGGGGGTGGGGGTGAAGGCGGGGCAGCAGCCACCTGGCCAATCAGCTCCTCCTCCAGCTCAGAGGGTCAGGAGTCGGGTCAGAGCTACCTCTTGTCATGCTCGCCGTTAGGTTGGCTAGGACGCCCAGCAGACACACCTGGACAGGACAGCAGTCCAGGAGAGCGGGCCCTCAGCCTGACTGAGAATGAGGTCAAGGCTGTCTGTCCGGGCCGAGCTCAGGAAGTAGCAGGTGGGCGTGGCTTGGTGGGTAGAAACACAGCCGCCCCGCCCCCGGCCCGAGGCGCCGCCCAGCGCCACAGGGCTAGTCCCGCTCGTGCTCGTTGCTGGCACCCTCCGGCCGCCGCAGCTTCTCCACCTGCTCGTTGATCTGCCCGTCCCCACCCCGGCGGTCCTCCCGCTGCGCCCCCAGGCGGTCCTCTCCGTCCACGTGGCCCACGTCCTCGTCCTCCTCGCCCTGCACCTCCATCCTCACCTGGCCCTTGACGTCCACCGCCCCCTCGCCCTCCTCCTGGGGCCCCAGCAGGTGGTAGGTGGCCGTGGAGCCCTCGGGGCTGTGGCCCTCCTTCACGGGCGAGGACGTGGCGGACTCATTGCTGACGGGCGAGATGTCGCTGCTGCTGTGCGGGTTCACGGCGGCTGGGCTGGAGGGCGACGGCGACTTGACCGGGATCTGCCAGGAGGGGACCTTCGGGGCGGACGGGGAGGGTGGGAACTGCCTCCTGTGAGGAGGGAGAAGGGGGCGGGTCATGGAGGCATCTTGGGGCTGCCCTGATTCCAAGCGCTCTGGACAGCACTCCGGAGCAGGGGACAGGAATGAGCTCCGTCAGCCCCCCTCTGCACCCGCCCACCCTGCCCTCAAGAAACGAGGCCTCTGGGAGGCTGGGGCAGCTGAGACCCAGGCCAGAGGGGCCCTGGGCTGCCTGCAGATCGCCCCACCCCCTCAGGGTGCCCTGAGCCTCCCTCACAGCTGCTGGACAGCCCTGCTGGAGGCCTGCCATGTGCAGAAGCCCCTCCCCCGTGGTCCTTGCACTGTCTGCCTACAGCGCCAGGAGAAGGGGCAGGCAAGGGTGGGGAGCCAGAGAACTGTGATCCCCGAAGACCTGGGCCTCCAACTCTAACTTGTCTGCAGCTCTGCAAAGGGGTGGGGGGCGCTGCTCCAGCTCTGAGACCTCAGGCCCAGAAGGGTGGCACTGGGGCACTTTCTTAGAAAGCCTCTGCACTCAACACTTACAGGGCAGTCTGCTCCCCACCCCCAGCTCCCAGCCCTTGGCATCAGGCCAGCAGCCAGACGGACCAAAGCCAAGCCCAGGAGGGACCTGGGAGGTCAGGTCTTCTTGGCAATAGCTGAGAAATCAAGCTCTGGGACAGGGGACCCGTCTCTCTCTCTGCCTGAGCCAAGTGGACAATGGCCCGCTTCCCACCCCCCATCCCGGCTACTCAGTGCTCCTGCAGCAGGGCCCAGGGCAGCTCTCCCTCCTCAGACCCACTGTGTGGTGAGAGCACGGCCAAGGCCTGGGCACCCCACCAGCATCATCAGCCAGCGCCTGCCCTCTGTCCCCTGCCTCAGAGCTCCTGTGTCCTCGGCTGGGAAACACGGGGGTCTCCTCATGACCAACCCCGAGCACAGCCACACCCCTCAAGGCCAGGTGCTTTCCGCCAGAGGGCCTGGAAGGAGGCAGCCTGGGGAGGGGCCCTCTGGTTGGAGCCCCCATGCTTGGCCCTGAGTGACCCTTTACACCGCCTCACACGGCCCCACTAAACCCCAGACCTGCAGGCTGGGTGACCAACCGACCCTGCGTCTTGGGACACAGGCCTTTCTCTTTTAAAGCCAGCCCGTCCCAGGCAAGCCATGCAGGGCTGCCAGGTGGCAGACCTAGGGGTGGAGGAGGGGCAGGCTTCTGCCCATCTCAGTTTGCAGGACTTTCAAACGAAGGAACCCTGGCCCTCTGTGGGGACCTTCTCTGGGATTGAGCTGTCCCTGAGCGGTCCAGCTGGGGCTCAGGGTGGAGGAGGTGGCCCTGTCTGCTGGGCATGGGATGTTCTCTGCTCAGGGTCCTGCTTTCCTTGACCAGATCTTGACAGGGCCAAGGGACAGTGTGAATTTCACAGACTGTTGTGGGCGCTGCAGATGGCCCCCGGGACAGGGAAGGGAGGGGCCCACTGGGGAGGGAAAGGAGAAGCTTGAAAGATTCCCAAACCCAATGCCTCTACCCTGCAGCTCCATCAGGGTCCCTGGGGTGAAGCGCCCCACCCCTCCCCCCTTCCCCCACCCCAGGCCAGACCAGCCACAAGCTCAGCTCAGTCTCAAGCTGAGAGAAGAGCAGAGGCCCCGCCTTGTCAGCTCCTACCGATTCAACAGAAGCCCTTTCAAGGAGTTGATTTCTGACTTGAGCTCATTGATGTTCTGGGACTCCAAGATCCAGTTGGTGGATGTGGTGGCCTGAAAGTTGAAACACAGGGAACAGGGGTCAGGGTGGCTTGTCCCCGCTTCCCGCCCACAGAGCCCAGGGGGCAGGGGCAGCAGGAGGGCTGGGCTTCAGGGACCCTGGGAGCGGCCAAGGTCACTCCGTGTCCTGGACACCAGCCTGGTGACGCCTTGGGAAGGTTCTGCCACTGCCCGCGCCGGGGTCTGCCTGCCCGGGCATCTACTGAGACAACCAGCATTCCTGCAACTCTGACTGGTCGGCTTACCAGACAGACTATGGACCCTGACGTGTATTTAGCATGGTGATGGCATTCTCCTCATGTGAAGCAAAAGGACACAATGACAAGAGAGTCTGCATCATTCGGGGGTGCAAACCAAGTGTGCTCGGAGTGAAAGGGGGCCCCGTGTGGGCAGGAGTATGGCAGGACTGGCTCCCACGGCGGCGGCAGCTGAGGGCCGGGGCACGCTGCGCGGCCGGCCTCTCTGCTGTGTGTGTGAGATGCTCCAGCACAGGAAATAAACGGCCACCTCCAGCTAAGCCCCTCTCCTTGCAGAGCCAATCACACCCCACTCAGAAGAGAGCTTGGGGGTGGAGATGGGCGGCTGCCTCCCTCCACAGGTGCCGGAAACTGGTCCCAGAACCGCCTTGGAGGGGCAGGGAGCGGACCGCATCTGAGCGCTGCCCGCCCACCGGAGGCCCCACTCAGTTGCCAGCAGGCCCAGCAGACGGGCTTCACCCAGGGGCATGTCCCCCAGCTGCTAGGAGGCCTGTGGCCCCAGCTCTGTAAGGTCAGGCCCTGAACTGCGCCCTGCTGTCTGCTACACCAGGTCACCAGGTCCCATGCTTTTGGCATGACCCGGTAGGCTTGGCAAAGAAGCCGTCCTGGGACTCCTATTCCTCCCCCCAGGAGGGTCCTCGGAGGAAAGAGCCACAGTAACGCCACCGCACACACCCTTGCCCTCTGAGCAGGACAGCCTCCGTGGAGACAGCAGAGAACCGCCTTTCTTTGGCAAACCCAGCTGGGAAGGATGGAAGACAGATCGGTGGTCCCCCGCTCCCTGTGGCAGCCGTCAGTGGCCAAGCTGCCTCTGAAGTATGAAGTGTTTACGGGCCAGTTCCAGGTGGGGTGGCCGCAGGTGGGCAGGCCTGCATCTTCCAGGCTGGAGGCCACTCTGGGGTGGCTTCAAGTGCACACATTCATTGTGCCACGTCCCCGCTTCCCTGACAATGCTGCCCTGGCCAGACGAAACCTTGGCAGTATGTTCAGGAGAATGTGGGGGGCCTAGGCTGGCAGGTGGAGGGGGCCCCCTGCTTCCTGCCGACCGTGCGGCGCCCCGCACACTTTTGCAGAAGTGTCCTCAGGGCTCGGGCAGGAGCAGCCCAGCAGCGTCAGAGCGTGTGTGCGCCGACACCCACCACCCGCACGCAGTCCCCCGAGGCCCCCACGCCAGACCACCAGACGGCACAGACCCAGGAGCCGCTGTTCTGGCTGCTCCGAAACCTTGGAAGCCATAGCAGCCCATTAACAAGGGAGCAATTTCCACTCACCGGCCTACAAAGGACTCAAATTTCCAAACGCATATGGTGCCAGATGCCAGGATTTAGAAATAAAATCTGACATCTGGGGCTTTTTAGCCAGTCTCTTTAAAAAACAGTTGTAGAAAACTCCCAGCCTTCAGTTTTATGTAGGTTTTTTTAATTACTTAATGCTCTTCTTTTTAATTTTTTACAGTGCTGCAGTAGGAGCTTGGAAGCCAGATATAAAAACTTATATTACAGCTGAGAAAACACAGCTCCGAGTCTTTGGTTTATGGGGTAACCAGCCTTCACACATGTGGGTTCAGGCACCAAACCAGTGAGCCTCGTTCCAGTGTGAGAGACAAGGATAAAAGGGGCCAGGCCAGGTGGGGGGACCATCCGAAAGACAAGCACAGGAAACTGGGGCAGCTCTCAACCACCGGGCACAATCCCAGCCCCCTCCCCTCTTAAAACGCAACATGTGGTCTCAATCTTAATGGTGAAGGTCTGAGAACAGTTTTCCAATTTCCGGAATGGCTTCTGGCCATTAGCAGGCCACCGCTCCAAAAGATAATAGAGGAGCGTGGGGCGGGGCCCGACTGGCCTCTGGGTGCTTTATGGGCCACCCGCCCTCGGAGCGCAGGCAGTGGCTAGAGGGGGCCACCCAGCAACTGTACCACCTGAGGAGGAAGTACAGGCAGCCCCTCCATGTGGGGGTATCTGAGCAGGGGATTCTCGAGGACCCTCTTCACAGGAGACACCCCAGTTCCATGGGAAATGGAAAGACCCCCATTTTGCCTGCGTTTTACAAACGCAAAAGACATGAGTGCGGGCTCCCACTGAGCTGTGCGCTGGGGTGGGGCCTCCCCTGGGAGATCCAGCAGAACAGGCTCTTTACAGTATCAGACTTGGGGGGGGGGAGCCCAAAGCAATATGGGAGACAGGGATGCAGCAGGGAGGACAGAAGACGTCCCCTGGGCCCGTCTGTCCAAGACCAGGCCTCAGGAACAACCATGTCACACACCCACAAAAGCTAGGCGAGACCCTGCAGTCCCAGGAGCCAACTGCAGCCGACTGCAGCCAGGCACTGTTCTAAGCATGTGAAGACAACGAAGGAGGAGCCATTACAGCTTCACTTTACAGATGAGGAAACCAGGGCCCAGAGAGGCTGAGTAACTTGCCTGTGGTCACACAGCTGGCCTGTGGCAGAGGAGGGTTTTCACCCAGGCAGTCTGACCCCAGGGTCTGAGTGACTAAGACGGCTTCAGGTTTCAGAAGGGAGCTGCGGGCAGCCGTGCCACCAACCCCAGCTGGCACCAGACTCTGCTGGCGGCCACTCCCCCTGGCCTTAAGGCATCACCACGGAGTTCGGCCCAGTGCCTGGTGCTCCCTCCACCCCTCCCCCAGGCACTCTTGGCAGCTGTGACCTGTGACCTAACTTGCAAGTGGAGGCCATTCTGTGTCCACAATGACCGCCCCCAGAGCTGGGGCACACGCTCCCACCGGAGGGCCCGGCAGAGAGCTGCTTTTCCTCCCTCCCGCTGGCAGGTGACAGGGAGACAGAGAGGACAGCCTCCATCGCTGAAGCCTCTTTTCTCTGCAAGGGCCACATGGGCCTGTCCTGTAACCAGCATGCAGGAAACACCAGCCAGACCCACGGAGCGTGGTGACGGACCGCAAGGACCAGAGTGAGGAGCCAGGGTCAGGACCAATACCTTGGCTGTGGCCAGCTCGTGGGCGAGCTCCTGGACTTGCTGCTGCTGCTGCACCAGCAGCTCCTGGACGGAGGTTAGCGTCACCTGTAACTGAGTCACTGGGGGAGAAGAGCAGAGGCGTCTGTCAAACACGCAGATTCTCCTTCTGACGGTGCCCACGCACCTCAAGCTGCGCATCTAATCTCTCCACAGTGCCCGCAGCCACAGCCCCGATCGTCTGTCTGTGGGCGGGGCCGTCTGCCTACGCGGGGTCATCTACCTGCGAGGCATCTACCCGCCCGTCTCTCTCCCTCATCTTTCCACTGTGTCGTTGGCCGTGGTCAGCAGCACATCTGTCCAGAGCATCTCCCCTCTAATTACACCAGCGGACGACTCACTGGGCTCTCCGGCTTCTGGAATGTCCGCGCCCCTCCTCTCCCGGGCCTCCCCGTGTCCCTGCAGAGCGCGTGCAGTCTCTGGTCCCAGCACAGACGCACCTGCAGTCCCACACCCTTCAAGAGTGGTTAAAAACTGCCCATCAAGAGGCCTGCTGCTCCTGCCTGCCCTTCCCACCCAAGCCCGAGGTGCTGGGGCTCCTGCAGGCACATGGCCATGTCGAACGGCCTTGGGGCTGCCACTTTGGAGGTTTGAGGGCTGCCTGGGACAGCAGCTTGCCTGAGTTTTTAGATTCAGAGCCTCTCTAGTAAACAAGTTTATCAAGGAGAAAAGCCACCGCTGGTGCGACAGGTCCCAGCTAATCTAGGCCATCATTGGGGCTCTGGGTAATGAACGTAAGCCCCATGGAGTCGATGACAGAGGAGGTGGCCAGGGTCCTGAGAGCCACAGTAATTACAGCCTCTCTTGACCCTGCGTTGGATTCTTTGAGGGAAGGGGGAAAATAACTGAAAACCCCCCTGAAAACCTCATAGAAGCAGAAATTAAAAATGAACTTTACAGCCCTTAGAAAGGCTGTCATTTTATTCCCCTTATTAATATTCTGAGGTTGGGAGCCTTTCCGTAAAAACATAATTAATTGAGGCCGCGCCGACAGTAAACAAGCAATTTCAAATTAAACCGAAATGACGGCGGCTTCATTTGCAAATGTGAACAGATTCTCCGAGCAGATAAATGAAGTCACCACATAAAGTGGAGACAGAGGGGAGTGGGGAGGGGCAGAGAAGGGGCTGCTCCAGGAAGGCTTTGAGGGGTGCTTGATGGAGTCATTAATCTTTACCTGTCTGGGCCACGCTGCCACTCAGCTCCGAGAGGCCTGCCTCCATCCTCTCCAGTTGCTTCCTGTCCTCCCGGCCGCCCACGATGAGGGGGAGCAGGTACTTCTGCAAGAAGCAGGGTGGGCAGGGCGGATGGGTGCACATTCAGGTTACTGGCCGGCAACCTCTCATTCTGCAGACCGACTTCCTGTCACCCCCAGGTTTTGGAAACTTTCTGAGCAAACACCATAAATGAGCAAGATATTCAGCAGTTATGAGACTGCGAATCCAACCACGTAAAAAGTCTGAATAAGGACAAGGACCAGGGAACAGGGATGAGTAAATTCCATTTGATTTATTCTTATGAAAAACTTTTTGGCTCTTTTATTTAGTTTTCTTAATGGTATTATATATACTATTTCTGTAACAAAAATATTTAAAAGTCTACTTTAAAAGTTTGTAAGACACCAATGTAAAAGGTCACACAGGGAAGTGATACTGTTGGTAGTGGCCTCTGCGGAGGTGGGGGGTGGCAGGCGCCGCTTTGTACGCTTTTCTGAACCTGCACCACTTGGAACCATGGGAAAGAGTCATCCATTCAGAAACAGACGAGGAAAATTAAATAATGAAGAAAGTACTTGAGAAGCTGGAGGAGCATCCACAACAGATTTCTGGGACCACTGGCTCTTTCACTAGGGGATAATACATGGACGGGTATTCCGAGGCCATAGGAAGAGGTCACCTCGGCTTTTTCTAAACTGAGCTTTGAATCCTCAGAACAAACATCCTTCAGCTATGACTCAGATGTAGCCGAATGTCCCCAGGACCGAGACCCAGGAGCAGAAGGGAGGGGAAGGGGCAGAATCTAAAGAAATTGACCACCGGGGAAAAGAGCTACAGAGCAGGAACCCCCGAGTGTGGGAAACCAGACTGCGAGGACGAGGTCTCAGAACGTTCGGGAAGAAGGCAGGCGGCGCGGGGCTGGTCACTGCTGTCTGTTCTGGGGTGTGACACGGTGGCAGCTGGGCAGCGGGGTGGCCAACGGGGGATTGGATGAAAGGACATGCACTCTGATGTCCAGAGCTCAGGACCTGGCATGAGACCAGCTGCCAGCACGAATGGCAGCACGAGGGAGCTCGCACAGCCTGGCGTGACCAAGGAGAACTTGGGTTCTTTTTCCACTTGGGCCCCAGATGGGACAACAGACAGCAACTTGTCCATTAAGGGCTCTGAGCTGGGGAGGGAAGGAGGTCCTCTCAGGGGTCTGCGGGAGAACGCACTCCATGCGCAGCTCCTCGGTGGAGCTCATTACTTAGGGTTCGCACAGAAGCATTTTCTGTTTTGCAAAGTGCTTTCAACCACCGAGTAAGTGATTACTACAACTGAGCTGAAACTCATCAAATGCAGCCTTATGCTAACAAACTAAAAATTCCATTTCTGAGATCAGAAATGCCAAGGGAAGGGACACACACTGCCTCAGCCTAAATTTTCACATATTTATAAAACAAGATGACAGCACACCTCTCCCATTTCTTGAATTTAGAGAAACTATCAGCAGATGCTTTAGAAAGTCTCTTGACAACCATTCTGCCTGATCTTTCAATGTCTTTTTAAAGCAGAGAGGAGACACCAGAGCTTCGTGGAAGCAGCAGACCCTGTTCGCCGCCCCCATCAGACCCCAGGCTGCCCTTGGGCAGCCACGTGACGGTTTGGTATGCGGAGTGCCGCCTGGACACTCGTTTCCACGTCTGGTTCTTCCTGGTGACGGCCTGGGTCAGTGACGGGAAAGAGGCTTTTTGCACACAAGGGAAGGGGAGGCACTGGTCAGAGGGGGATGGCCCAGGGCACAGGACATTTTGCTTCTGGATTTCTGACGTGGGAATTTCCAACTCCAAGACTAGATGTTACGCTGAAAAAATATCTTCTGCTACAACTCAGTCATTAGCTTTGGTATTAAGTCAAAAGTTGAGAATCCCGGGGAGTGCAATGTTGAAACATGTTTCACGTGCTGAAAGCTACAGCAGTGAGCCTGGGTGATTATGAAGATTCTTTTAAAAAAAAATCTCCAAGTAACGGGTGGGGTAGCGGGTGGCCTCTCAAGGAAAAGGGCTTCTCTCCAGGACCAGGGAGAGTGAGTCCTCTGGGGACCCACCTGGCTCCGCACCTTCTACAAAGACTCATCTGCTTCCATCAAAACCGTACCTGGTAGCCAGTGTCTGGCAGGAAGGGCGTGAGTGCTCCCTCAGGCCGGCAGCTCTGCTGTGCCACGGCCTCCAGGTCCTGGGGTCTGACTGAAGTCTGGGGGAACCCTAGAGTCACCCGGGTGCCGGCACAGCATGTAGGAGACTGGAAAGCAGAGCCCACAAGTACGACTCTGCAGGGTCGCTCAAAGCTGGTTTCAAACACCCCGGGAGGAAAGCCGGCGCCTATGAGCACGTCCCTGTGCCGGCCACAGCATGGCCCGAGGCTGCACCTTTGAGCTTCACAACAGCCTCCTGGGGAAGCTGCTATTGTCCCATGTCACAGATGAGACCCCTGAACCTGTGGTCACACGTCTATCACAAGGCAGAGCCGGGTGCAACAGGGGCAGCCAGGCTCCACTGCCCACGCTCGTCACCTTGTCACCCTGTCCCTCAAGTGCAGAGGTGCTTATTAGCACGTGCCAGGCACTGTTCCAAGAACTTGACATGGCTTACAGTCGATGGGCCCAGAGTCACCCTGTGGGGATGCAGAGCCCAGTGGACAAGGTGGGGTCTGCGCCTGCCATGCGCACCCGTCCAGGTGGGGGCACAGCCTGGGCTGGAGCCAGCAGCAAGCATTCGTCAGGACGGGCTGCCTCTCTACGCAGCCCTGCCCCTGCCACGGCGCCGGGGGGCTCCGGAGAGGGGAGGCTGGGGCTGAAGGCTGGGGCCGTGGGGAAGGAGGACTTACCTTGTAGAGCTGGTGGAAGCCGAATGCGATTCCCGCCATGACGATGGCCAAGGCACTGTAGTCTCTCCATCGGGGACCCACGGGGCCTGACAGTGGGAGAAAAGGTGCCTCAGGAAGAGAGGCCCGCGCGCCTCTGGCCAGGGCCGGGGCCGGGGCCGGGGCCGGCTCGTGTGCTCAGCGTGCTCATCTCTGAGGACCAGCAGCTCCAACCGCAGGACACGGTGTGACTGTTAGGGACATGGGCCAGCTGCAAATCCCTCCTCTCTCCAGGCTCTTGGAACTACCGCCTACACGTGCACCTGCTGTGTGGTGTCTACAGCGAGCTAGGTCCTGGCTACCGAGTCAGGTGGCACAGGCGATCCGGGGACTGAGGGCACGGTGTCCACTCGCAAGGCGGAAGGCATCCGCAAGGTTGACATAAACACACTCAGATGCACACAAATGCACGCCCATGGGCCCTGCTACAGACAGGGCTGTGCTAAGAGCCCCTTCAGAGCGAGGTGACGGGGTGAAGACTGTGTGCCCAACAGTGTCAGTGGCTGGGGGACAGGGCAGTGGTGACGAGGCCCCTGCCCTGTCTTGCTCTGCTTTCCCACTGACCGGTGAAGAGGAAACAACCTACAGATGACAGAACAGACTAACTCCAGGGTGACACAGAGGCCAAAGAGGGCGACAGGAGAGTGGGGAGAACAGGGAAGGAGCCAGGGGTCTTTGGCAGGGCCTGGGAAGAGGCACATGTGAGACCTTCAGGTCCCAGGGGAAAGCATCCCAGACAGGGCACTGGCAACTGCAAAGACAGCTGAGGACAGAAGGCGGCCAGTGTGGACAGAAAGCACCTGGGCCTGCCCAGTCAGGGAGAGGGGCGGGAAAGGCAGGGCGGCCGAGAGCATAACCCAGGGACCCTGGTGTTACTCACAAGCACGGGGGGGGGGGGGGCAGAGGCAAGCTGCAGGCAGGAAGGAAGCGGGAGGGGGCTACTGTTGGGGCCCACAAAGGGCAAGAGGGACCGGGGCCTGGATGGGCCGGCGCAGAAGGGCCCTGGGAGGCTGTCGGGGGGTGGGGGGAACCCCAGAAATGGACAGCCAGCATTCATGGAGGAGCAGGCTCCTGGCCAGCGCCCTTCAGAATAGGCCATCCAAAAGCTCCCCACGACTCTGGCTCCACAAGAGGGCAGGTTCCAGAAGGCTCCCTACTGCACGTCTGGGCCCATGCACAGGTCTTGAGGTGCTTCCGAGTCCATAACCTTGTCTGATACCCCCATGACCCTGTGAGGCACACAGGAAAGCACTGTTGTCTGCATTCCCAGTGTCCACACACTGTGGCGCTCAGTCTCCTCCACGGGCTCTGCCACTGGGGGAACGAAGGCCGCTGTCCCCTGAACCGCTGGTGGGACACCAGTGTGTGGAAGCAAACCACATGGGGAATGACCCAGAAGGCACCACCTGAGACAGGCTGCGGTGAGGAGGAGCTGGGATGGGGGGAAGGGAGAGCAGCGGCATTCCTGAGTCTCAGAGCACCCCCCCCCCCCCCCCCCCGCAACTCGGGTGAGTACGGCAGGGTAGCGGTTCCTTTAGGACAGATATTCATGTGCTTCAGCCTGCACCTCCCTTCCCCACAACAGGGCCTGCAAGCTCTCAGGCACCTGCCACATCCTGTCATTTCCTGACCCCGAGAGCAGGGAGGGTCAGTTCTTAAAGCTCAGCACCAGGGTGCAGCACACGGGGAGGAGGGGCTGCTGGCACGCAGTCTGCTGGGGGAATCCAAGTCGCACAGACCCCCAAGGAGGTGAGGGAGATGCTTCCTCCCCACTGAGTCGCAGAATGAGAAGAATCTGGAACAGTCTCTTTTTGGCCACCACACCCCTCCCTCCCCTGGCCGCCCGGCCTTGTGGGCTCCACGTGACTTTCCTCGAGGTGGCCCAACCCCCCGGTCTCCCGCACAAAATGCAATCAACAGGTGGCCTCGCCCACAGCCCTGAACTTCCCTTCTCCTTTCACAGTGGTCGGCCAGGCGGCCCAGGCGTCGGGTGTGACCGGAGGCAGGGGCCAGCCCACTGCAGACAGGCCCCTCCACCCACTCCTTCGGAGGAGCAGCGCCTGCACACGTGCAAGGCGAAACGGGAACGTACGATCTACCTGCTCTCCTCCCCGCATCCCTCATTCCTCTTCCTTTTCCTTTTCTCCAACGGCTGCTCAATATCCCACTTAGCCAACTCCCTTCTGATGGACGTTTGGTGATTCCGGTATTTTACTGTGTCACACACTGCCGCCTGCCCGGGACTGTGCACATACGTACATGCACACCTGTACCGTGAACGCCAGGAGGCTGGGTCAGGGGTACGCGCACCCGCGATGCAGAGCGGCACGGAGGCTGCGCCCCGCGGGGCTGGTCCGGCTCACGCCCACAGGCCCCGTCTCCCTCCGAGCCCCAGGCACCGCGGTGTGCCCTGCTGGAGACGGCGGCCAGCACAGGCGTGCAGAGGGGGATGAAAAGCCCCCACCCCAGTTTCCCTCTGCACTGTCTTGTCAGGAGCGAGGACCGAGCGCCTTTTCCTCTGTTTCCTTTCCAGTGCGCTGCAGCTCCGCTCTAGTTCCCTACCAATTGGTGGAGATTTTTCATACGGCAGGGAAATGAGCCTTTTGTCCATGACAGGAGTCGCAACATTCTTTCCGTTTATTTTTCTTTCAACTCTGGCTTGCCGCTGTTCTTCACTTTCATATAAATGTATCAGTCTCTCTCTCTATGGGGCCGGGTTTGGTTTGCAGCGAGCCAGCACTTCCCCACTCCCTCCCAAGGCTGCGCAGTGACACTCAGCGTCCAGGCTGAGGAGCTGTCTCCGGGAGGGCACTCTGCTGCTCTGACCCGCGGTGACGCCCCACCCGATGGGAGTCCCCGCAGACCAGCGACAGCAACCCCTTGTTCAGCGGGGCCCAGAGGCTCTGAGTCCCTGGCCTGCCTCTCTCTGCTCATTCCTGGCCTCCTCTGCTGGGGCTGCCTTGTTGCAAATTCCAACATCGAAGGACAAAGTAGAGACCCGGGGCAACCTTTGTGCTCTTCCAGACAGTCACCATTCAGGAGGGCTTTCGTCCCCCTCAGAACATCTGTCTGTGCGGCCAAAACCCTCAGAGAACGCATCTTCAGAACGGGCACATGTCCAGAGAACCACATTCACCACTAGTGTCTCAAGTACCCGTGAAATACCCCACAGAAAACCAGCTGCAACTGAGAACTGGACCAGAACCCAGAGTGTGCTGGACCCTCCTTCCCTGCAAACACGCCGCGCCCCGAGAAGTGCAGCCTCTCTCACCCGGAGTGGCCACGGCTGAACAGAGGCCGGCAGCTTGGGGTCTGAGGACCAGGGCTTCACCTAGAGCTGACCCCACCTTTCCGGAGCTCCGATCCCCGCGAACACCGAGAAACACCTGTGGCCCTACCAGCCGCACCCTTCACCCCCGCGCGGCGCCATGCTCCTGCCACACTGGCGTTAAGAACGTTTTATTGCCCCCTGGTTTTCATTATTAATGAAAAGGGACCAGAATGATCTTTCCTAAAGTTCAGAGAGTCTATAAAGACAAGAAGCTGAAATGCCATTTTACTCGTTTTGGAGACGTGTGATACAATTCTGTCTCGTGGCAAAATGAAAAAAAGAGAAAAACTAAGTTGGAGATAACTCCTGTCCACCGCACGCCTTTCAAAAGAGCTGCGGAGGAAGCAACTGGCGTGATCCCAGACCGGCCTCCAGCTACGACCGCCCGGAGTCCGCTCCACAGCCCCGAGCCAACCCTGCCCACCCCCAGGGCACCCCCACGAGAGAACAAGAGAACAAGCAGAGGGCCTGGGAATGACCTGGAGCTGCAAGTGCCTCTCCTGCCACCATGCTCCCCGACCGTCCAGAGTCACACAGCCAAGGACAGAAACTGGGGCCACGCTTCTGCTCGGGCTCAGAAGTGAGGGGAGTCAGACACACTGTTGGCAGGCTCCGGGCCACCAGTCTGGAAGTGGACAAGGAGATGGGGGCACAGAACCCGTGGTCAGACCCTGTCTCCACACCCCTCCCAATGGTTCTCCTTTTCCTCTTCCAGTGAAGCACGGGCCACCCGATGGGCAGTGGCAGAGCTTTGCTAGATTGAAAGAGCCCAGGAACAGGGACTCCTGTCGCCCAGATCCAAATTCTCCATGGCATTGCCACACGTGATCTCAGCCAAAAGGCTGAGAAGCAATTCCAGAGCGCTTCCCAACACGCAGGACAGCTAACTCGAGGAAGGGGACAGCACTTCGCCACACACGCCACCAGTGTCTCGGGAAGGACAGAGAGACTGGCGACGGTGGCAGCAATCTCACCCTGCACCACTGGGCATTCCTGGGACTGCCCTCTGGCTTAGGCTGCAGCGAGGTCAGGGGACCGGCTGCCTAGGGAGGGGCGCACAGGGCCCTTTGAAACAACGCCTTCCTCACGTTCCAGTGTCTCTAACCAGCCGGAGCTCCAACAGTCTCAGAGGTTCCGGGTGAATCCACGGGGGCAGCAGCCCCGCCAGGGAAAAGAGCGCTGCCCCCGTGGCTCCTCAACCTCACTGAACACCAACAAAACCAGCGTCACTCAAATCCGTTCGCTGTATCTCCCGAGAAATTCTCCCGACAGGTGAGAATAAGCCACGTCAAGCAGAAGCACGGGCGCGGGGCCGGGACTCGGGCATGCGACACGGCCACGGAGAGCTGGGAACCACCGAGGCAGGGGCTTGCTGACACCACAACCAGTGAAGAGTCGTCAAACAGGGCTGAACACTGCCACCATGTCATCCCGCCGACACCTGAGACAACCCAGCGTGCCAGCTGACAAGGGGGAGGCCAGCAGCCTGTGCAGAGGGCAAGGCGGCCGCAGAAACTGGGCCGGCCCCGCCGTGGTCCCCTCCACTCTCATCAAGGCCGGAGCCCCAACACCTCAGGGCACTGCGCCTGGCTTCACAAATCACCCCGTCGGCTCTGCTCAAAAGCCGCCCTGCACACTAACTGGTAAGACGGCCTCATGCACAGTGAGGCCCTGGAAGAAAGCCAGGCCACCAGGTCAGTGCTTGTTACAGCGAAATGCACAGAGATGGTGACCAGCTGAAGGGCACCACAGGCGGAGCTGAAGAAGGCTGGCAGCGGCTGGAAAGATGACCCGGCCCGAGCGCCGGGCGAGGCCCAGAGCAGCTCGGCTCCGAGTAGCAGCAGCCCCCGCGGCCACGTCTGCAGCCCGAGGCCTCGCACAGGCCCGCCCTGGGAAAGACGACCTTCCCACGTCCCGTGAGCTGCGACCCTATCAGCGGCGTCATCTTCAGGCAGGAAGGATGCTGAGGCATATCTGTATCCTCACTCGCAGATTAAAAAATATGAGCCCTAATTAAACTGCACGAGTTCAGAAGAGTCCAGAAATAGACCCTTGCTTATAAGGTCAACTGATTTCTGACAAAGAGGCCAAGGTGTAACTCTATGTATGGGTAAGGGGCAGTCTTTGCAACAATGGTGCTGAGACAGCCAGAGATCAGTGGAGGGGAAGGTGCACCTCAGCCCTCACTGACACACAGAAATGAACTCGAAATAGGTCTCACACCTACACAAAAAAGCAGAACCTGCACGGTTTCTTTAAGAAAACAGAAAAGATCTTCGTAAGCTTGGAGTAAGCAAAGACATGTTAAGATACAAAAAAGCATAAACCATAAAAGGAAAAATATTGATAGAATGGACATCATCACAATTTTAAACTTTTGCTTTCTAAAAGGCTCTAACCAGAAAATGAAAAGGCAAGGCATAGGCTGGAAGAAAATGTCTGCAGAACATATTTGATAAAGGACTTGTAACTATAATACATACGAGGTATGTCTGGAAAAAGTCCAGCCTTTGTTAATATATCAAGAATGGTTTGCACGACATGGCTGTGACCTGGCAGCCAAGGAGAGTGGACTGGAATGCGCATGTGTGAACAATGACGACCTCACCGTACTAGTCAGTGAGGGCTGTAGACACTGTTGAGTGAGCATGTGCACTGTGTGGCCGCTGCATTCAAAATGACTAAGCGAGTAGAGCAATGAATCTGCACCAAATTTTGCGTTAAGCATCAACATTCCGTTGTGGAAACTATCAAATGCGTTAGAAGGCCGCAGCTATGAGCAGTTGGTGACTGGCAGCTTCATCACGACAATGCACCCGCTCATGCATCACATCACATCTCCTGCAGAGTTTCTGGCAAAACATCACCCAGGTGACTCCACCCCACTACAGGCCAGATTTGGCGTCCTGCGACTTCTGGCTTTTCCCCAAACTAAAATCACCTTTGAAAGGGAAGAGGTTTCAGACAATCGATGAGATTCAGGAAAATACGACGGGGCAGCTGATGGCGACTGGGAGAACTGTGTGAGGTCCCGAGGCGCCTACTTTGAAGGGGACTCAGGCAGCATTGTCCTATGTACAGTGTTTCTTGTATCTTGTATCTTCTTCGTAAATGTCACTCTTTTTCATAGCACATGGCTGGATACCTTCTGGAGAGATCTTGTAAAAAGTTGTTCCAATTTATTAATTTAAAAAACAAGGGGATTTTAAAAATGGGCAAAAGACTGGAAGAGACACTTCGCAAAGGCTATTCAAATGGCCAATGCACACAAGAGAATATGCTTGACGCCATCAGGCATTCGTGAAGCACAAATGCAAAGGGCAGTGTGATTCTGTGACGTGCACACTGGAGGGTACGACCTGAGAACACCGAGTGTGTCGAGGACGCGGAGGCGATGAAACGCTCATACACTTCTTTGGGAAAGGCCATATGGTGCGGCCATGTTGGAAACAGTGTGACAATTTCCTATGAAGTTGAACACACAGCTAAGGCACGATTAGAGCCTTCCACCCCTAGGTACTCACCTAAGGACAGGAGAGCACATCCACATGTAAAGACGGGACGTGTGTGCACGGCAGTGGTGTTCACAGCGGCCCCAAAAAGGGACCTGGCCAGTGACCCCGACTGTGGGGCATCCACACAAGGGAAGGGGGGGCGTGACAGGAACGTGAGTATCTAAGATACTCACTGCCTGGTTGTGTGTGTGTGTGTGTGTGACAGTAAGAAACAAAGACTCCATGCTGTGGGACCCCACTCATGGGGGAAGGGGGCTTCTAAAAGGCAGGACTGGGTGACAGGGTGGAGACTGCTAGGTGACACAAACCGGGAGCTGGGGGGAGGGCTGATGCAAAGGGCACAAGGGAAGTTTTTGGGGTGCTAAAACTTTTCTGCTTTGTGATCATAGTGATGGTCACATAACTTACGATTCACGTATACCACTCATCAAACTGTACAGTTAAAAACAGTTAGTTTTATTGTGTGTACATTTTACTTCCAAAAAGCCGATTAGATAGAACTGAGAGGAATCCAGAGACATGAAACCACCCCGTGGCCCAGCAACTCAAGAGAAGGGAAGCTTACACCCACACGAGACCTGCACAGGAACGTCCTTGGCGGCATGGTTCCCGAAGTGCAGATAGCCCCAAAGCCCCCCAAGCTGGGGAACTGGGGAACAGAGCGCGGCCTGTCCCCGCAGCAGGACAAAGTGCTGCTACATGGGCAACACAGAGGAAACTGCTCCGTGAAAGGCACAGGCCACTGGGGTCACGCCATGCGCGACGTCGTCTATGTGGCATGTCCGGAACAGGCGGTGTGCTAGTGACAGGCTGGTGGCTGTCTGGGGCTGGAGGCGAGAGGGGCAGTGGACCGGGCACAGAGGGCCTCACCCGGGGGCAAAAACGCTCTAAGATTGTCTTGCAGTCTCACCGCCTAGTGAAGCCCCCCAAAATCACTGAGCAGCACACTTGAAATGGGTGAGTTCTGTGAGACGTAAAATACACTTCAACAGCTTTGCTTAAAAAGATAAATTTTTAAAGAAGAGTCCAGACCCAGACCCACGCATACATAAACAAAGAGGCTCTTAGTACACAGACACCTTGGGACTCGATGAGACTATGCTCCTCTTGGGAGCGCACGGAGCTGGCACAAGTGGGCACCCACACAGGGAGAAACAAGCCTTGGCCTTCCACCACACACGAAACCACCGAGAAGGAAGCACGGATCTCGACATGAAAGTGAACTCTACAGAACTTCTGGAAGAAGACATAGGAGAAAATCTCTCCAACCTTGGCGGAAGCAGAGGCCTCTTAGGACACAGAAACTGTAAAATCTAAAATAAAAAAAAAGGTAAATAGAGGTCTTCAAATTTAAAATCTTTTGCTTTTTTTCTAAGGGGGGAGAAAAGCTGCAGACTGAGAGGAAATACTAACAATACATATATTTTACAAGAACTTGAGTCCAGAATACTTAAAGAACTCTTCCAACGTGATAATAAGGAGAAAATTAAAAATGGGCAAAAGATCACCCTGGAGGGAGCTCAGCTGGTTAGAGTGTTGTCCTGACACACCAAGGTTGCGGGTTCGATCCCAGGTCAGGCCACATACAAGAATCAAATGAGTGAAAAACAAATCGATGTTTCTCTCTCTCAAATCGATACAAAATTTTTTAAAAAGTTAAACTTACACTTAACATATGACCCTGCAATTCCACTCCTGGGCATTTACTGAAGAGAAAAAAAACATACAAAGATCTGTAAGTGAATATTCACAAGAGTTTTACTCATAATAGCTCCAAGCTGGAAACAGCCCAGAGCCCATCAGCTGGTGAATGGATAAACAAACGGTGGTGTGCCCGCCCCACGCGATACCACTCAGTAATAAACAGGAAGGAACTTCTGATCCACACAACAGCTTGGATGAGTCTCAAAAACATTATGCTGCGCAAAAGCAGCCAGACGTGAGCGAGCACATAGCGTGTGACTCCATTTATATCAAACTCCAGGAAAGATAAGTGTCATCAGAAGCAGCAGAAAGCAGACCTGTGGCTGCCCCAGCGTCGGGGTGGGCTGGGGATGGCTGGGACCAGGGCACAAGGGAGCCTCTTAGGGAACTGGAAATGTTTTCCAGTGTGGTGACAGCCACATAGGAGCGCACACTTGTCAGACCTCAAGGTGTGGAATTAAATTGGTGCACTTTATCTTATGTAAATTACACCTTAATAAAGCTGATTGAAAAATATATTTACATTCAGAATTTTTTAAAAAGGGGGCTAAAGGAAGACAGCATTGATTGAGAGTAACACCCAGCAGGGTTGACTGTAAGTTCTCTCTCTGCCCAGTTAGCAGCTGGGACCAGGAAAAAACAGCACCTTGCCCGGGTGGCTCAGCTGGCTGGAGCATCCTACCGTGCACCAAAACAGTTGTGGGTTCGATCCCCATCAGGGCACGTGCTGGAGGCAACCAATTGATGTTTCTTTCTCACATCGATGTCTCTCTCTCTCTTTCCCCATTCCCTTTCTCTCTAAAAGTCAATAAACATACCCTTAGGCGAAGATTTTAAAAAAAGAAAGGAAAAAAGCGAGATCTATGAATTCTAATTCAACTTTTAAACATTCATCCTGTAATACTGGAAACATACAAAAGAAGCTAACACTTCCATAAATTATGAAGCATGATAATAAAATTGGCAATCCTAGACCCATCTATTTTACCAGGTAAAACTTTCCAAACACCACCAAGGCTAGCCTTACCGATGGGCTCCCGGGGCCACCCGCCCCCCCCCACCCGGAGCCGCCCCGAGTAGATGGTATTTCCAGGCAGCCTTTCAATTCTGAAGCACATTTCCACCACCATTTATCCATTCAACAAGTATTTCTAGAACACCTGCTGAGACAGAGCCTCGGGTCAGATTAAAAAATAAATAAAACAGCCTCTGAGCTCAAGGAACTCCCAGTTTCACAGGGAGGCCAGTGGCTAAGCATTTCAGAGACCCACAGTGAGCGTGGGGGCTGACTGAGCCATGGGGGACATCCTTCCCACCCCACGGAGGCATCTGAGGAGAGACTCCCTTTGGGAGCTGCAGCTGCCCCTCCTGGGAACAGCCTTGAGCTGGCCAGGCAGAGCGTCGGGCCACCCCATCAACACACTCCCAGGATGTCTTCCCTACTCCCCTGTAGCATCTGCTCCGATGGCACAAATAATTTTCATATTGGCCCAAGAATAATGCAGTCACACAGATTTGAGTACTGCTCAAAAATAGTTAGATGATGCATTTCCAAGGAAAAAATGTGCTTGGGCTCCAGTGGCGGGGGGGATGACCTGAGTGCTGCCACCCTCTCGGGTTGTCGGTGACGCCCCCAGCCCATGCCCTAGCTGCCCTGAGCATCACCCGGCTCCACATCCGCATGCCTTCACATGGAGGCCTTGCCCACCCTGTCTGGTCACTGAACCAACCTTCCCCCAGGTCCGACGAACACCGCCTGTGCCCCTGGTCTCACCTGGGCCGAGCTCACCTCACCTGCTGCATTTGCTTGACTGCCTTTCCTGCTGGACAGGAGCAGCCACAGAGAGCGACTAGCTAGGCCTTACTAACCCTTCCATCCCAGGGGTCTGGCATGGTGCCGGGCACCCAGCAGGCCTTCAATGACACATGCCGGCTCAGCAAATCGAGAAAACCAAGGGTGTGTGCGTGCCGTAAGGCTACACGGGCTGTACAAGAAACACACTGAGAAAGAACATACTTTTCTCGCTCACGATTTCTTATGATGTGTCCAAACCTCTTTCCCAACCTCAGACATTTATGCCCTATTTTAAGAGGCAATGGAAGCTGAAGGTCAGTCTTTGGAAGACCTAAGAAAGAATTACCATCCTACAAAATTCACAGTGGCCCTGCCTGCACCTCAAAGCTGCCTTGCTTCTGGTTTCTCTGGGAGGGAAAAAGGAAAGCCAGCCTGGAACAAATCAATCAAAAGCATCTGCCTGGACTTTCCTTCAGGGCTGTGCTGGGCGCCGCTCACACGTGCACACGTGGGTTCCCGCTCAAAGTCGGGGCGAGAAGAAACCAGGACGAGAAGCACAGAGCGCCAGCCTTCTTCTCGGACTCTGGCCGGGCCTCTCCTGCGCGCTGCCGGACTCCTTTGAGCCCTGACTAGGGCAGTTTATCCTCACACCTGGGGACGCCACACTCCCCACTGGCAACCCCCTGCCGCTTTCACAAAGCCTGCTCTGAGTTCTCTTGCCCACATTGATTTTTCCCTCTTCTGCATTCTTGTGGAATTTTCTTGTCTGTGTAATTAATTTGGGCATTAAGTCACAATGTCTTATATCATTATCCTTTTCTTAAGAGTTTATCTTCCCTCCGAGAGCCTGTTAAGATTCTTAAAGACCATGTTTCGAATCCTACCACACTGTCCTGAGCATACAGTAGGTGCTTAACACGGATGAACTGAACATCCTCGAAGGTGTCCATGTTATCTTTGCTGACGCTGGCATTTACTCACATCTCGAGTCCAACCACATTCACCAAAGAGCAGAGATATCAAAAGAGGCACCGAGTGGGACATCTGCCACCAGGCAGGGAGGGTCCAGAGGTGACAATCCAGGAGCACTGGACTCCCTGTGGTGGTCCCGGAAAAGCGACCCTTCCCCAAGACAGGAGCATTTGGGGGTGAGCCCAGAGAAGCACGTTTTCTGGACTTGGGCTCGGAGAGAGGATATCCTTAAAAAGTCAAGAAACAAGAAGGGAAGGGCTGCCTGGGCTCCAGATGTGAGACGGGCAGGAACACCCAGGGGTGGAGGCCGTAAATCCGCCCGGGACGCCGTAAATCCGCCCGGGACGCATACAATGCCTCGGCGATAAGCATGCAGATTGCACACCTAGTTCAGAAACTCCCCTGAGTTTGCTTGTAATTAAGGGGGTTAGAAAGGTAAAAAAAATATATAAACCCAATTAATCATTTAAATATTTAAAGTCAGATTTTCCCCTCACTCCAGGATTAGTGTATTTCATAGCGCCAGCGCAGACAGCCCTGGTTTTTACTGGGGTTCATTTCAGAGCGTGTTTAAACTCGTCAGGTTGAGTGATGCTTCCAGCAACTAATCGCATGTCAAATAAAAGATATTTTATGTAATAAATTACCGCTACAAGTAATTCAAATGTCATTTATCAGTTTTATTATCAGTCAGGCAAAGTCTTCTTTCTCTATATTAATCAAAATCAAGCTTTTTTTTTTGGGAGCAGTTTTGACACCTCTTGGCAAAAGTACAGAAGTGAAGAGGTGCCGTCAGCCCAGAGCTGAAGGGAGCGGGCAGCCGCACAAGAAGAATGGCACTCCCCGGCGACAGCTAGAAACTGCAGGTGTTTAAAACTGCCATTGCCATTGTCTGCACACCAGCGTCAGAGCAGGAAGGAGTCTGTCTCGCAGAAGATGTATTTTATTTTTAGGGCTGGGAGACTCTTAAAAATACTCCTACCTAAACACCTAACCGGGAGGTGCTTTTTCTCAGAGCGATCTGGACACAGGATGATTTAAATGACGGAGCGGCCCCTCCCACCACAAGCACTTGCCTCTTTGGGTAAGACTAACAGTCTAACTCTCTACGCCTGCTCAGAGTAGGCAAACACGTGACGTTTTAGGCCAACTCTGGGACCAGCCAGAACACTCTGTTCTGAGCAAAAAGTTTTTGAGTCGCCGAGGGACCTGTTTGGTATTAAGCCATAGAGGAAACAGCTGGAACAGAACAGATGTGCATCTTAGAAACTTCTGTACCCCAGCTGCCACTGCCCGTCCTCAACAAATCCCATTCAATGACTGGGCCAGGGACACAACTAAAGAAAAAGTGTGGAGACTTAGCCTTAGTTAAGAGGAAATACACAGTATGGTGAGTGACCCAAAGCAAGCACCGTGGACGGGAAGCAATGCCAGCCGGGAGGAGAGTCCGGGCTGACAAGTAGCTGCGGCTGACTCAGTCTCCACACGGGGGTCACCACGAAGCACTGTCCCTCTGGTCTGAGGTCACGCCACGCCAGTGGTTTGTTAGCCAAGGTGACCACGGAGGAGAGCAACGGGGCAGCTGGGCCTCACCTGTCCAGCCTTGTCCAGGGCACAGGAAAGCAGGCCACATCTAAATGAGCCCTGGCCCGGCACCTGCCGGCGGCACAGTGGCCTCATCTCCCCACTGTGGCCGAGCCGGGAAGGACGGCACAGGGAGCCAGAGGGAGCTCCAGACCACGTGGAAGGGTCAAAACTAGTGAGGTGTTTAAATTGCCTCCTTTAAAATCTGGTATCTAACACGGTTTGAAATCATGTTTTGAAAAAAAATAAAACTGAGACAGACAATTAGAGACACAGAATTTTGAAAGACAGCAGATCCAAGGTTGAGTTACTTTAAAGACACAAAACTGGGCTATTTTTCACTGCTTTGGAGTCCACCGCAACCTTTTCAGATTTTGTAAAAGTGATGTAAAGAACGGGTTCTGGCTGTATTTTGGAGGTGTACATTTATTACTGGTGTGAAGAACCTTGAGGCCTAAAACAGCTTCCGTTTAAAAACAACAAAACCTCCTGAGGGCCATGGGCTCGTGTCACAATTAAGCACTACACTCAAAGGGGCCTCACATGCAGTCTGAAATGCTCCAGCGGACCACCTGCTTAAATACACACGGTACAGCCAGGGCAGGGAGGGACGGACGGAGGGAGCGAGGGGGCAGTCTAAATCTCCCAACGTTAACTTAAAGAAATAAAACTAGGAGGCAAGGTATCTCAGCGAGCAAACAAAGAGTGCACCCATGAATCCCAAGTTCGTGGTCATTCCTCTTAGTGAAGCCGTAGTGATGTGCAAAAGCACCACTGTAAGAGAAGGGAAACTGGCACTTTCATAGATGCTCGCCTGTAACTACAATACTTGACACAGAGCATTAGTAAAGTCATTTACTCTGGCGCCTCAACTCTTCTCAAACCTTTGTTACACACTTCAAAGTCTGTCTAGAAGAGGATTTGGGTGTGTCACATTTTTCTGGAAAAAACCCAGAGCTACTCCTCCCAGGGCCTCCCCAATGGCTGAGTCTGGGAGACGGGACGGACGGCTCTTGGTCACGGTCCTGAATCCTGATCAAGGCGAAAGCCGGAGGTGGAGCAGGCGACTTACTGTATGGCTGAGAAATGAGGTGAGGGGGCTGGACAGGGACCACCTGTGTGGCTGAGCCCAAGGACGGAGGCTCTTCGGCAGCCGTGCCCGACTGCTGGAACGCCACGTCGATCTCCTCGTCTGTCAGCCCTGGGGGAGAAGAGCACATGGGCACAGGTGAGTGCTTTAGCCACGGTGCACGGCTGCTACACAAGCTTCACTGAGAAAAGCCCCGTAGAGCCACAGAAGGCCTAGCATCCTGGGAAGCTGCCTCCCGATTTCGGATTCTCTGGAACCTCTCTCAGCTGCAATTTAACCTTAAGCGACAGAATATTAGCCTCCACACTGCTTCCAAATGTGGCTCATTCAATTTCCTTAATTTATCCTTGAGTTTATTGCTGCTTTCGAAGTCGCTCCGTACTGCAATTCCCCATTCTTCCCCCGAAAACAGATACCATCAACTGCAAATGTGGCTCATTTTAATCTGTAATGGTGTTAAAAAAAGAGGGGAAAAAACTAACAATAATGCCTGAAAACAGACAGGGAAACAAAAAACTAATTATTGGGTGAGACGACTAATTAGTCTAGATCGTTTCCAAAGACGGGAATAATTTGCTTTATTTTATGACAAATGCAGAAATAAAAAGAAAAACCAGGACTGACTGTGATTAGTATGAATGGGATATGGAATGTAAAGAAGAAAATAAAACAAGAAAACAGATCAAAACCAGGCCAGGCCCAAACTTTCAGATGATTATCACTCTAGCCTATCACAGGCTGCCTAAATCGCCTTTGGCTAGTTTTTCTTTTTCCCTTTTTTTTTTTTTTTTTTTAATCTTCCTGACACTCTAAACCACAATGCACACAGCACATCCTGAAATAGCAGGGCGCCCTCTGCAGTGGCTACAACATGGGAAGAGGATTTGCCCACGGAGGAATAAAAGGCACGTGAAAGACCCGTGAAGACCCCATCTCCAGTGGGCACACAGCTGGAAGGCTTTCTGAGGCAGCCTGGGGCCGTTGGCTCTGTGGGAAGAGGCTGAGGGCGCCAACGGCATGGCACAGGTGCAAGAAAAACTTTCCCACGGGGCCCGCTCAGAATTAACCGGGTGCATGTAAGTGTGCTCTGGCCACTGAGAGTGGGAAAGGCAGGTGGGGGGGTCGCTGCTGGTCTGCGAAAGACCACTCTGGCCAGCCCGTGCTGTTCCGGGAATCCCAATATCCAGTCCAGCCGCAACACTGAGCTTTTAAACTAGAGCCGGGAGCTTTTCCACATCTGGTCGGCAGCTCTCCATTAGAGGCCCACAGCAAGGTATATCTGCCCCTGGGGGTAGAGGAAGTAAGTACAGGAGGTTCTGAGGATCAGCATCTTCCAAAGCCTGGAGCCACACGCTCTGTGCCGAGGGGCTACTGGACGGAGCACATTACTACTGTAAGCACAGCACAGCCCTGTATCGCACCAGCGTGAGTGGGTTGCAGCTGTCCTGCCAACTTTTCCAGGAAAATGCCTGAACTGTTCTAAATGGCCCTGCACCCTGGCCAGATAGCTCAGTTGGTTAGAGCATTGTCCTGATACACCAGGGTTGTGGGTTTGATCCCCAGTCGGGGCATATACAGGAATCAGCCAATGAACGCATGAATGAGTGGAACAACAAATTGATGTCTATCTCTTCCATTTCCTCTCTCTCAAATCAATGTTATCAAACAAACAGGCCCCTGAACCGCTTCTCCTCTCTGTGGCTGGCAGTTGAAATCTAGCCCTGTCTCCTCACACATCGGAGCTGGCCGGTGGCAGGCCAGGCCACACCGCTGTGAGGTCTGAGTGCCGCAGGGTCCGGCTCTGGGCACACCGGCCCCTCAGCAGGTTGATGGGCAGGTGGAGAGCCTGCCGGGGAGCAAAGAGGCTCGTGTACTGGCACTTAGCCCCTTCAAAGTACAAAGGCTGAAACTGAGGAGATGGGACGAGGCGGGAAACATCCCCACTCCGAAATCCCCCAGTTCACTGCAAAGAGGGCTGCTTTGTCATCTCGCCTCCCAAGAACAGGGGCAGGACAGCCACGGGAGCCAGGGAAAGGTAGAGAACAGGCCTCCTCCTAAACAGGAAGGGGAGCCCCTTCCAGGGTTATCGCAGAAAAACACTGCTTTCCCCGGTCCTCAGTCGGCACGTGCGACGTCAGCACAACGGATGGCCACTAGTACAGTGCGGAATTTTATAAACCCAGTGGTTCGTGTGCCTTGTCAGCCGCTGGCTGCAAATGAGGATAATTTTCCCAAAAGGAGCATTCAGTTGCATTCTCATTTTCCCTTCTGGCTCTTTCAAATACAAACAAGTACAGTGATGTTTAGCACTGGGGAAATATGCAGTAAGTTACCAGCCGGGCTGCGGCCCGGAGAACCGGAGCTGCTTAAAGGGACAGGACTCCCTGCCCGCTGTTCTGCCCTCTGGCCCTGAGCTTTGACAAAGCCTATTTTCCTAATAAAACATGTTCCTTGCATTATTGCAGCCGAGCCCATGAGCAAGTCTGCGGTTTGAAGGGCATCAGTGCATCTTCCCAGGCCCGTGTGTTTCAGAGACCTTATCACCTGATGCTCTAAATTCACACTGGCTGGACTTCTGATATTCCTAGTCCTCCAGAGACTCAGGATTCTGATTTAGTTACATCAAGTGAATCATTTTTCCTCTTTTAAAAAAATAAACATTTTAATGATCTCACTGAATAATATAATTTCAGAGCTGGACCATTATCCCAGTCATTGCCTTCATTTAACAGATTAAAAAAACTGAGGCCCAGGGAGGGTGAAAAATGCGCCTCTAAGCATACTAGTCAAGAGCACGGTGCTGCCGAAGACAGCCCAAGGCTTTCCGTCTCCAGCCTGCTGACCTCCCTCCACTGCACGGTCACAAAACATCAAAGGGCAGGGTGCAAAACCAAGCCTTAAGTCTTCAATCTTAGGACAAAGGGCTAGGAAAGGACTGAACCTCTTTCCCCCATCCCCATGCGGGCACCCCAACCACAGGTAAGAGCCCGTGCATGCCGTTTCGGGGCTATATCAAAACAACACAGGAGCTTGACACCCGGCTCCCACCTGCAAATGACACCTGGACAACTTTTTGAACACCACCAAAGTGACAAAGGTAGAGTAACCACATCTCATTCTAGGATTCTGCACCCCCGCCCCCGTTCAAACCCAAAAGCCCCTCACAGACTGGTGCCTAGGCTTCAGAGTGTCGTCTTCCTCTGGCCTGTCCCCAGCTTAGGGAAGACTGACTGGGTTCAGGACTCTACAGGTGAGTCTCTCAGGTGATCCAGCTGGGACTTTTGGAGACTGAGGGGGAAGGGGGGTCCTTTCTCTCAGAACACAACCGTCACCTCCGCAGTCCTGGGCTCCTGGTACCGAAATGTCCTGGCCTTTGGGGACGAGGTCCTGCCACAGAACCACACATGACACGCCCAGGTCCCACCCAGCCCAGCTGAGAGAAGCCCTGGAGAGCTCAGACCGAGACCTTGCAGAATCCAAAAGGTTAAAAGGAATAATACAGGCAACTGCCAATTGGAAGTGAATTATATTTGGCTCTGAAAGCTGAGGCACAGGCTATATTATAAAAGGCATCTCTTCGTGTTGTTTACCATCACCCTGACTAATGCAGACCTTTTTTTTGTTTTAAATAATCTCATGCAAATTAGACACACACACTTCCTTCCAGTTGATTGCTATCTGCAAGGAATAATCTTAACCACCCAGGGACCGAGCAAGGGCTGAGCGCAGCGGAGACAGGAGCAGAGGCGTCGCAGTCTGGCAGACAGAGCCCCCCCCCCCCGCCCCGGCCTCAAGTCTTCCTTCAGCTGCTGTCTTTGCGAGAATTAGCCAATTTTAATGAAACCTAAAATTTTTTCCGTTGGGCTGTCACTGCATTATCTGGTATCACTAGCACTGGACATCTAGGGGCTTGTTCAGTAACCTCCCCTGTGCTGCTTGACAATTCCAAGAGCCACCGTCCCCCATCGGTGACACTGACAACCCAAATATGTGACTGATACGGAACACAGCTAAGGAGGTCCTGCCCGATTATTCCATCCACTCTCTGAGAGGAAGAGTCACGTGGCGTCTCAGGCCACAGCTGCCTGATCTGCAAGGCTGAGAGCTCTCCGTTCAGACCTCGCCGCACATGGAGTCCCAGCCCTGAACCAGCATGGACCTCTGCCCTCTCGGTTCCCTGGAATTCACTTCCAAAACCAGCCCCTTACCTGGAGCCTTCCGCTGTCCCTGTGCAGAAGCCGGCAGACTTCTTTCCCTACACTTTCTCCAGGGTGAGGTCCTTTCAAAAGGACAGACAAGTGAGCTGCTTCTCCTGACCACTGACGTGAATGGCACACCTGCTTATTTTCATCCCTTCGAAGACAAACACATTTGCCTTCTTTCCCTAAAGGGTTGGCTGACATGCAAACAAACCCAAACCGGTGACTTTGCGAGCTGCAGCGCTGCAGGGTCCTTTCCCAGAACTCAGACAAAATGAGACACTGGGGAGGGTCGGCTCTCTTCTGTGGGACTGGCCGTGCGAGGGCTTCTCAGAATAAGCAACCTCAACACTGTCCCCAGTGACCGCACGGCACTGCCACGGGGCCTGGCCCCGCGCAGGTGAAGCAGAAAGGCAGATGGTAGCAGACAGCAATGCTCTGTGCATCTTTCAGGTCAGTCAACAACCAGGACAGCAGGGTCAGAAACGGCTGGGAAATAAGCAAGATAATGAATGCCTGACAGCACCCCCGGCCCAGCCCGAGGTTTATTAGAGAACAGGGCCAGAGGGCCAGCAGCAAAGGGCGGCAGTTCCGGGCTGGCCACGCAGGCCCCCTTCCTCCCCACCGGGGTCCCTCTGCTCACAGGACTCAGGTGATTCATCCGGGACTACAGAGACCGAGCGGGGTCACCTCGTGGGGAACAACTAGTTATCTCCCCGAGCACACGTGGAAGGAGATGAGGCAGAGAAGACAGCTAGCTAAAAAGATTCCCCAAATTAAAAGAAAAATCAACTCTCCCAGAACAGGTTAGGGGAGGGGAACGGGAAAAAGGTATTTTTATTTTACTTTATTAACATTTGGTCGGAACAGAGGAGCACAATGAGGACCGCTCTCAGAGCCTCTAGAAGTCATTGGATGACCTGCAGACCCCATTTCCCAGTGCCTTGTATAAAATTGAATTTTTTAAACATAAATTACATGTAATGACGACACTGTAAAAACTAACAGTAATGGAAAGCTATGCTGTATTTCATTAGCCTGTATTATTCCGTGCCACCTGATCCAGCCGGGCCTTGTTTATGAGTCAGTGTGTTAGCAGATGCCGATGGAAGCATTTGCTTCGACCTTGCTCTTCTCATTGGGGCATGAAATTACGACGGCAGCACCTTGATATTACAGCCATAAATACAGTAAACTGCAAATTTAAGCCAACGGCTCCTATTGTCTCTGAACATAAAGCTGATCGGTATTTATTTAAAAGGAGAACAAAAAAAATATTATATATCACCTTGTTTATGGGGCCTCCCCCACCCACTTTCCAATCCCCTCCCCCAGCCCCCCAACCTGTCTAATTCACTTGGTTAAAATATTAAGCAAATAAGCCAAATGCTTTCTTTTCTGCAGATTAACTATTCCCAAGCAGCAAAAACAGTTTTTGAGAAAACTAGTCCCAAATATCATCAGCCTGAATGACAGCGTTTTTATAAAAATTGATCTGAGGACGAGGCTGGCTCCCACCACCCCGATATCGACGTGTACACTCAAGAACAAGAGGTGAGACCGTCCCCTCTCCTCAGTGAGGGAAGTTCAAACAAAGAGGAGGAAAAGTTGCTGATGAGGCCGTGAAAGTGAATGTCCTCTCAGTATCCTTCCAAAAATCGTGAGGTAAAAGGGCCGTTTGGAAAAGAAGCAAAACACTGCCTCCTGCCATCGAAGGAGAGAAAGAAAAATACCTAACCAAGAAAATAACTCTCATCTCCTCCCGGGGAGCCGGGGCCCCTCATGACAACTTGCACCGATCCCCTCCTTATCCCAGTGAACCATAAAGACAATATATCCTTTAAATACATTAAACGTGCAAGAAAAATAAACACAAAGACAAAAGGACACTGGGTATCACCCAGCCTCGTCTCCTGGTATAAATCACTGAGTAAAAAGCCAGCCCAAAACGCACTGCACTGCTTGCCTGAAGACGGGGAGCCGGGCAGGCTCACGCGCCCCTGTAGACTACACGGGAGCCACTGGGGGGGTGACCCCTCTGACTCTCAGGGGCATAAGAGGATGCACGCACACAGCCACGTCCCAGTTTGGAGGTTTCACAGGCAGGCTCTGCAGCCACCGCCAGTGAAGCATGCAGAAGGACCATTTGTGCAGGACATTAAATGCAAGTTCTGGGGAGCAGTTTAATTCCAAATCAGACAGGCTGGGGTCCGGGGAACCAGGGCCCAGTGGTATCGATGACGTGCCCAGCTCAAAGGAGACCGAAACGTTTTGGACATTTACTTCTGATCCATTACTCCACAAGACAGACGTACTCCCTTAGAGCCCTGAATTATTTCTAGCCACACCAGTCACCGAGCTTTGCTCCTTCCGCATAAGGAGGAAATTCCCTCTCAAATTTACTGAGCCTCCCTGGGGAGCTGTATAACTGGTGAACGAGCCAAAAGTGAGCTGCCCCTCCGTGTAACGCAAATTGAGATCTCTCGTATGAAAGACGGGGAGGGTTTCCAATCAGCATCGTGCTGTCTATTTTTAGATCTATAGTCTGAAGAGGTTTTTTTTTTTCTTTTTTCTTTTAATCCCTCTCTGCTAAATTAAAAACAAAAATAGAGGGGAGTGATTTTGATATCCGATCATCAGTTCCAAAGGACTGACAGCGCGGCAAACACTGTCGCTGCGGCCACAGGCCACAGAGAGCCGTGAGGAAGCTGCAGGCCTTTGGCACAGGCTGGTAAGTCGGCCCTGCCCCGTGAGTCTTGGGGAAGGGACCGTCTTTGAAGACCAAAGGGAACAAGGGATCATTGCTACCTGAAGGCCAAAGGCCAAGGAGGCCAGAGGTATGTTGTGCGCATGTAGACAGCCAAATCAATGGACACTTTCAACTATACTTGAATCTTCTTCTTGTTTCAGAAGGGGCAGTGAAGTTTATTTTTTAAGTACCACCTTGGACAACCAAACAAAGAAATGCAGATCTGGATGGAAAGCTGGAGCTCATCTGGTCTCTCTCCTGTTCTCCTTCTCTTTTCCTTCCGTTGTACAGGCCACAGTGCCCCACGGTGACCCAGAGGCAGAACCCGACCCCCAACATGGTGCTCTTTGCCCCGTGTGTGTATATTTGGGGACGGGGTTGAACATAAGCAGCCTGCCATGCCAGCTCCCCTCTGCTCTCTGGCAGGCAACACGTGTTAAACAAGCAAAATCTTAGAATCAATTACTTCCAAAACAAACAGACAAACGAAAACACAGGCCTGGCCAGTGTGGCTCAGTTGGCTGGAGCATCGTCCTGTAAACCAAAGGGTCGCTGGTCTGATTGCCGGTCAGGCACATGCCTGGGATGCGAGTTTGGTCCTGGTTGGGGCGTGTGCAAGAAGCAGCCACCTGGTGTTTCTCTCCCTTTCTCTAAAATCAACAACCATGTCCTTGGGTGAGGATAAAAAGAAAAAAAAAGAGAATATATGGAACATGGGGGAAACTAGGTGAAGGGTACTTGGGGCTTTTATGATAAGAAAAAAGTATATGTATACACACACAGAATCACATCTATTCAGATGTGTGTGCATCATAAAATGTAGATAAGAAAAGGGTAAACTGGTTGTGGATAAAGAGGGGACTGGTGGCCGGGGACAGAGACCAAAGGCAGATTTTCAGTGTATATTCTGACACACTGTGTTCCATGGAAATATATTTCTAATGCAAAAGGATAAATGAAATTTATTTTTAAGAACAAAAACAATATTCGAAGGGAAAAGAATCCTCAATTCTACACGGAATCACTTAGCGTGGTTCTCTCCACTTTCTGGAGGAGAAAAACCAAGGCAGGAAAAGGTGTGGAGACGTGCCCAGGAGCTGGGGTCAGAACGCACGCGGTTTCTAACCTCTCGCTCAACCCACTGTGGCTGAGACCACTGCAGCCAAGAACGGGGCGACTTTTTCAAAATGCGATTTCGAAGGCAGGCATCTGCTCTATTTTGACACATCCTGGCTGCCCAAATGTTTCCTCCAGCTCTAAATATTGGCTTTGCCAGTGGAAATGTTTCCGTTGCTGCAACACAGCAAACACTTGCTTTGGGGGCGGCGGGGACAGCCGCCCGCTGGTTCACAGGTTATTCGAAACAGCCGGACTTAGGAAACCACTCAACTCTCAGACACACATCAACGCGGGGATTTTGCTCCTTAAAGAAAACCCTGTCACCAGGCCCTGACCGGCGTGGCTCAGTGGGTGAGTGTCCTCCTGCAAAGCGAGAGAGGTCGCCAGCTCGACTCCTGGTTGGGGCGCCAGTTGCCCGGGTGGGGGTGTTCGAGAGGCAGCCGATCCATGTCTCTCTTTCTTTCTCTCTCCCTTCCCCTCTCTCTAAAAATAAAAATAAAATAAAATATTTTTTTAAAGAAGAAAGAAAGCCCTGTCACCAATGTGCAGTGTGCACTAAGGCACACTCTTCGGTCACTTAACCAAATGCTATGAATGTCTGAGGTTCGTCTTGGGTTTTCTTCCACATCTTGAATCTTAAATGTGCTAACAGAAGGGTTACTACTCAACTTCCTTCCTGAAGCTTTGAAGCACCATGCTTTAAGTCCTCGTATTAATCTGATGTTAACACATTAAAATGTGCTATGTTCTAATAGGTCAATACATACATTATTTTGTCACCTGTTTGTGAAGCTCAAAGGAATCTGATATTGGTGGCTATTGTCACCTTGTTAACGGAGAAATACACAGACAGTGTTCAACCAAACCCAGAAACATGAGTGCTTCTTTTGCCAGGCAATGTGAAGGAGCTAAGGCCTCGGCTTCCCTACCTGTAAAATGGCAGCTTTCCTAAGACCTCTTCCCCCAATTTCTTATGCTGGTTGAGTATTTCGTCTAGCTCCTACTACAGCACATATTATCTCCTATAATACACAGATATATGATCTGTAATATGAGAGATGATGTTATTGATAAGAAAAACAGCACAACAGCAAAGAACATGGAATGTACAGAAAAGCACAGAGAAAACAAAAAGTTCGTATTTCCACTCTCCACCTGGAAACAGCAGCCACAATTGATCCAACCCAGTGTCACAGAAGGTTTTAGGAGCTTTCCACACGTTTGATTCTTTGGATCCCAACACTCACCCTGTGCAGGCTGCTGAGGTGCAGGCTCTGGGCCCCAGGGCACTGCATCCGCGGGGCCCTGTGGGGCTGTGCAGCGCCTAACCCACGTGGCTGGTGCTGGCAGCGGGGCTGAGAAGCAGGTCTTTGTTCCCCGCACTCCGAAGGTGAGGAGGCAATGGCCTCTCTAAAGCCCCAGTGTCTGCAGGATGGGGGTGGCGGGGGGCACGGAGCAGAGCATGAATCCAGCCAGGTGGGCTTCGGAGCGCAGGCCCTTCCCACAATGCCACACAACACCAGAGGAAACAGTCCAGACCCCTGTTCCACTGGACCGGGGCTTCTAGCACAGCGTTTGGTCATGATGGTAAAGTTATTGAGACTGAATGTTTCCAAATTAAAATTGACTGGCAAAGGTGCTGAGGGAGTGCAAACTGAGAAACCTCTGGAAGACAACGCACCACTCTACCTCAAGAGTATTTAAAAATGTTCACACCCTTTGACTCAACAATTTTACTTCGAAGAAATAATAAAATAATGTACTATAATGTACAGAGATGGTTCATCTCTATATTTTTAACAATAGCAAAAATTTAAATAACATACATGTCCAAAGAGGTACGATTAGGCAAGTTATGACATATTTCAATAATGTAATAACATTCAAACATTCACATTCATAATGAACAATTTCTGATGACATGGGAAATGCTTTTGATACATTAAGACATAAAAAGCAGATGTTATATTCATAGCATGATCTCAATTACATTTTTAAAAAGAACAAAAGGAGGCAGTAGGGTTGCATCACTTTTAACTTAATCTGGATTCCACTTAAAACATTCAGAAGGAAAGAGAGAGGGGAGCAGGGGGGAGGGCCCCCCATCCCATTCAAGGAGGACGGTGTTTTCGAGTGAGCCCCAGCAGGGAAGGGGGGCTGAATCCGCTGCCTGCTCATCAACTCACTCATTCCTACACGCCCTTGCAGCCTGAGCACCTTGTCACAGGGCACCTTCCCCCACGCATCTTGGCACCCATACGTAAAGCCAACCATACCATCTGACGTTAAACCAAAGATCTGGCCCTGGCTGGTGTGACTCAGTGGACTGAGCACCGGCCTGCAGACCGAAAGGTTGTTGGTTTGATTCTTGGCTGGGGCACATCCTGCGTTGCAGGCCAGGTGCCCGGCTGGGGGTGTGAAAGAGGCAACCGATCTCTCTCTTGCACATTGATGTTCTCTCCCTCTCTCTCCTTCCTTTCCCTCTCTCTAAACATAAGTAAATAAAATCTTTTAAGCAAAGATCTGGTTTTGTGTGAAGGGAAGGAAGGTGGTCGTACTGGACTTACTGCAAGACAAAACACCAGTCTCCTGTAGAACACCTTTCTGAAGGAATTTTAGCAATTATTTCCAAAATTAGTATTTAACAGATATAGTCCGATATTACATGCTGTATTGTAAAGATACAAAAGGGCACACAGCGACACATTAAGCTCCTCCCCACTCTTGCCACCTGGCCACCAGTTACATCTTCTAGAGGCAACCAAGGCTACTAGTTTCTTAAATACCTTCTAGAGACAGACTACGGAACACGGAAGTGCTTTTAGATACCCATATAGTATGTACCCATATATTATATATGTGGGTGTGTGCGCGTGCATTTTTATACAAATAATAGCACAGTATGAACTCTATTGTAGAATCAACTTGCTATTTTTAATTAATATGACTTGGCAATCCACATTAGTATCTGTAGAGGTCTCGCGTTCTATTTAATGGCTACAGGGCATGCCATTTAAATGGATGCACCATAATTTATTCAACTCGTCCGCTACTGAACATTTACTGCTCCAGACAAATCCTGAACTACAAGTCCTTGTTTGTGCCGTCTGTACACGCACCAGTACGTCCCTGCACGTGGGCTCGGAGAGAGGCGGTTCTCACTCCCGTGAGTCCTGACAAACCGCCCCTCTTCAGGAGGCTGTTTCCACCTCCTTCCCCACCGGTGTGCGTGTCTCTTTCCCACAACTGTGACTACACGGTGCTGTGACGCTATCAAGCTTTGTGTCTCTGCCTTTCAGAAAGGAAAAGAGTTTCACTGTACTTTTAAGTAAACTTGTGCTGGTGCTCAATATACTGAGAAGCACACACATCTTACGTGTGCGGCTTAATGAATTTTCACACAGTGGAAACATCCATGTAACCACCACCCAGATAAAAAAATGGACTGACAGCCCCCAGGAGCATCCCTCGTCTCTCCCAGTCACCACTTAATTTCTAGCACCACGAGAATTTTGCTTAGTTTCTGTCTTTATGTAAATGGAGTAATACTGAAAGCGTTCTTTCATAAAGGCTTCTGTGGCTCGGGAGTGTGCGCGCCAGGCTCGTCCCTGCTGGTGCTGTGGCCACGGTTCATGCGCTCTTACCGCTGCACGATACTCTTACCGGGGACAAGAGGGGACCATCGCTGGCCTGCTTCCAGTCTGGGACAAGCTACGCACAGTGCTGCTGCCATTGACATTCTCACAGATCTGGAGGGGAGCTGCTGCATCATCCGGACTGTGTGTTTTCTCAGCTTTAACAGGCACTGTCAACAGGTTGCACAGTGTCCACGCCGACTCACGCTCACAGCAACGAGAGCGAGCGCTCCAGCTGCTCCCCGTCCGACACGAAAGCCCTGCTCTTCCGTTTTAGCCATTCTGATGGCACGAAGTCCTAGCTCGCTCTGATCTGAACGGGCATTTCTCTGATGACTGGTGAGGCTGAACATCCTTTTTGTCCATTTGCTACTTTTACTGGGTACAGCGTCTTATCTGTGTATGTGTATATACAATGTACTAACCTTTAAGACTTGAAACAGCTTTTCAGTTACAGTAGACATGCAGTATTACATTAAGTTTAGGTGTGCAACACAGTGACCACTTTATGAAGTGATCACCTATATGGTACTTATGCCATATAAAAATAGGTTCAGTCTGTTAACTGTGTCCTTAGAATGTTATTTGTACCGCCAATTATCGAGAAAGGTATTTTAAAACTTCCCACTGTGATCGATTCGCCTAGTTCTCCTTTCGGTTCTGTCCCATTCTGCTTTGTGTGAATGGAAGGTCTGCACTTACTTAGAAATGCCAAACCTTCCTCGCGACTGACCGCTCTGAGATCCGTCTCCACTCCGCTTCCCAGTCTACCTTGGCTGGTGTTGGAACCAGGTTTCTTTTGGTTACTGTTTGCCTGGTGGGCACCTTTTCCACCACTTTCCTTTTAACCCTGTGTCTTTTCATTAGAGGTGTGCTTGCTGTAAGCAGTACTGAACTGGGCTTAGTTTTTCATTTGTTTTTTATTTAAACTTGACAAACTTCGCTTTTGATGAAGTTGTCTATTTACATTTACTGTAAACACTGAAATTTTGGGCTCGATAGCTGTCATCTTACAGTCTGTTTTCCTTTTGATCTCTTTAGCTACCTCTTCTTGCAGACTTTTTTTACTCAGGGATTCCCTCTGTTAGCTTGTAGTCAAGGTGGTTTCTGATGGATTTCTCCACCGTAAAGTCACTAACTTTCCTTCTGCACTTATGAAAGAGCTGGGAGGGGCACTTTGCTATTTTTCTCGAAACCCCACTTCTAATTTCAGAGCCCACCAGAGGATCCTGTCCCCAACAATCCTGTGGCATTTGCCTAGTGGGGGATCTTCAATTTCTGACAGTGAAGTCCTGAGACTAAAGTGTCTAAGAACCAGTATCCTAGTCGCAATCCATCCTTACCGTTCTAGTTTTATATAACAGAAATTCTACCACTTCACCCGCAATTCCAGCACTTTGAACGCTTTCACTCCACCCTTCCACCTTTGTGTTACTGTCACAGATTTTCAGCCCCACAACAAAGGCACTGTGTTATCACGCACAGCTGGAAGTCACTGCTACTGGCCCTTTCCCGGGCTCTTCATTCCCCCCTGCACTCCTGTGTGTTCACGCGGGATCGCCTTCCTTCTGCCCGAAAACTGCACGAGTGTTTCTGCAGTCCAGCCTGCCTATTCACTCATCGGCCTCCTTTCTGTTCCTAGAATTTGCCAAGACAGGCTTCCTCTTCAGGCTTGGGCATGGGTGGCTGGTTCCCTTTTCCTGGAACTCTTTCTCCCCAGAAATCTGCATGGCTTGCTCACTCATTTTCTTCAAGTTTTTGCTTAAATGTCACCTCGTGGGGTCTTTCCAGACCGTTCCACTAAAATTACAACCTTCTAAGAACTCTTTATTGCTTGTACTCTGCTTACAGCACGCTTCCATTGTGCTCCCCGTCCTGCTGTCTCCCTCCCTCCCCACCATTAAAAGGCAAGCTCCATGAAGGCAGGGATGTGGGGCTACTACATTCACAGTGTCTAGAACACGGGGTTCTACTGACACCTGGCAGGTGCTCCAGAAAACTGTGCAGAAAAGAATTAACGGAAACCCAACGTGCAAAACATACAAGTAATGTTGCCTGGGCTTTGGGAGGCGGCTGCAAGTTGGAGAAAGCCAGAGTCCCACCTTCTTTTCCCCTCTTCGCCCCTGAAACATCGCTTTAGAGCCTCCAAGGGCCTCGACAGAATTGCACAGACCGTTCCCATGCATTCACTTTGCACTGTGGCAAAGTAGTCTGTCCCTCGGCCCCTCCAGTCTTCCGCCCCCGACACGCCACCCACCACAGCGGGTTTCTCCCAGTCCAACTCAGAGCCTGCCGGTTGCGCTGGGTCACCTGTCCCAGCACCACAGCTTCCTCTGCTCACCCGGCCGGGAGCACATTTCTGCCACTCACAATCACTAGCTACACAATACTGCTCTGGCTGTCAAACACAGATGCCTCTGTACCTTTCTAATGTTACAAAGCTACTACTGTTGAACGTTACTGTCTGCCTTATTCACTGCTGTATCCTCAAAGCCTAAAACACTGACCAACTTGCAGTGGACATTCACTGAATGTTTGTTTAGATATTTAACATGATTTTTGAAGTTCTATCCCAAGCAATAAAGCAGGAAATAAAATTAAAATGTCTAAGAGTTGGAGAGGTCACAAAATAATTGACTGTAAACAATTATTATACTTAGAAAAATCAATATAATCAAAAGTAAGTTTAATGAGGTGGCTAGATATATTACACATATTTTTTAAAATTCAGTAGCATTCTTATATACTAGCAATAAGTAATTAAAAAATAAAATGAAGAGAAATTCCTTTCATACTAGCCACAAGAATATAAAATTACTGTGTCTGACTTCACTGAGAGAAAGACAAATACTGTATGACTTCGCTTGTATGTGGAATCTAAAGAACACAAAATAACTAGAAACAGACTCACAGATACAGAGAACAGACTGGCAGCTGTCAGACAGGAGGGGGTTGGGAGGGCTGGGTATAAAAGGGTTGACAAGGGACTAAAAAGTACAGACTGGAAGTCACAAAAGAGTCACGGGAATGTGAAGTACAGCATAGGGAATACAGTCAATGATATCATATTAACTGTGCATGGGGCCAGGTGAGCACTCAAAACAGCCAGGGGACCACTCTGTAAAGTACATGGTGGTCTAACCACTATGCTGTGCATCTGAAACTAATACAGGATAACACTGAACTGTAATTGAAAAAAATTAAAAAACAAACAAAATTACTACGAATAATCTTAAAGTATGTTAGAGCTATATAAAGAAAACCTTACAAAAAAAGAAACAAAAGGGTAATGAAATAAAAGGAAAAGACTTTTCAAGTTAATTTAGAAGGTCTGACACAACTCCAATGAAGATCCCAATTATTTTCTCAAAAGTTCTGAAAGCTTATCTTGCATAACAACAGACACTGTGCAAGTAAGAATAATAAGGAATTCTGGTAGTTCATTGTCACCTCTACTAGACATTTAGATATACTTCCTTGTATTTTTTAAAAACTGGTTCCTCTAGTGATTATAGTACGAGGTCTGTCCACAAAGTATCCAGCTATGTACTCTGGAAAACTGAGACATTTATCGAAGAAGACACACGATACAAGAAACACTATACAGAGGACAATGACACCTCAGTCCCCTTCAAAGTAGGCACCTTAGGACCTCACACAGTTCCCCCAATCACCATCAGCTGCCCTGATGTATTTTCCTGAATCTCATGGATGGTCTAAAATCTCACCCCTTTCAAAGATGATTTTAGTTTTGGGAAAAGCCAGAAGTCTCAGGGTGACTTCTGGGCAGTAGGGAAACTGAGTCGCCTGGGTAATTTGATGTGTTGCCAAAAAACTCTGCACGAGATGTGCTGCATGAGCAGGCACGTTGTCGTGATGAAGCTGCCAGTCACCGGTTGCCCACAGCTGTGGCCTTCTGAATCATCCCAACAGTTTCTGCAGAGGAATGCTCAGGCTTAACGCAAAATGTGGTGCAGAGTCATTGCTCTACTCGCTCAGTCACTTTGAATGCGATGGCCACAGAGTACACATGCTCTCTCAGCAGCACCTACCGACCCCACTGACTAGGTGAAGTTGTTCACGCATGTGCATTCCAGTCCACTCTCCTTGGCTGCCAGGTCACATGAATGTTGTGTAAACCGTCCCTGCTATATTAATAACAGCTGGGCTTTTTCCAGACGGATCTCATACGTATCCTCAATTTATCAGATTCTACTCTGAATTAATATTATAGTACTTTACATATTAAGAATCTTAATATGATGCATATTATTACATGAGCCATATTGTATGTATTAATGCATTTCATTAAGCAATAACAATTTCATTTATACCCCTTCTGATCTTTGTCCTATGTCCTAATGTTCACCACACATATATGAATGTGTGTGTTATAAATTCAACAAAATCTTCTTATCGCTACAGACAACTGACTTTCACAGAATTTAAGACTAAAAATTAAAATCGTATCTTACATTTACCCACATGTTTGACATTCCCTGTGCTCTTTGTTTCTTCTGGGGACTCAAACGCCTGTCTTGATGTTGTCTCTCTCCAATGTCGAGATCTCTCATTGATACTCATTACAGTGCACGTCTGCTGATAACAACTTCTCTCAGCTTTTATGTGACAACACCTTTCCTCGTTGGTGACTGATGAGTATTCTCACTGTGTGTAGAATTCTAGGTTGACGGTTTTTTCTTCCAGCATTTTGAAGACGCCATTCCATTGTCTGGTGGGCTACGTGGCTTTTGATGATGAGTCGGGCGACCTTCTGATCACTGTTCCCTTTTTCTGTCTTCAGAATCCAGCAGTTTTACTACAATATAAGTAGATGTAATCTTCTTTGTGTTTATCCTGCTCGGGGCTGCCCATGGTTCCTGGGTTGCTAGGGGCAGGGCTGTTTCCACCAAAACTGAAGAGTTTAGCTAGTCCCTCTTTGAGGTTTTGTTTTCTACTCCACTCTCCTCAACTTCCGGGACTGCAGTCACCCACATGTTAAGCAAGTTGATTTGTATCACATGTCATTGGGGTTCTGGTCCTATTTTCAAATCTTTTTTCTTCTACGATCTGTAACTTGGATTTCTATCAACTTGTACTCAAGACAATTGATGCTTTCTTCTCTTGTGCCCAATCTGCTATTATTCCCATCCAGTGAAACTGCAGTGACAGGTTTTGCGTTTTTCAGTTGTTTTTCAACTTTCACGTGGTTCTTTTTGATAACTTCCTTATCTCTACTGCAACTGCCCATTCATCCCTTCAGCCATGTTTTTTAAACCCCTCACCCAACGATATGTTTTTATTGACTTTTAGAGAAAGGAAAGGAGGGAGGAAAGGAGGGAGCGAGGAAGGGGGAGGGAGCAAGGGAGGGAGAGAGAAGAAAGGAGGAGAGAAACGTCGAGTGGTTGCCTCCTGTATGCACCTCGACTGGGGATTGAACCCGCAACCTTCTGGTGTATGAAACAACGCTCAGACCAGCTGAGCCACCCAGCCAAGGCCCAGCCATTTTTTTACTATACATTCTTTCACATAACTTTTCATATTACTTTAAAGTTCTCATTTTGTCAGTGAGTCTATTTCTATTGATTGACTTTTCGCTCCACTATGGGTCACAGGTCCCTGTTTCTTCATTTTCACATGTCTAGTAAGTTCTGATTTTATGTTGGATATTGTGGATGGGCTAGGGAAGTTCTGGGTTATGTTTTCTCCTTCCAAACAATTGAGTTTCATTAAATTACTAGCATATCACCTTGATCTATGGCAGGCTCAGTTTTATGCTTATTTCTTTTTTGTGCTTAGTCCTAGGGAAAAATGCCAGAGTCCTAGGACGTAGTGTTTACTTCTAAGGAATGTTCCTCCCGGGGTATCAAAGGAAAGTCCAAAGTGTTTACCAAAACCCCTCTGACTTGGTAAGACTCAAACTCTAAATTCTGCCTTTCCTACAGAAGGTGGCTGCTCATCTCTGTTGGACTCAGTGGCACCTGATATGTGCATGAGCAGTTCAGGGCTTGGCCTAGAATTTGAGGGGTGTTTATATGCAAAGTTTAAGGTTACCCCCTTCAAGTTATCTTCCTGGAATATTCATCTTCAAATCCCAGTCACTATGGCATCCTCAAAATCTATCCCCTAATTCCTGAGCCCAATATGCTGGCAGCTTTAGCTTGCATTCTATTTGCTAGAACCTGATAAACTGGGGAAGGTCTCAAGGAAAATGAAATATACATTGTTAGTTGGCTCTCAGCCACAGTGGTTCCTTCTCTCAAAAATCAAATCCACTCAATTTCTGCTTGATTCTGGTCACTCTCCTGTGCCTTCAAACACCGTTTCTAAAATACTTTGTCCAGAACTTCTACTGTTATTGGTGGAAATGTTATGCTGATACAGGATACTCAGTCATTACTGAAAGCCAGACTCGAACTCAAAATGCTTTTAAAAGAATGAAGTAAGTCTTGTTATTACACATATTAAAACTGATAATAAAGATACAGCAACTAGCCCTCAGCGGATTGAGTGCTGGCCTGTGAACCAAAGGGTCGCCGATTTGATTCCTGCTCAGGGCACACGCTTGGGTTGTGGGCCAGATCCCCAGTAAGGGGCATGCAAGGAGCAACCACACACTGATGTTTCTCTCCCTCTCTTTCTCCCTCCCTTCCCCTCTGTCCAAAAATAAATAAATAAAATCTTAAAAAAAAAGATACACTAATTAAAATACTAAGTCACATCTATAAGCGTATAGGTCAATAGATACTCTTGAAGAAGACTATACCCTGACACTAAATATATAATGAAGTACAACACACAAATGGGGAAAATTACCTGTCTGCATGAAGGGCAGTTTCAGAAAAAGTGATGCCTGAAAATAGTTTCATTTCACATCACTTTATTAATTTCATATTAAAGGGTTAAATATCAAAACAAACCATAAAAACTGAAATAAAATATGGACAGAGGATCAAAGATGGCAGAAGAGTGAATGGAAACCACACTAATCTCCTCCCAGGACCAATCTGGAATCACAACTAAATCGTAGAGAGACCATCCAGAATAACCAACTGAACACTAGCTGGAGAGGGAGACTTACAACCATGGACAGACAGAAGGAAACACTTCAGCACAATTCAGTCAATTAGTATTCAACAGAGGAAGCAAGCACATACAACGGGCTAAAGACAGCTTATTCAATAAATGGCATTGGGAAAAACTGGACAGATACATGCAGAAACATGGAACTAGACCACCTTCTCATACCACACACAAGAAAAAATTCAAAATGGATCAAAGATTTAAATGTTAGACCTAAAACCATTAAAATCCTAGAAGAAAACATAGGCAGCAACATCTTGGACAGTGCTCCTGGAAATTTTTTATCAGATATATCTCCCCAGGCAAGGGAAACAAAAGAAAAAATAAACAAGTGGGCCTACATCAAACTAAACAGGTCTGGCACAGCAAAGGAGATCATCAACAAAATTAAAAGACAACCCACAGAATGGGAGAACGTATTCGCCAATACATTGGATAAGGGGTTAATACTCAAAATTAATAAAGAACTTACCGGACTCAACACACACACACACCACCCAATTAAAAAATGGGCAAAGGACCTGAATAGACATTTATCCAAAGAGGATATACAGATAGCCAGCAGACATATGAAAAGAAGCTCACTGTCACTAATCATCAGAGAAATGCAAATTAAAACCACAACGAGATACCATCTCACACCTGTCAGAATGGCTGTCATCAATAAATCAAACAAGTGATGGCGAGAATGTGGAGAAAGGGGAACCCTTTTGTACTGTTTGTGGGAATACAGACTTGTGCAGTGGAAAGCAGTATGGAGGGAGATACCTCAAAAAATTAAAAATGGAACTACCTTTTAACCAGTGATCTCACTTCTGGGAATATATCTGAAGGAACCCAAAACACTAATTCGAAAGAACATAAGCACCCCTTTGTTCACTGAAGCACTATTTACAATCGCCAAGACATAGAAATAGCCTAAGTGCCCATCAATAGGTAAGTGGATAAAACAACTATGGAACATTTACACAATGGAATTCTACTAGGCCATAAAAAAGAAGACAATTTCACTCTTTGCAACAGCATGGATGGACCTGGAAAACATTATGCTAAGTGAAGTAAGCCAGTCAGAGAAAGACAAACACCACATGATTTCACTCATATGTGGAATCTAATGAACAAGCTGAACGAACAAGCAAAACAGAGACAGACTCATAGAGAGCAGATGAGAGCGAGTCGGGGGAGGTTGGGGGGGAGGGGCTGAGCAAAAAGGAAAAAGGACAAATGGACATGGACCACAGCGTGGTGACTGCTGAGAGGAGGGGGTATAAATGGAAAAAAAACAATGCAGATTAAATTTTAAAAAATGAAAATAAAATATGGATGAATATTTGACTTATCACACTGATTTGGTGTTTGTGGACAAACTATTGGACCTCTTTCCCTCATTTTTTCCTCAAAGGCACAACAATAACAAAGACACACCTACCTCACAGGGTTTTGTGATTAAATAAAATAAGGGCACTCAGCTCACTGCCTGACACATAATCAGCTCTCAATAAATGTTAGCTGTTGCTATTGTTGTTACTCTAATTATTATTATTTAATAATTATGAGAAAGGAATATCTTTCATAAAAATAATGGAGAAAATATCACAAGATTGATAGATTTGATTATGTGAAAATAATCACTTTTATATATTAAAAAACATAAAAGGCAAGGAACAAAGGGGAAAACGTTGGCAAACATGGCAAAGAATTAATATTCTTAATATATAAAGGGCATTTACAGATCAATAAGTGAAGCACTAATATCCCAGTAGAAAATAAAGAATCGAATAAACATTTCTGAGAAGAAATAAACATTTTAAAAGTTGACTGTGTTATTAGTCAAATAAATGCAAATTAAAACCACCTCTGAAAGTGGCCCTGCTGCTTGGGTGTTTTACGGGGACCAGGCACGTTCGGCACATTGAGGCAGGTACCCACCACCCCCGGTAAAGAAACTGGTGTGACCATTTGGAAAACTACTGCTTTGTACAAAAAGATCGTGCCCTGAGATTCAATGCGTCCTTGTTTCGGGAATCTACTTTGAGGGAGTATCAGACAGAGCTGTTTGCTGTTTTTTAACTGTAATTCCTATATGTGAAAAATAAGAAAGAAAATTCAAGAAGCTCAAAGAACAGCATAAACAGCTGAACAATCTAGATGAAAGGACTTGTGGAGAAGAGTGATTTAAATTTTCCAAATGGCCAAGTTTTTCTTACAGGACTTACTGTAAGTTTTAATATGACTGCTTTGTGGAGAGAGAAAGGGGGCTTCATGGTCTCTGCTTTTTGGACTTTTGAGATATTTCTGGGTGGCCAATTTATATAATGTTTTATAAATGCACCATGAGTACTAAAAAAATTGAATATTCCCTGCTTTATGTGTACAAAATTCTATATATTTACATATCAAACAAGTTTACTAATTATGTTATCCAGTTATTTCACTTTATTTTTTGCCTTTTGGTTTATTAAATTGTGAAGTATGTTAATATCTTCAACTAAATGGTTTTAAATTTATTTTTAATAGCTTTTGCTTTGTATACTCTGACAAAATATTTTTAACTGTGTGAAGTTTCGTAATTACTGCCTTCTATGTGGAGTGAGCTTAGCAATGGCATAAACTGACCGTTGTTTTTATTGTTTCTAATCTGCCTCGTGTGAGTGCTGCCAGTTCTGTTTCTTCTGGTTTGCATTTGCTCTCGACACCTTGCCCGTCCCACACCTTCAAGTCTCCAACGTTGTTCTGTTTTAGGCATGTCTCCTGTAATCAGCACAGAACCGGCCTTTGCTTTTTCCTCAGATTGTACTGAGTCTGGGATCCACCTTTAATAGAGGATGTTTTTAAAATTTTGTGAATATTTATTGTTGTCCACTGCCTCTAGTTTTGCAGGATTTCCACCCCCCACCCTTTCCTAACCTTTGCTGATCTGATCATCTTTTTTCTTCCCTCTGATTGTGGCTTAAAAGTTCAAAATCTTACCTTCTTCTAGTCTAATAAAGATGAGCCATAATTTTTTAAATGGAGACACAGTATACACAGTCCGTCTTCAGTGCACAGCTTGAAGAATGTGTGCGTGTGCACATGCTGTGATCACTCAGACTGAGGCCCACAGCACTGCCCAGCACCGCATGCAGCAGCCCTTCCCATCTAGACCCTCCTCCAGGCAACCACCACAGCTCCGATCATCAACACTACCACCATCTATTCTTGAGCTTTATAAAACTGTATGTGTTCTTTTACATCTGGATTCTTTGAAAGAATTACTTAAGACTCATGCATGAAGCTGTATAGACCAGCAGTTTATCCTTTTTCCTTTCTACGTAATATTCCTTGTGTGTCAATTCCATGAATCACCCATTCTTCTGTTGATGGACGTTTCCCCCAGGCTTTGGCTATTTTAAATAAACCTGCTACACACATTCTCGTACGTGTCTTTTCATGGATATATGTACTCATTTCTTTAGGGTCTGTACCTAGTAATGGAATTGCTGGATCACAAAATAAGCATGTATTTAACTTGAGTGGAAAATAAGTTTTCAAACTGGCTGCACTCCCAGCAGCAATGTATGGGCACTACAGCTGTTCCACAATATTGTCAAAACTTGGTATTCTCAGTCCTTAATTTTAGCCATTCTGGTGGGAATGTAATCACGACTTACTGTGATCTCATATTACCCTAATGAGTAGTGATGCTAGGCATTTTTCATATACTCATTAACCACTGGAAATACTCTTTATTAAAATACCTGTTCAAGCCTTTCATACACTTTTTAAAAATTAGTTTATTTGACTTTTTTCTTATCGATTTGTAGGAGTTCTTCATGTATTCTAGATACAAGACCTCTGTCAGATATATATATATGTGTATGCATGTGTATGTGTGTGTGTCTGTGTGTATATGTATGTGTATGTCTGTGTCTGTGTGTGTATGTCTGTGTGTATGTATGCCTGTGTGCGTGTCTGTGTGTCTCTGTGTGTGTATAAAATGAACATTTTCTTCCAGTGAATAGCTTGTCCTTCCTTACTGTTAACATTCCATGAACAGAAGTTTTTAGTTTTGATATAGTCTCTTTTCTTTTATGATAGTGGGTTTTATAGCCTAATTAAGAAATATTTTCCTACCCCAAAGTCAAGAAGATATTCTATGTTTTTCTAAAAGCTGTACAGATTTACCATTCTGGTTTATGTATGTTGTGAGCTAAGGGTCAAAATCGATTTTTTCTCATGAGTATCTGATTACCTCTCGTACCTTTTTTTTTGTTTTTTTTTAGCAGTAGCCAATTCTGTTAAATTTATTTACTCATCAATGTATACTTATAGAGAGTCTACTAAGTCAGACATTGCACTGGAGTTGTAGATAAACCAGTGAACAAAAAAGGTATTCTTGCCCTCATGAAATCTAGTGAGCAGTTTAACAAGTTGGGTTTGTCAGCCCTTAACTTCAGAAAATTCTTGATCTGAGGAAACAGCTAAGTAAAATCTCTCCAACTTGCATCCAGTATCTAGCCACCTGATTGCACTAAACTAATTGAAAACCCCAGGTTCTGCTTCAATTTCTTCCACACCCTGATGATCACTGAAGAAAGCAGAATGAAGAAAACTCACCCCTTTTGATATTTTTCTGGTTATGAAAGCAATATTCAAAAATTGAAAACAACCGTTTTAATAGAGAAAAGCAGAAAGGAGCCAGATGACTAAAAACAACTTACATGCCCACCATCCAGAAGCAATTACTGTTAATATCTTTAACGCAGAATGGAATTTCATCTTCGCCAAAGACTCTAAAGCTATGTACACAGTGAAAATTTCGTAGAGTCAAAACCGCTCTTGAAACTCCCGTCTGAGGCAACTTCCAGCTGGACATGGCGGCCTGAGCACACAGCTCTGATTCTGATTCTAACTCAGCCTACATTAACTAACATGTTACAAAGAATTCAAGCCCAGAGACCTTCCCATCAGTTTTTAGGGCCTCTTTCTTGAATAACAGACAGCCATGGATCACCAGATATTTGAGGGAAACCTCAAAAATAAAAATCAGAGCCCTAAAACTTAATTTAAAAAAAAAATTAAAGAGAAAACAAACTATTTAGGAAAGAATAGAAATATCTCAGAAAACAAAAGAGATGTTATCCAAGAAACAAGAACAGACTGCTAAGGGGAAAGAAATGAATACTCAGGGAAAAAAAACAACTATTTATTGGAAATTAAAGATCTGAGCAGAAAAAATTTTGCAAGAGCAACGCGCATGGAGCTGTCATCTCCTGTAGCAACGCCTTCTTCTGGAATCCCTCCTGGAGGACCCGCAGGAGGCTCTTCCTGGGAGGTGTCACCCTCCCAGAAACACGCCCACCAGGTGGTCTGCTCGGTGTGCCTGCTTTCATTGCAGATTTCCTGTGTGCAGGTGCTGCACCGTGAACATTTCTCTGTTCACGAAAAGCTTCTGGTGTTGTGGTGTGTGTTCACACCTTTAAGGAGCCTGCTGAGGTCTGCAAAAGCTTCTTCTCACCCCTTGACTACCATTTTTCTTGGGGATCCTCCTCCTTCTTCTCCTGCAGTTGCCTCTTCTCTTCTGCTTCTTCAGCTACGCATTTCCTCTGCCCCAGCTCCAGCGACTCAGGCGGTCCTGAGGAAGGAACCACCTCTAGGAGCTCCTCACTGGCATCCTCACCCAGTGGAAGTCGTCCGCCGTCCCAGCCACAGCCATGCTGATTTCTGCCACCTCCTCATCCTGGGCCAATGCTCTGAAGTCGTGGGCTACGTGACGAGGTGACAGTTTTTCAGCTCCATTACAACCCTACGGTACCGCCATCACACACGTGGTCCGGCGCTGACTAAAACGCTACCATGTGGCTCATGACTGTTTCAAAAGTAAGAGGTTTAGAAAATCACCATTCAGAAATTCTCATAATAACTGATTAAGAGTCACTGATGAATGCTAAAAAGAGGGTAAAAGTTGATGAAAATAAGATACTTACATAGTCTCAAGGCATCTCCTCAAAAGGCATGTGTTAATTACTAAGGGAAATACAACTTTACAGGGGAGACACCGCCTCAACCAAGAGAACAGTGAAGTCCCCACCGTGGAACAAATCCGTGGCGTGTGCCTGCTGACACGAGGCACTGACAAAGACACAAAACCGCCTTCATTCCTACCAGAAATGCAGGGACTGAATCTGACCGTGGGGGGAAAAGAGACAAATCCAAATTCGGGTACAGGGTACCACACTGGCCTATATATCGAGGTCAAAAAAGACAAGGAAAGCCTGAGGAACACTGTTCCAAAGAGAGACAGTCAAAACTCATGGTCATGAACTAGAAAAAAAAATTACTGTTTTGCTATAAAGGACGTTATTAGGATAACTGACTAAATCTGAGCAAGGTTACAGATTACAAATAGGATTCCGTCGAATTATTTTCTTGACAGAGGGAAAGGGGGGTGGGGGAGGTAGAAAAGGGCATGGGGGTAAATGGTGATGGAGGGAGACCTGACTTGGGGTGGTGATATACACATGATGTATTACAGAGAAATTATTGTCTTGTCTGTGTACACACCCACACGCACCTGTGTGTGTATGTACGTACATGAGGGAGGAGAGAAAGGGCAAAAGGGGGAGGGGAGGAGGGAAGAGGCCGGGGAGGGAGAAAAAAGTGGGGAGAAAGAATACCTGTGATGAAGTAAATGTTCACATTTCAGGAATCTGGGTGAAAGGCACAAGGGACTTCTCCTGCAGTGCATTTTAAAATATATTATTTATTATATAACATTATTATTAAAAGAATAACTTCAAAATTTTAAAAAGCCTTTGAAAAAGTGAAGAAAAATGAAGTCATTTTCCAATGAACAAAATCAGAGGGTTCATCCCTAGCACATCTGCCCTACATGAAATACTAAAGGAGTCTGGCAGACAGAAGGGAAACGATCCTAGACAGAAGCACAGGAATGCGGGCAGGTACAAGGAGCAAAGGAAGGAACAAGCATGAATACGTACTGACGGAGAAAAACAATAATGATGTCTTACAGGGTCTGAAATCTATGTAGCACTGCACTGCAAACACGACCCTGCGGTAGCACAAAGGGCAGGAAGAGGGTGGTGGCACCGCGGGGACGCGGCGAGGACCCTTGTTCATGCAAGACCGTAGTTCTCAGGCATTCTGGTCCCCAGGCCCCTTTACACTCTTAGAAAGTATGAAGGATCCTAAAGAACTTTTGTGGGTGAAGATCGTACACACTGATACTTACATTAAAATCAAAACCGAGAAATTTTAAACCATTAATTCATTAAAAATAATGTATTACATGTTAATAACATTTTTTAATAAAAAATAACTAGTTTCCAAAAGAAAAAAAATAATTACTGAAAAGAGGAGCATGATTTAGCTTTCCTGAAAATCTATTTTTCTGTCTAGCTCAATAGAAGACAGCTGGACTCTCATTTCTGCTCTGCATCCAATCTGCTGTGTGGACTTGGTCTGGTTAAAGCAAATGAAGAGAACACTGCCTAATACAAATATATAGTAGGAAAGGGAAGGAGTCTTCTAACACCCTTCTCAGATAACTGTGCACACTCTCCTATAATATTACACCCAAACTGGGCGATGGTAGTTTCTTAAGAATTAGTGGCAATGTATGGTGTCTGAAACCATACCAAGAAACTTTCATATCTTGTTCCATTAAAACCCACTGGTCTAGCTTGCACTTCGAATGGTTATTTTATTCATGTATAATTTTGTAGTCATGCTTTGGTAATTTAGAAAATATCAGTTCAGTAAGGGATACAGAACTTCGAATGTTGACTGACTTCTTACACACTAACAAAAACAGCACACTCAATACCAATACGATCTCATCAGAATTCTTTTAAGCATCAGGAAACTGCCTAGCTCCTGATGGTGGATTCGTGTTTTCCAAAATTCTGATTTCATTGGAAAGTTAATGACGACAAATACTGTATGTTTTCCTTGAAACAAAAGGCTCACTTAGCTCGTTTTTTGAGGAAACATCTTCCCAATTCTGAAGTCTGATTTATCACAACTTCTCTGTCATTCATTCGAGTAAACACGACACCCAAGAAAACAGCAGCGAGGTCAGCTAGCACCTCGGGCAGGCGCACAAGACCGGTCCTTGGACGCCCACTACTTCAGTGCGCGGCAGAGGCACTTCACCCATGTTTCATGCCGCGTCACACAGGCGTTACAATGATGCTTCCTCAAGTGGCATCATTTTTACACGGACACTCTTAAGCGAAACAGGCTTTCTTAAAACTGCAAGTGCACACAATAAAAACGCAGTGAGAGGCCAGCAGTCCTACCCACCAAGGCTTCTGCACCATCGCTGCAAACGTCAACACAGTGAAAAAGGGAAATGATGCCTTACCCCTGGCTATGAAAACTCTTGCTCTCACAGACTCCCTGGAAGGGTTTTGAGGAGCCCCCAGAGCTCCACAGACCACACTGGGAACTACTGATCTAATCTAGGGACAAAAAGACAAAGAAATTTTAAACTTCACAAAGAAATGTTGATGATAATCATTAGTTCGTAATTTAAAAACCACTTTATTTATATTATGGGACAGAGTAAATGATAATCTATCAAACTTGTTAAGAACCCAGTTTTTTACTGTAAGAGAAATGAAAATGTAAAATAAAAGATGTAAGAAAAATCCTGCAATGTTAAGTTTGCACTGTATCCACACATGTATCACATAGAAAAATGCAAACAATTTGTGCGCCTGTGTGCATGAGTGCATGTATGTGTGATTCCATGCACTACAGGAGACACGGAAGCAGAGAGACATCCCAGGAGCAATGCGCATAACTAGTGTCCAGACCCTGGCTTCTAAGTATCATTCTCACTGAACGAAATCTCGGGAAAATGTCTGATTCCAGGCTCGGGGAACAGACAGTACAAGGTATGCCTGCGACATTTGTGCCCAACAGCAAGGGACCCAGGAGCCCACCCAGACAGGCACTCGCTGACCAAACTTGGAACAGCGTGAGCATTGAAAAGAAATGTGACAATAATGGTTGATAACACTCTGAACTAAAGAGTACATGGTGACGCTCAAAAGCAAATGTGAGCAAAGGGGGGGGGAGGGGAAGAGAGAAACCTCTTCTTCACAAATACTAGATAATGAATTTACAAAAAAATAAAATTAGAAAATTACAATTTTTTAAATCCTAAAGAAATAGTTGGCTCAAACAAGGATCTTCAATGAATGCCAAAACTACTGAATGAAAGGCTGCTGAGTAACAAGATAACATGATCCCAAAGAAGCACCTCTCAGATCACTAATAAATGACAAAGGGGAAAATGTACCTTTACAATGGAGAGATCTGGTGGTCAGTCACCCCAATTAACCCAGAGGATCAACTCAGCCTCAGCAGCAGAAGGAATCCGACGTCGCTTGCCTTCTGATGCAGGAACAGGTGCACAATATCGCTTATGAAGTGCTCTTGCCAAAGATGTTCTAACTTACTCCTACCAAGAGGAAAGCACTGAGACGAGTTCAGTGTGTGCCAGTCTATAAACTGACCTGGCCACTTCACAAAAGTCAGTGACAAGTAAAATAAGAAACGGCCAGAGGGCAGTTCTGGACAAGAGAAGACAGCAGTGGAATGCCCTGATTAGGGACAACAAAAGAAACTTAGGGGCAACTGAAATATTTAAATATGGAACTTATGTTGGATAATTTTACGGAATTAGCTAATTTTCTTAGGTGTGATGACGTGCTGTTACGTGGGAGAATACCCTGGTTTTAGGAGATGCATGCTGAAGTCATGAGGTCGAAGGGTCATGATATCTGCAACGTACTTTTAAATGGTCAGAAAAAAGGGTGTGTGTGTACAAATACTAAAGTGTGTGTGTGTGTGTGTGTGTGCGTGCGTGCGCGCGTGCGCACGCAGAAAGAGTGAGAGACACAGAGAGAAATTAAGCAAATGTGGCCAAGTGTTAACTAAGAAAAGTGGGTAAAAAGTGTCTGGAGTTTACTGCCCCATTCAATTTTTCTATAAATTTTAAATTGTTCGAAATAAAAAAAATGAAAAGGCAGGCTGGGAAGAGTATAAGCAAACAGGATTTGACCCTGGAAGAAATGAAGGATTACCCAAAGGGTCCGTGCAGGGAAGGGGCCACTAAAAGGGAGTCTGAGTCTGCCCATCTCGGGGCGGCGCTCGGAGGGGACCAGCAGTGGTGAGGCACGAAGCACAGCGCCCGCCTGGAGCTCCCGGCCCGAGTTAATAAAATGACCCGCTGCTCCATCCATTACCATAATCTGTCTCAGGGTGAGAGCAGCAGCAGCCCAATGACACAGAGGCTGCCACTAGTACACTCGTCCTTGAGACGAGAAAGGTCTCTCTACTTGGGTAGAATAAATAGTCACTTCTGATGGCCCACAGAGTTCATGTTTTATATACTCTTTCAGCCCAAAATGTGCCCTTTCTACCCCTGGTTTCCTGTTTGTGAGGAGGGCAGCAGTGGTGCTGGCAAGCCGTAGCAGCTCTGATGATTATTTCCCGCCAGCCCGTCCCCATGCCTCCCCAAATTGTTTCACATCAGCTTCGACAACTATGGTCTGGTCACCCATCTATTGGCAAAGTGACTTTGGAAGTCATGTCCTCTGTCTTTCAGTTTTTCTGTCTGAAAAAAACAAATAACGTTGACTTTCTCTTCTATGCAAGGCTGTTATGAGCATGTCAAATTTTAATTTTGGCCAAAGGATAAATATTGGCCAAAAGAGGTGAAAAACTGAGTCCCTTGGACAGCAAGAGTCTAGGGATCATTACGATGATTTCTTTCATATTCCTGTGCCCTTCGCTGCTAAATTAATGCTTTGAAGCAAAGGACATAGTGAGATCATGAGCACTTTACCTCCTTGAGCACTTGGATTTAATTAATCCTGTTCTGGAAGGCCCAGACAAAAACAATAATCCAGTCACAGAACACTGGAAAGGGAAATATTTTCACATGATATGCTAGCGAGAAAACCTAAGAGAACCAATTAGAACAATTAAAAAGAATACAATAAGAAAATTTTAAACACACAAAAATCAACTTTCCTAAATATTAGCAAAGATTAATTAGAAAATATTATAAAGGCCCTATAGCAATACAATAAATAAAAAAATACTTAGAATTTAAGGAAATGTATAGGAACTACGTAAGAACTGTGTAAAACTTCATCAATGAAAAATATATTTTGCTTAAAAGACACACCAATTCATGGATGGAAAGACTGCATATTGCAAAGATGCCAATTCTTTCCAAAGTATTCTATGTTGAATGTAATGATAATCAAAATTCCAAAAGGATTTTATTTTTGTAGTTTTTTAAAGATATTATTTATTTTTAGAGACGGGAAGGGAGGGAGAAAGAGAGGGAGAGCACCACCAATATGCAAGAGAATTATCGATCGGCTGCCTCTCTCAAGCCCACCACCAGGAACCTGGCCGGCAAACCAGGCATGCGCCCTAACTGGGAATTGAACTGGCGACCTTTCAGTTTTGGGGACAATGCTCAACCCCGAGCCACACCGGTCAGGGCAGCATTTTATTTTTGATTGGCCACGGGTAGGGGCGGGGTGGGATCAAGGAGGAGACAGGATAAAGTGACCCTAAACTGAGTTCAGAAGTACACCAGGGCCAGAAGAGCCAGGAACACTGTAAAAGAAGAGCAGAGGAGCACAGCCTACCCTAACAGGTAAAACGTGTGACAGGCCTCCGACAATGAAGACAGTATCGCGTAACAAGCAGTAAGCACACCAAGAACGAGAACAGACACCCAGACCACAGAGCGGTGTGTGGAGGAACATCACGCACGCTCAAGGAGGCGCGTGGAGTGCGTGGGGGGGAAATAAACTGCTCGATAACGGTGTGCTGAAACAATCAGGGCGGTCACAGGGAAAGATAAAGTTGTGCCCCTGTTGCTCTACTATCAACAAAACAAATTCCATAAAAGAAAACCAAGTCCATGAAAGAAAAAAAGTGGGCACATATTTCTATGCTCTTGAGTTTGGAGTTGCTATGCTTAAAAAGAGGAGATCATGAAAGACGACAGACTGAATGACCTGGACTTGAAGCCTGTGGTCAAGAGCACTGACCCCGCTGCTGAGACTGGCAGCTGGCAGGGCCCGCTTCCAAAGCAGGTTAGCAGTGCAGACCACAACGAAAACAATCCCCTTTTCTTTTTAAATATATTTTATTGATTATGCTACTACAGTTGTCCCAGTTTTCCACCTGTGCCCCCTTCCACCTGCAGCAATTCCTCATCCCTCCAGCAACTCCCCCTTAGTTCACGTCCACGGGTGGTGCATACAAGTTCTTTGGCTTTTCCATTTCCCAAATTATTCTTAACTCCCTCCTGTCTCTTTTGTACCCACCATTTATGCTTCTTATTCCCTGTACCTTTTCCTCCCATTCTCCCCGCTTCCCCTCCCCACTGATAACCCTCCATGTGATCTCCATACCTATGATTCTGTTCCTGTTCTGGTTGTTTCCTTAGATTCAGTTGTTGATAGTTGTGAATTTGTTGCCCTTTTAATGTTCACAGTTTTGATCTTCATTTTTTTTTAAATAAGTCTCTTTAACATTTCATGTATTAATGGTTTGGTGATGATGAACTCCTTTAACTTGACCTTATCTGGGAAGCACTTTATCTGCCCTCCCATTCTAAATGACAGCTTTGCTGGAGAGAGTCATCTTGGATGTAGGTCCTTGCCTTTCATCACTTTGAATAATTATTGCTGACAGTCTTATGCGAACTCCTTTGTAAGTAACTCTGTTTTTCTCTTACTGCTTTTAAGATTCTCTCCTTATCTTTAACTTTTGGCATTTTAATTATGAGGTGTTTTGGTGTGGTCCTCTTTGGCTCCAACTTGTTTGGGACTTTCTGTGCTTACTGGAGTTGTATATCTATTTCCTTTACCAAACTATGGTAATTTTCTTTCATTATTTTTTCAAAAAAGTTTTCAATTTCTTGCTCTTCCTCTTCTCCTTCTGGCATCCCTATGATTTAGATGTTGGTACATTTGGAGATGTCCCACAGGATTCTTACACTGTCCTTGTTTTTTTGAATTGTTTCTTCCTGCTGTTCTGGTTGAATGTTTATTTCTTCCTTATGTTCCAAATCGTTGATTTGAATTCTGGCTTCCTCCCCTTCACTGTTGGTTCCCTGTAGATTTTTCTTTATTTCACTCAGTGTAACTTTCATTTCTTCCTTTATGTTGTTGCCATATGCAGTGAGTTCTTTGAGCATCCTGATCACCAGTGTTTTGAACTTTGTATCTGATTGTTGGTTATCTCCGTGTCATTTAGTCCTTTTTCTGGGGTTTTGTTCTATTCCTTTATTTGGGCCACATTTCTTTGTCTCCTCAATTTGGCAGCCTCCCTGTATTTGTTTCTGTGTGACTCCCTGTTGTGACTTATTGTAGAAAAGGCAGCTGTAAATTGTGTGGGGCAGGAACTTAGGCAATCGCCAGGGTAGGGAAACCCTTTTCACGGCTTTGTGGCTCTGTGTGGGAAGGGGGCTCAGAGAGGGGCCAGTGCCACTGTCTGGCTTTTGAGGATTTGCCCAGCACTTGCCCCGTTTCCAGTAACTTCAACCATTCCTCATATGTGACTGGTGCCCTCCTAGCTGTTGCCTTGGTGCTAAACCCTAGAGTAGGTGGTCTGCATACATTCTAAGATAGTGCAGGCCCTTTAACCAGAGTCTCCTGAAAATCCGGCAGTTTCTTCCACTGCCCAACCCCCACTGGTTTTTACAGCCAGAAGTTATAAGGATTTCTCTTCCCTGCGCTGGAACCCTGGACTGTGTGGTCTGACATCACTCACTCCCAAGGTATCCGTTCTGATTTTTACCTACCACATGTGAATGTGGGACCTCCTGCTCCACTGCCGCTCCCTCTCTGTGCCACATGGTGTCTCCTTGCATCTCCACCCACATCTCTGTATCTCCATCCTTTCTACCAGTCTGGATGAATGTGCATTCTTTAAATTCTTAGTTGTTGGACTTCCGTACAGTTTGATTTTCTGACAGTTCTGGGTGTTATCTGTTTTGAGGCTTAGTAGCAATTCTCTCTGTGCTTGCACAAGGAGGTGAAGTGTGTCTACCTACACCTCCAACTTGACCAGAAATCCTAGAATGAAAACAATCCCACTTTCTTAACCCAGGGTTCCAACTCTAAGGTTTTTACCCTAAAAAGGTAATCACAAAAGAAAATACCTTTATCAAGGCTGTTAAAGAGTTGTTGTTATAATGGTAAAAATAAAAATAATGTAGATGTCCATCAAGGGGACCAGTTAAAATAAGTTATTGTATATACTCAGCAGAGTACCAGGCAGTAATTGAAACTGCTGACAGAGTCTGTATTTCTGGACATGAACTATGCCCAAGACACAGTATCAGTGGAAAGAGGGGAAAAAGGATGGGAGGAGAGGCAAAACCCAGGGTGATTTTCTAAATGACTTTAAGGTAGTACCCAACTGTTTCAACAGAAGCCAAAAGGCAGGGAGAGCTCGAACCTCAGCTTCCAGATCTGTGTCCCTCTGGCCCCCAAACCCCCAGCTAAATCACAGACTCTTCCATGTGCCTCAGTCTCTCAGTCTCTAAAAGGGGGATACAAAATGCAAGTGCACTATCATCCCCTCCACTGTCCCCAAGGTGCCCTGAGGATTCATTAGCCAGTATTTGTGAAGTGTGTTGCTGTACTGAGTTATTACAGGAAATTTTCCATCATGCTCATCAGCTGTTTAAAGTTCTTAAGCAAAACTGGAGAAGTTTTGCTGAAATGCCCCAAAGGCAAGCAGGCCTGGTTTAATGAAGCAGGAGAAGAGCACCAGCAACCTTCTCGTGCTGCCCCATCGGGGGCGAGGCAGGGCCTGGGTTTCATCAGCACTCCCTCAGGACGAAGTCAGCGCGCACCAACTGCATCTGGCCTCCTTGGGGACGATTATCACACTGCAACCCACGACCCCAGGGCCACTCATTGGTATAATAGAAACCCTTCATGCTCACACAGAGACCGAGTCTAAAAGGAAGACTCGTGTATCAGCACCACCCTCCCCAGTCACTAAAGAGCCCGTCCTCTAATGAGGGGTACAGGGACAGATGTGCACGGCTCCCTTCTGCCACGTGTCAGCCAGTCCTATGGAATTCTGGTGGCAGCTGCCAAGCTCCAGGAATATCTAGGGAGACACAGAGCAGCTTCCAGAGGGCCAGAGCACTGACAGTATCACCCGCCACAGCCAAGGGGACAGACAGACAAAGGCTGTGCCACTACAGGGCAGATAGGACAACATTGCGAATCCCTGGCCGTTCTCATAAACCCCAACACCATGTCACGACACAGAGGAACCCTGCCAACAGCACTGAATGCTGGCAGGGGACACCTCTATGGAGAAGGCTGCCTGTAAGCTGTCCCTCTGACCAGTGCTCTGTGGAATGTCCACCCTGGTTTGTGAGTGCCAGCCGTGGAGGTTGGAATGCTTTGTCCTGGAGAGTCTGGGCCATGCACTTTCTTCAAAATTATTCTGCTTTCTTCCTTCCCCTAATGCCTGTGTCTCTCCTTCCCTGCTTATGTCACCCTGTCCCTCAAATCTATTCCTGTGTGTCTCAGGGGCCAGAATGAAGCAAGTTCTATTATGATGCAACTCCTGGCCACAGGTGAGTCTCTTCTGGAAACCTAATGAACGGGCAACAGCAGCTTGTGTTCTTCTTGACAGCACACAGGTGCTGATAAACGTTCACCTCCAGGGTATTCCTGGCAAACACGGTCCCTCGGCCCCTCACCCTCACCGGTGCGCGCGCGCACACGCACACGCACACACACACACACACTTGCACACTTTGCCACTCTGCTCTTGCACCTCAAAGACAAATTATTTAACCGTTCTCTTCCCTGAGGATTAGAGCTCTAATTTCAAACACACGGCTCCCTGGCTTGTCTCTCACACACGCAGAACATCCTGATAGGTTAAATGCAGCCATTTAATTGCTGTAATGAGAGATGCTTTTTTTGGGTTTCCTTAAACACTTATTTTTTTCCTCTCTTGTTTTACACTGAAAGCCATTTTTGACATGTTTTTCTCTATGATTTTCCCCATCCTCCCCACTGCTACTTATGCAGGGAAGGAGAAAGGCTCTTTTAGTCAGTGTCTTAAGAAGTTAGTTCAGAAGTAAATGGATAACAATATCAAACCTCCAAACCATTCATCCAAAAATTTTTTTCATTTAATATTCAAAATTTTTAACTGAAAACAAACAGCCCTGGCTGTGGCTCAGTGGATTGAGCACGGGCTGTGAACGAAAGGGTTGCCGGTTCTATTCCCAGTCAGGGCACAAGCCTGGCTTGCAGGCCAGGTCTCCAGTAGGGGGGCGTGCGAGAGGCAACCACACATTGATGTTTCTCTCCCCCTCTCTCTCCCTCCCCCTCTCTCTCTAAAAATAAATAAAATCTAAATTTAAATAAAGCCTAGAATAAAATAAATAAAACAAACAAACCAGAAGGAAGAGGTGAAAGCCACTGAAGCCGATTACGGCAGTGCCAGTCTGGGACAGAAATGGAGGATGAGACTAGGCGGTATGCCAGGTGCCCTAGGTAGCCCTGGCGTGAGTTATGCGGGAGGTCGGTGGTTTTACTGAGGCACGCGAGGGCGAGTTCCAGAGAGGCCCGCGTGCGCTTTAAAGCCGCCCCAGTCCAACTGGGAAGCTGTTTTCTATGGAAAGGCTGGACAAAAGCCGACTGGGCAAACACCCACAGAGAAGAAACTTGCCTGCTGATATAATTTTAAAAAACTACACAATCTCTATCCTTTTCAAAGCTGCAGATCATAATTCACTACACAAGTTCACGCCTGGACTGGGCACGGGACGGGGACCTGGCGGTCGGAGGCTGCAGTCCAGGGAAAGGCCGGCCACCGCGAGGCCCGAGGCCCTGGGCTAGAGCGGGGGCCAGCGCAGGAGGAGGGCCCGAAGGAGGGAAGGGCTCTTCTCCAGCCGGCGCGCACGGGGACCCAGAAACCTGTGTCAGGACCGTCCCCACTGCTGTCTGCCCCGGACCTCCCAGGAAACTGTTCTAGTGCCGTCCTCCCTGCAGTGGGAGCTTGGGGCCAAGGCCGCGCGCTCACGGATCTGCCGGAGAAGGCCCTCGGCCACCAGAGAAGCGCGGCCTGGGCGGGGTCAGGCCCCCATGCCGGTGGTGTCATCCCGGGGGCAGGGCACCCTGAGGCCCGTGAGGCCCCGTCGGAACAGCCCTGGGGCAGGAGGCGGCGGTGCACGCACCACGCAGGCAGGCACGCGACATACACGTCGGACCTCAGGGGTGGCCGGGGGCGCGGTAGCTTCCTGGAGGACGAGCTCTCAGGGGCAGCGAGGAGTGGCAGCCCTGTGACCACGGCCTGGTCCGGGGGGAGCCTCTTCCTGGCAGGAGGGGCCGGCTTCTGGCTGAGAGGCCATTTCTAGACAAAGCAGCACAGGCTCCACACACGCCGCCTTCTCTTTCCTCAGCCAGCCTCAGATCCTGGAGAGGCCACCTACCAGGGTCTGCGTGAAGCGAGCAGGTCAAGCACTCGGCCTGTGAAGGGCTCCGAGGGCCCGGAGACAGCAGGCGCCCCCCGACGTCGGAGGGAGCATGGCCTGGCGTGGGACCTCCCGTCTAGGTCTGCTCTGCCCTCGCGGCGGCCGGGCTCCCCAGGCCACATGCCTGGACAGTGAGCCCGGGCTCCTCCCTCTTCTGCTCCCGCATCCGTGTAGCATCACTCCCCGACCCCACCGCCTGGCTCTCCTCCATCCATCCCCTGCACCCCCACCACTGCCCTTGCCCATGCCCCTTCTCACCCGAGTCACTGCAGGGGCCCCCTAACTGCCCAGCTGCCTTCGGAGAGAGCTTTCTGAAACACAAGGATGGTGCCTTCCTGCTCCGCACAGACATCTCCAGTGGCTTCCCCATGGCCCACACAGGGCAACCCCACCCCAGCAGGGCGCGTGGGGCCTGAGCCCGCCCACCCCTCTGCTCAGCCTGTCTCCCGACTCTCTCGGGACCACTCCTTGCCTTGGGCACACTGTTCCCACCCTGTCCCTGCATGGAATAGTCACCCACTGCTTCCCAAACCCCAAACACAACCAACCCTCACGGGGACTCCTACCACGGCCACCTCCTCTACAAAGATTCCCCTTTAAAACAGCCCTTCCCCATGAGTCCTCCCCACGCACCACATCCTGATCGCTCCCTCCTCCGGGCCTCCACCCTCACACCCTCAGAGCACCCGCCCACCTCCGCACCACTGCCACGTCTGTCTGCGGGTGTGACACCCGCGGGATCACTGCCATCACATCTCACCTCTGGGCTTAGTGCTCCACACAACCACAGGGACGCGAGGGAAATACGATTAATAAACAATCAGTGGATGGACGGACGGACAGATGGCTTTCCACTGTACCCTGCTGCCTCTGCGTGCAAGACTGGGAACCAGCAACCTATACAGACACGTGTAGGTGCACAGAACACACGTATGAAAAGGGGCAACACACTCACGAGCAAATGACTCCAAAAAGCAGGTAATTTTAAAACTTTTACGTTTCACTTCAATACGCATGTAACTTCCTGATGATGTTTTTGTCAGGCTAACACTGAAATTATTTTGCATCCCTGATCCTACACGGGTTGGAAAGGGAGCAGAGCTACAAAGGATCAAAGAAAACAAGTCTAAGCTAAACTTCAGAGGTGAATGTTCACAAGTGAACAGCTTCGAACTAACTGCACTCTTGGTTCACTAGGAAACCCGTTTAAACAAATGCCCACCATTTCCTCAGAACAAACAGCAATTACGGTGAGGCCACGCTGTCGCTCAGCAGTACACGGGACACGTCGTGCCCTGGAGCCACCAAGAAATAATCTCAGAGCCAATCTGCGGGGCTGGGGCACGGCTCCCTGCCGCGTCAGACCCCAGTGCTCCGTGTAATGGGGGTGCGCTCCGCTCCGTGGAGGTTCGACTCCTGGGAGTGGATCTTAAAGGTGAAGCACCGCAGCTCAGGAGAAAGTCGATTTAATTTGTTTAATATCATAAAAAGGGACGTTTCCACATGGACAGCAAGGACATGAATATCATGTGTGTATGGCAGAATTATAAACGCATTTTTGGCGAAATTCAATAAAGCTGATTCTACTGCATAAGGTCAGCAATTTACTATAAAAAATGATATGATTGCAATTTTTAATATAACCCATGTATTTGCTGCAAGATGCTCTAGAAGATTGTGTAATGTAACCATTCGACCTCTCCACCGGAGCAGAGATCACCCTGTTTACCCTTTCTCGTCCTGTTAAAACCCTCCGTGCAAAACAACAAAGTCGACAGCGTTCCCAGCAGAGCGGCCCTCTCCGAGTCCAGGCCTTCCTCTTCTCCCACCTAGCAACAGCCTCTCTGGGCTACAGCCCTCACAGAAGGCGGCTAGGAAATCTCTGGAACTAAATAAAACTCAAGTTCATTCTGTATTCCTGATCACAGAAATGCATGTGGAAAGGCCTGGGTGAAACACCCTCCATGGTCATTCCACACTTCGTTTCTAATAACGTGCTTCTTCAAGGACAGGGCCCTGGCCCACAGGAGCAGGCGATGTGTTGAAATTCAACAACTCAGCGATGACAGGGACGTGGTCCTCAACTTCAGTGGGCTGCTGTAATTCTCCACGCTCACACGCACATTTTTTGAGGAAATAACTTGGGTTACCATGAAGATTAAGCAAATGTATGTAGAACGCTTTTAAACTATAAAGCAAAATACATGTGCCAGTGGTTATTTATTACGCCTGTATCGAATCATCTCGGCCCTGCTTATAAAATACAGTAACTGTATTCCCATAGTTTCCATTGTGTCACCGCCAAGTTCTCGGGGGGCATGGACATCTGCGTCCCCACCGCACTTAGCACAGCGCTCAGCAGACAGCAGGTGAGGAGGGCTTCGTGAATAGAGCTGAACTCGGTCACTGGTGACAGAAAAATTCTGTATCAGGGGATGTAAAACCCAACAGAACTTTCATTTCCAATGGTGTCTCCGGATGGAAGCCGGTAAGATGTCGCTCTTATTCTCACAGACAACCACGTCCCAGCGTGGGGTCCTGGACCACATCCAGGACCTCCCCTGCTTCGGAGCGTCTGCGCTGGCAGCCCCTCTGCCGCCGCTCCTGTTCTTCACATCCGGGTTTCAGCAACCCTCCCAAGGCAGACCCTCTCCACCCTCTGGCCCCCATCCTCCAGCCCCCTTGCCCTCCCAGTACTCTCCATCAGAGCACTTTGCTTAACTGCAATAACTTTGCACATTTCACATTTCCGGGGGAGTCCGTATCCACTCCGAAGTGCTGTCTGTCTTAGTTACCATTATACATATCCCCAGGCCCAGGGCCGCCACAGTGCCTTGTGAACAGTGTGCACCCAATAAGTACTCAATGGCTTGATGAATGAATAGTAAAAATCTTTCAAAACCAAGTATTAAGGTCTTCCAAACAACAGTGCTATTTTCTATTATTTCTATCTCTATTACTCCTCAGTACCTCATCTTTCTTTTTAGGACTGCTTAAAGGAGAGTTTTGGGGAAAAAAAAGTAAATATCAGAAATGAACTCACAAGAGGTCATCATGAAACTCTGTGTTTATTCTCTTCCAATTACACTCTGTACAAATTAGCTCCATCTGTGAGTTAAACCGAGTTTCCTAACTGCCTCTTCTTCAAACTCAACCTGTGTACTTGGGGCCAAGACCCCCAATTTTGCAATTAGAATAATTTAATTGACAATTCTGTTTGTGACTCACAAAGCAGGAGAGGGTATGGCTTTGTTCCTCAGCTTCACAGGTTTACCACTGTCAGTGGTAAAAATACTCCTCGTTAGTTAAGGGTACAGATCCAGCTAGACGCTAAAAACGAAGTGGGAGAGAGTCCCATTCCCATGCACTTCAGGCCTCACTGAAAAGATGACATTTCTGTGGTTGTGATATTTAATTTATCACAGTCATGATTTTCCCCCCTGAAATGCCACGATAGGTAAACCTAACTTTACAAATGAAGCCTTTGCAATCATCTGACAAACGGAAAATCTACACAAAATTTAAAGACCACCGTATTACTTACTAAAGACAATCCACCCAACAATCTAATTACAGAAAGATCACTTGAAAGGACTTTAAAACTAAAAAGAATGATTAACAGTAAGAAACTACAGCATTCCTCAGTCTTCGGTCTGATGAAAGGGGTGAGATCCGAGGAGATTAGCTCCTACCAGAATGTGTTAGAAACCAAACACAGATCCGTTTACAGTTGGAAAGGGAAAAATTAGTAGTGCTGTTCCGTTCTCAGCACAACTTAAATATAAGCCTGCATACCCTATCATTCTACCTACTGAGGACATTTAGTGAATTAACTCTACTTACCTCAAAAAATGCAAAAGGGATAAAGCTGTTGACTGACCGATCTAGCAAGCCTACAGTGAAAAGTATATTTAAAATACAAGCACACTAACTTATGCTTTCCAAATACAGATACTCCAATACACACACAAACAGCAGCAGTAGCAGATAAATTCACTTTTATAAGGCACAGGCTCAAAAAATGTTAATGTAACAATGGGTTGGTAAATGAATACTATCCAACACTTTAAAGTCTTTCTAATTACAGTCCAATCAACATAAAATATTGTTCAGTAGAGACTGCCTTATGCTGTGCCGTATGTTAAGTTTCAGAAGTCCCTACTTCCACGTTTTCCGACAGTCCTGGTAAACCCACACACGTGTAGGCCCTGTGGTGAAAATCTCCTGCCTGCCCTTCACAGATAAATCTCCTTCGAAGAGCTCCCAGGCCTAAGTGAGGCCAGAAAGGAGTGACAGGTATTCCTGAAATCATCTCAGAAAGCCTGTGGCGATACAGAACACATCAATATTTATTTCTTGGACAAACCGGGGATACGTCACTACAGCTTTTGTTAACAATTTAAGGCCCAGCTCTTCTCAAAAACAACAAAAATAGTGGACTAAGAAAGTCTCTTCCCTCACATATACACACACAATTTGCTCTGTGCTGAATGAAATATTTTAGATTGACAAATAAACCACGGCCACCTGCTTACAGACTAAAAACATGAACTCTCTTTTGGCTGACATTTTTATTAGCAGCATGCTTTGGAGCAAAATGAACGCTCCCTACAGCTTGTGGGCTGTTTATTTAAAAGGCTTGAAAATTCCCAAGTTAAGCCTTCAGTAAGAAAGAGGCTTGTGATATAAATGGGCCTGTCCCGTTTGGGGGCAAATCTGTGAATCTTTTTCCTCGGCAACTCCTCTGCTGGCACTCAGCATCCATCCCCACCTCTTTCCAGCGTGCCTTCCTGGATTGGGGAGGCTGGAGCGCTAAAAGCTGCACTTCCCAGACTCCCTGGCAGCTGGAGCTCTGGGTGGAATTCGGGGCACTCGCAGGGGATCTGGAAAGTGGAAGGAGGCAGAAGACCTGGAGCCACCGGCCCACATCAGCAGACTGGCGAGTGAGAGGGAAACGCCGCGGGCTCCCACGGCAGCACAGTCCCTAGCCTCTGGCTCTCATCCCCGCGTCCTGTCACTGTTCTTTCCAACATCAGAATGCACTGCAGTGGTGGCAGTGGTGACTCCCGGATCCCAGGATCCCAGCCACGAGGGTGTGCTCTTGAACTCAGCAGTTCCGAGAGGAGCCTCCTGACCCCCCACTTTCCTGGATGGGGTAGAGAGAGGCGGCAGTCCCGGGGAAGTCACTCCTTCAGTGTCCTGGAGCCACTCCTGGAGGGCTGACCGCCTGTGCCCACTTTCAATACCGAGTAAGGTCCTAACTGCCTGCATTAAGTCCCTCTCTGCCCAAAACTGGTAGAGACTCCCATTGGGTGAACTTCTGACCAACAAGTGTGTCTTTTCAACACAACATTACAGCAAACCGAGTAGAGCCCATGAAGAATACACCTTCAGAGAGGAAATACACTGTGGTCACTTGTCATGGTCAACGAAGCCCTTATTTTAGCGCCAGGCACTCTGCTCAGCGCCGGTCACCTTATCTTCATTTAATTCTTACAAGAACCTCTGCAGCCAATGCTATCATTAAGCCTGGCTTACAGATAGAGAAACTATGGCACAGTGAGGGTAAGTATTCTACCGAGAGCCACACAGGCGGGAAGTGGAACACTGGGAGCGGAACCCGGGCAGTGGGCGTGCTATTCCCTCCCGAGCCGCAGTATTCCGAACACAGCAACCGTTCAGCCACTCTTAGGAGCACTGCGGAAGCCACGTGGTCTTACTATTGGAAACTGTATTCTCCAGGCTCAGGACCCCGGTCCACGCACACATCACTGCAGAGAACAAGAAGGAGCACATCCACTCTCGAAGGCAGTTACACACACACCAACCACGTGACCCAGACACGCCACCCCCCGTATCTGCCCAAGAGAACAGGAATTACATGTCCCTGCAAAGATTTATTTACAAATATTCAGAGCAGCTTTATTTTTAATAGCTAAAAACTGGAAACAACTGAAATGTCTCTCACAGGTGATGGGTAAATAAGCACTGCATCCAAATGGAATACTATGCAGCCATAACAAGGAAGGAACCACTGATACATGTAACAACGTGGATGTATCTCAAAATAATTACACTGAGCGAAAAACGCCAGAAACAAAACAGAGTGCATACTGTACAACTCCCTCTATGTAAAACTCTGGAAAGTGCAAACTAACCCACAGCGAAAGAGAGCACATCAGTGCTCGCCTGGGCCCTGGGGTATGCTGGGTGGAGGCTGGAGGAGGGAGTCCCACGGGCAGGAGCAAACACTTGGGGGTGGTCAGTGAGTTCATTCTCTTGCTCGCAGTGACGCTTTCATGGGTATTTTAAAAAATTCACAAAATTTTCTACTTTGTACAAATAAATATGTACAATTTACTGTGTGCCAATTATATTAACACCTCAATAAAGCTGCTGACCCCAGGGAAACAAACAGCCTGAGAGCCACCGTCAGCCCTGCCTCCCTCCCCCTGCACCCAGGCTACCACCGAGCACACCTTCCCCGCCCTCCCACAACGTCCGGGGTCCTGCCCTCCTTTTCCAGAAGTGCGCGGTACAGTGCAAAGGACGCCAGTCAGAAGACCGGGTCCTAGTTCTGATTCTGCCTTTTACTGGCTCTACCTAACCCTTCTGAGCCGGTCTCCTCGTCTGTAAAACAGGAGGTTCATTAAATCACGTATTCATTCAATACATATTTAGTAACCTACTACAAAGATTACAGTGAAGAAAACTTTAACTAAATATGTTTTATAAACATAAAAGTCTCTACATGAAGAGCTATCATTTCTACTTCCGTTTTCACTGCCGCCTCCCCAGTTTAGACCCTCCACACCTGACAGCGGACTCGGCAGGGCCTTCCTTGTAGCTATGCTTATTAATGTCAAGCCAATTCAGATTAAATACAGGGCCCAGAGTAAACTTCCTCAGGCAGTTTTCGCAGCGTCAACTGGCTCAAAAAGCATCGTGACAGTCACGGATAATGTTGAATCCTAATGCTGGCTCCTCCCCCACTGCCCGGCTCACCAACCTCAACCAGGTGTGCAGACCCCGGGGGCCAGCCCGGCGACCTGCACACATGTCTGTGCAGGAGCCTCCCGCGCTAACACCACCCTTCCCACTCTTCTCTGACCAGCTACGCCCACTGCCGCCCTCAAGGTCTAGGTCAACACTGAGCTGTGCTGATGCAGGCAACTTTGGGAAAGAGCACTTTCACTGGATACTGAAGCCTAAAGACAGGAAGAACTGCATGTAAACACTGTACTGTAGTTGGTAAAGGCACAGAGGCAAGCAGTCCTGAAACTGCTCGACACGTACACTAGGGCTGAACAAACCCACAAATCGCAGATGAGAATGGCCGAGCTCCTTTTGGAAGCTGTTCCCAGTGCCCTCTAATCCCGGGCACCCGCTCATTCACGCCCCCTTCACCAGTCTCCGCTGCGGCTGGCTGAGCCGGCACTCGGGATGCTCGAAGGCGTGAAGCGTGGTCGCCGCCCTGGAGGAGCTCACAGCCTAGCCAGCGTCACACTCTGGCCTCTCCTGTCTGACGCTGCTGAGCGCTGACTCCGAGCACTGTTTCAGGGAAATACGCGCACTCGGCCACTGAGCACTCGGCACTCACCCCCACCTGCTTCTGACGGGCCTCTTCTAAACGACAGGCACTTCGGTTCCTTTCACGAAGGGCCTGATGTGACGATGCTCTCTGCCCATGACGGGCACTGAGTAAAGACTGACCACCTGACCAGTGGCCTAGGACCCATCGAACGTCCAACAACGACGAAAGAAAACTAGGCTTCATCTGAAAAAAGGTAGCCTTCGAGTTTCTGAAGCTTTCCACTTATTTAAATGTTTGTTTTGAATCAAAAATTAAATTTATAAGCCCGTATCCTGTAAAAAACAGACTGAAAGGATTCTTTTAGAAAGAACACATTTTTTATGTAACTAATGACCAGAACGTCCTCTCAGAATCCAAATCTGTGGCATTAATAACTTGCAATGCTGTCTTTTTATCTTATTAATTTCTTTCTACCTATTGTCATGTTTACATTAGAAGAGTTTTACATTCGCTTTCAGGGACTATATCTCATGAAATTTTAAGCAAGAAAAACACACCGTAGCCTACTCACTGTGTACAAAAACCTTTATGTTAGCACAGTGCCAAACCAACATGTGTCCAACAGCACCCGCACGACAATCTTCACTGCAGCACAACACAGGCACCAGCCTCTATGTGCGCTCATTTGGGACTGGTTAAACAGAAATACGAGTCATGGCCAGGCGGCTGGGTTGCTTGAGCATCATCCCACACACCCAGAGGTTGTGGGTTCAATCCCAGATCAGGGCACATATCTAGGTTGCAGGTTCAATCCCCAGTCGGGGCACATATGAGAGGCAATTGATCAATGTTTCTCTCACATCAATGTTTCTCTCTCTCTCTCTCTCTCAAATCAATAAGCATGTCCTCGGGTGAGGATAAAATAAAATTTATGAGACACGCGTATAATGGAATACTATGCAGCCACTTTGAAAGGAATGAAGCCAATCTGGATGTACTGATGTAGATAGAGTGACTGCCAAGACACAACGTCAAGGGTACAGATGAAGTGTAAAATCTGCTACCACTGTATTTAAAAAGTGTTTCTATGGGGGGAGTAATAAACACTAACATGCTTTTTATGGATGCATTATCTTTGGCAGCAACAGCCATCGTCCAGGGGACGGGAGGCGGGACAGGAACGAGAGATGGGAGGAAAACTTATTCTTCTCTGCATATCCTTCTTTACCGTTTTGGATTTTTGAAGCCATGTGTCTATCTCACCTTTTCAAAAAGTTTAAAAGGAAAACTTAAACACAGTAGTCCCCGACACATCCACAGTTTTGACGTCTGTAGCTTCAATTAACCACAGTCCAAAGACATCAAATAGAGAATTCCAGAAATAAACACTTCGTAAGTTTTAAGTTACACACCCGTCTGAGCAGCAAGGTGAGATCCCGAGCCCGCCCACTGCAGCCGGCCTGGGACGTGGTCACCCTCCTGCCCACGCACCGCGCTGTACGCGCTCGCCCCTCAGCCCGAGGAGCCCTCTCGCCATCAGCCCACCTGGCTCAGGATCACGGCTGGTGTTCCAGCAGCCCCTACTGTGCCTGACAGCAATGGCACAGGAACAGTGAGGCTGGCAACTCAGATATGCCAGAGGGAAGCCATGAAGTGCTTCCTGGAGTGAAAAGGTACGTCTGTACAGGAAAAACATAGTATATGAGGGGGGACTCCCCCCAAAATGGAATTTATTTATGAAATATTGTGTATTTATCCTTACATGTTTAAACTGCAGTCACCTTCAACGTACTCTCCGTTGGATGTAATTCACCTATCGAGATGTTTCCACTGCTCAAGACAGTTTTTGAACTTGTCAATCTTGATGCCTTTTAGTGATTCTGCCGTTGTTTGTTTCACCTCTTCCACATCGGCATAATGTTCCCCTTTCAGGACTTTTTTCATGCAGGGAAACAAAAAACAAGTCTCTTGGGGCAAGGTCAGGTGGATAGGGAGGCACCAGGGTCATGTCGTTTTTGGTCAAAGCTGCTCAACACTCAGCATGGTGTGGACAGGTGCACTCATAAATACCCATCATGAAATGGGCAAATGCGTTGAGTCTTCAAAAAAAAAAAAATTCCCTGAAGCCAAACACAGCCTCTCACAACAGCGCCAGATGGTACACTGATACAGATGGGTTCCTAGAACACTCACCTAGTGAGGGAAGCCTGTCCTACAAGGGGCCTGCCGTCCAGAAGATAATTCCGGTTTGTTTTGGGTCCTCCCTTGTACATAAGATTCTGTACTATCCAAAGTTTCAGGCATCCAGTGGGGGTCTTGAAATGTATCTACCGCAGATAAGGGGGGATTATTGTACATGACAGTGTCACTTTGCTTTTCTTTGTAATATTGCTGCAGACTTATTCTTCATTTTCAGGGGAAAATCTCAAAGCAACTGGATAATTCCAGAGAGCCTTGTTATTTTTCCCCCAAGCTGTGCCACTGTCTCCCCCCACCCCCACTGTAAGGTATAGTATAGGAACCTACTGGACTCAGCCTGCTCAGGGAGCAAGTGTTACCAGCACCCCCTTCGAATGGGGAGGCCACGGCACCCCTACTTCTCCAGCATTCAGCTGGGCTAGCTGCTATAGCTCTCCTTCTGGATGCTGAGAAAAATCTGTGGAGTTCAAGACAAGTTTGGATAACAAGGGGAGCAGGAAAATTGATGGGGGGAACAAGAGTCAGTGTGATGAATGGGCTGGTCCAGAACAGCAGGTGACGGATATGCAGATGCAAGACTGGCAGGGAAGGAAGATGGTCCGTTCACAACAGATGGATGGAGATGCTCAATCATCTCCGAAACACGCACATGGCTGCCACACACAGCCCCGTCTGCATGGCAGCAGCGGCTCCCCACTCACCTGCAGGGCACGGCCTCCCGCCTCCGGAGGCTCTGCACTGGACCCCCACAGGGCGGGGCTGGGGGAGTAGCAGCAGGCAATGTGTGAGTGAGGAAGAGGCCACTCAACTGCAAGCTGGGCTCTCGGGGACTGACGGCTGTTGGACTTCTTCCTCCAGCTTCCAAAAACATGCCCATTTTGTCTCTCTGGGAGCTCTCACTGCTTAGTAAGGCTTCTCCTGCTGGCGTGACCTGTCTGCCCAGGCCTGAGGGGTTGCCCAGGACATAAGAATTCCAGTGTCAAAACAGGGACAGTCCTGGGCAAACCGGAACCAATGATCCCCCTACTTATGGGCCAGTATCCTCTCCTTGTTTTCTCCTTCTTCCTGGTCAGTGAGAGCACGCGTACTTTCAGTTCAAGCTCACGGCCACGTAAGAAGTCCTCGTGGAAGGCACTGTTTCCTCCAGTCACCGGAGACTAGCAGAGAAGACACGACAAGAAAAATCACCCAGCCCTGTCTTTTCTCAGAAGAAGAACATCTTTTTAAAACGTCCATGATAAAAAGGCTCAATTACTCCAGCAGCGTGGGAAGGAATTTAAGTCTTGAAGCCGCGATCCAGGTCTCGTTAACAAAGCATCAGAAGGCCCCGGCCACCCCTCGCAGGGCCGGTGCTGTTCCTGCCAGCTCAGCCGCGGGGGTTTCCAAGGACAAGGAAGTGGGCCACGATCGAGCGCAGGGTGGTAGCTGGCAAGATCTCCATCCCTTTCCCCACCCCCTCCGCGCTATCCACTGGACCCCAGCTCTAGAAAAAACAGTGTTACAACAAGACTTCTGGTTTCTCTAAGACACATTAAAAAATTAATTGCTGAAGGAGAAAATTAATTTTAGAAACACATGAGGTTACAATTTTTTTCCTGGAGATGGGGGAGGAAACGCAGTTATTTTCGTTTTCATCCTGGGGGCACAAGCTGGGAGCTGTCCAGTCGATAACCTGGCCATCAGAACAAGGTTTGTAATTAAAAGGTCAGTGACCTGGAAAGCCGGGGCCCCACTCCCAGAGCTTCTCAGTAATGACGGCGCTATTAAATTAAGACTGTTATGAAATCAATGCTAAAAAAGCTTTCATGGTAACGAGATTCCATTCAAGGACATGCAAACTACCTCATGAAATGGACGTAAATGATAAAAAAGAAAAGTAATAAAAGAGAGTTAAATTGAAATCTGTGTAAGAATTTACTCCCCCTTAAAATACTCCAGCGAGAGAAGCCCTTCACCTCTCCCCCATTCCCAAGGTTGAGACCATCAGGTTTCTTCCTCAAGTTCACTTCCAGCAAGGAGGCAGTTTTGCTACTGGGGTTCCACTTCCAGGAACAGAAGAAAGATAAGATCTTGCTTCACCTTTCAGAGTGAGCAAGCCCAGTGGTGTGCCTTCTTTGTTCAGGTGCCCTTCCCACCCCGGACTATCTACTAGACGAGGGAGAACACAGCCCATGACTTGTACACTTCAGAGGGCACAGCAAGCAGAGGGCTGGCCACCGCCACTCTGGCCCCGCTGTGCAGGGGAGACAGGAAAGCGGGGGGTGCCCATCTGTCCCCTAGAAGCCTGCTTTAGGACAAACCCACCCAAGTGGGCTGACAGACAGCTGCGTGTCCCTCCCGCCTCACCCTGGAACAGGCTCTCTCCCCACCTCGCACGCAGCCTGCCAAGCACGTTTGGAAGCGGACTGCCTCCTGCATTTTGTGGTTGGTCAGGGTGTCAGATCAACCTAAGCCTACTGACAACAATGACCAAGCCCTGCCCTTCTGGGCTGATTCGATTATTGCCCGTAAGCTACTCTAACACCTGGATCACAGCCTGCTTAAAGCCCAGATATGACGCCTGCCTGGCAAGGGGTGCTGCTATACAGACACCAGTTCTGTGTGGGCTTGTACCCCACGCACGGCCCACTCCCCTTCACGTCGGGCTGCCTCTGCCATTCACGTGCCATCTGCCGAGTCGAGTGGCTGGGGGGAACAAAAACATCGATTCTAGTACTCTGAAGGTGAGCAGCTGCTGTTCCATTCTCCCCCAAAAAAATCCCGATAAAAGAAATGTTGTAAATTACACAAAATGGCAGTACAAACTTCAAAGAAAATGATAAATGATTCTAATAACTTCATGTTTCTCATTAATGACTCCATATTCAGACTTTAAAGCATCCAAAAGAGATCTCTGAAAAACAAAAATAAAATTGAAAAAAACACAAACACAAAAGACCTTTGCAAACCAACGTTCTCCTGTCCGTGCCACTGTCCGCTGCCGCCCCCCGCCCCAGCCTCGCCCCCGAAATCGGAGAGCACACCTCTGACCTGTCAGCAGCAGAGGCAGAATGCAGCCCCTGCTCCCGGCTGTGGCTTCACAATAAAACAAGCTCAGCTGATGCGCCTCAAGTTACCCTCATTTTCCACTGAACTGACATGCACTACAGGGACCTCAATTTCTATATTAAATATTAAATAATATTAAAAGAAAAACAAAATTGGATTTGCCTTTTCAGGAAAGAGATGTTTATTAAAAAAAGAAAGTCAAGATTATAATTCAAGGCAGTGCTCCACTGCAATCCCCCGAAGGGACATTTGCTGGGAAAAGCCAAGACTACAGTGGCGGCGAGCCCACCGCTGCCACAAGCCCTTCAGGGGACACCCACGGTCAGGGCACTCAGGCCCTGGTCCCCACCCCAGGACACCCTCTCCGTCCCCGAGGACGAGTCTCGCGCCTGCCCAGCTTCTGTTAGGGAAGGGGACAAGCTTACTCCTTCGCAAAACTTCCCCCTCATCCCACCAGTGACGGTGCCAAGCTACTCTGATCACATCCGCCTGACCCTGGGGACAAACGGAAATACAAAAGTGAAGTTCAGATCCACAAAGGGGCTCTTCTTCCCCAGATGCCAATCAAACCTTAGAATTCTCTGCCCAGAAAAGGTCCGCCAGAACCGACCCTGCTGGGATTCACCTCAGAAACAGCAATTTCTGACCAAAGGAGTGTTTTTGAAGAGAAAGGAGACGGGTGATCCATCCAGCGACTCTGGGTTTCAGCACCGGTAAACTCCTGAGGAAAAAGGGCAGGGTGCCTCGCAGGGTCCCCGCTGCCTCAAACCCTAACAACGTCAACCCACACGAGGGGCCAAGAAGGGGCTAAGCCCACCCTGTCGACGAATGCTCATCTCCTTCAGGTCTTTGCTTACAGGCCACCCTCGGGGCAACACGCACTCTGGTCGGCCCCACCCCCACCTCCCCCCAGCACCACGATCCACCCACTGCCAGGGCACGTGCCACCCCACACGGCTCTCGGCTCGTCATGTCCTTTCCTTGTGTCTGCCTTCCCCGCGTGAACTGAAGCGCTGGGAGGGCAGGAGTGTGTCCCCAGAACAGGGTGTGGCACAGCATAAGCACTCACGCTCAGGTAACTTAATCCATCAGCTGTGTTTCCTTCAAAAAGGAGCAACAAATAATAACTGCACAAACAGTTTCCTCTGTACAGTAATTATTAGCCAACTAACTCCAAAGAAGCATTATTTGGTCCAGAGTTTCTCTCTCTCTCTTTTTGCTCTCTCTCTCCCAGTCAGGGATTTATTAAAATTAAACAGATTAGATGGAGCTCCTGATACTAAAACTGCTCAGCAAAGCCTGCGGTGGGGAAGTGCCGGGCAAACACCAGAGACATTTGTCTCTAAATTGCTCTAAATACCTTCTGCAAATGAAATTCTAACCCAGCTGCGTTTGAGAGAAAATGAGGAATAACTGGTCATTGTCAGTAGGAGAGAAGATCAGGCAGTTATAATATTGCACAATGTACGGGGCGAAGGATCTCTCGGAAACCATAGATTTTGTCTCAGGTTACCCCGGGTAATCAACACAGCTTTTAGGCTCAGCTTTCCCCGGCCTCGGTGCTTTGATGAGAGAGCTGAAATCCCCAAGCTTTTATGATTAATTACTCCCCATAGGTACACATATTTCAAGGAAAAACTCTTTTACGGCATGATGGTTGCAGAGTGGAGAGGCCAGCCCACACACTCCAAATTTTAATAATCTCCTGCTGATGGGGCGAGCAGGATGCCACCAGCCCCCGCACAGCCCCCTCCCCAGCCTGAGGCTGCCCCTGAACAGCTGCCTGCGGAGGAAATGCCGGGGCTCCTTGCACCCTGACCCGCGAGCACAGCCCGGAGCACAGCCCTGCAGGGTCGCCTCCGTGGGACGTGGGACGGCAGGAGCAGAACCGGGAAACGCCACTCTAGCACTCCATCTGCTTTTCCAGCCGCAAACGACTTAACGTTCGGGCCAGAACTCGGAGGCCGGCGTTCCAGGTCTCAAAGGAAAGGAGTTGTTTTGGGGAGAAGAGGACTCTTTTCCTCTCTTGACGTATGAGCTTTCTAGAAAAAAATGAAAAGTCGGATTTCTTGCCTTTGTTTTTGTGGTTTTTTTACAAAAAGAAAACTATCCTTAATTTCAGTAGAGCCAGAATAGATTCTGTCTGCTTCAGACAGTACTAAATTTGTCAAGATCTATTTAATCCGTACCTACAGAAATACCATAAAACCCTTAATTTGCCACTTCAATCAGTAAATCAGACTGACCCCAAGCTTGACCTTAACCTGACCTTGTTCAGTCATCTCATTTCCCTTTTCCTTCATTTCTTTCTTCCTCATGCTTTACTAAGGCAGCTGACCTAAAGCCAGTCATCTCGCAGTCAGGGTCATTATCAGAAGAAAGGGGCAGGAAGCAGAAGTCTTATCCGATGAGCTTCTGCTGCCGCTTGTGCCCGGCTGTCCTGGGCTGGGCTGTGGGCCTTACACCTAGCTCGATTACCCAAAGTAGAGGAAAGAGCCCACATTCCTGCTGGGGGGCACCCCTCACACCCACCCTACACAAGTGGGACAGTTAGAGGAGACCCTTTCACCAACATTGGGTCTTCCACCTGCCCCATCTCCAGTTGCTTTCTGGAGGCCACCGTGCATGGCCACGGGAACCCATACCTTTCTTCTTAAGAAACGCTCTCCGGGTCGCTAGCGGGCTCTGGCGGACACGGGAATTCTGTAGAAACTTCACTGCTGTGGCAATCTGGTGGGGAAGATAAAACAGGAAAGGAGTGAACTTCAACAGCGTGAATTTCAAGATTAAAAATCCTGCAAGTTTATCCCATGTCCATAGAAATAACACACCACCACAGTCACATTTATTACCGGTTGTTTCTCACACTTACAATCTGCCTGAACAGAAGACAGTGTCGGTTCCCTCCCTTCACTGGCTTCCTGTGTCTGATTCTGTCAAACCGAGTCCCCCAGCCTAGCTTCTGACACCTGCGACAATCTTTCCCTGTCCAAGCTGACTCTCCACACTCCTGGGCAGGCAGCCCCCTCCCTCTCCTGGCCATGCTCTTCCACACCACAACACGTGTGCCCATGCTATGCCCTTTTTATAGAAGGCCTCCCTTTCTTGCCTTTACCTGTCTAAACACTTCGCACACCGCTCCCGCCCCCCCCAGCACAGCCCTTTTACAGCCTGTTCTAACTCCTCAAAGCCCTCCCTAAACAAACAAGCCATCTCTGATCTCCCTGTTCTCTCAAGTTCCTCAATCCCTGTAGTGTGCACCGTGTAACTGAAGACGTAATTACACTGTCTTCTAACGCTCGGGCTGCCTCCCCAAGCACCTTGTGAGCACCTGAAGGGAAGAGACGGTGCTGCCTCTGCAGAGCCCGGCCCAGCGCGGAGCATCTACCGCGGGGCCGCCGTTCACGCTGGTCCCCCTCACTCAACGGCACTCAATTCTGAAGAGCCTTCACAGGACAAAGTTTGGGGTCTCATGGCTAAAAGCCAACAGACTGACAGATTATCCATCTGCCCGGCATGACAGTTGAGGAAATCTTTGCATCGACGAACGAGCCAGGGAGGGGACAGAAGGAGAAGTGTCGAAGGTGTCACCTTTTCACCACTCGGCACACGCTGAGCGTGTCTGCACGCCGCCTGTCTGCTCTCCGCCCCCGACACCAGCGCAACAGGAACCTGGCCCAGGTGGGAAAGGGGCCGTTTTAAATGACTACCATCGCTCCTCATCAAAACCAAAAGAGTAATGTGGTCTCATGTTACGAGTAAAGTCAACAGGCCCTGCAGTTCACTCATAAGCCTGGTGAAAGAAAAAAATTTCTAAGGGGCTAAATATAAGAAAGTTTTCTAAGATCCTTCAAACTAAGGGAAGCAGTTATAAGAGATTCAAACAGAAAGCAGTGTGACTACAAGTGAAACACAAATTTAAAGTATTTCTTCGTATTTTATATGCATTCGATCTTGAGATCAGACAGTCTTCTCTGACAACAAAAGCCATGAGAATAAATCAGAAAGGAAACCAAAACACCAGGGCAGTCCCTTACATGTTCTCCTTGCAGTCCTTCTGCAGGAAGTTCGCCCAGCACAGTCTCCTCCGGGTGACCTCAGGGACCCCAGTTTTTAAGATTTGGGCCTGTGAGTGACAGGAAACCCAGTGTTCCCTGAAACTGGTTAAAATCTGCACACCTGTCAGCCACCACCAGGCACTGCAGTGATCGCCAAGCAGTCCTGGACTAGGAAAGATGGGTGGGTGCTCCAGAGTTTAGAACCCCAAAACTAAATACTCACCCCCAGCCCAAGCCCTCAACCAGATCACCTCAGGTTGCACCAAAATCAAGAAAAATTAGGCAAACATCCCCCAAATGGGTGCATTTTAATAAAGAGATGGGAGAAGGGAAAGAAAGAAGAGGGAAAAAAGCCAAAGGAAAGGGGAGAAAGAGGGAAGGGGAAGAAGGTGGCGGCGGCAAGTGGACAAGAGGAGGGGCAGAGAAGCAGGAGCAGAAGAGGGGCAAGAGAACAGGAGGGGGAGAAGTGTGGGGGAGGCGGCCGCGGAGGAAGGGAAAACAAAAGGGAGAGAGGCCTGTGCCCTGCGCAGAGGATGGACAGTTAGTCACACAGTCACCGGCCCCACGGGGTCAGTGCCCACGTGCACAGCTCAGAGGGCTCGGGGATAACTGCTCTTCACCTGGAGAAAAAACATGCACCTCGACACACAGGACAATTAAAGCGTCCGAGTCGTGTGGCAGTCTCCAGACGCCGGGGCCTGTGTACCGGGTGGGTGTCGGCAGAGACGGGGCCGAGCACGTCCCAGGCAGGAGATGCTAAGGGCAGGGCCCCGCTCATTTACCCATAAGCATACACCTTTCCCTCATCCTTCCCAAATTTTCCATGACAGAGAAAAAAAACAGGATCCTACCACTAAAACGCATGGGTTTCACCTTACTTTTTTAATACAGTCCTTGGTATATGCATTTCTGGTCAGAGAGCAAAGTTCTGATGGGTTTAATGGTGCACTCAATGCAGTGCTTGGCGCATTCCATCAATTTTTTTTAAAAATTGCATCTCTTATTTCTTTAAATACATTAATCAGCCTAGTGTAGGCAAAACGGATCCATCGGACAATGCAATAAACATGAATTATCATCTATCCAACACGCATAATGGCTTAAAAATACATAATAGCAGGTGTAGTTTAAATGATTAGTTATTACACCTGTGGTGGGTCTGATTCAATTGGGAAAAATCATCTTTAATAGGTTAAAAGGTTTAGATCACCATTGCCTTCCTTAAAGTGGCTGTAGAGAGGGGATGATGGAGTGCTCTGTCATTAGTAATTCATTTAAGAAAAACGTAGGGGATATAGCAAAGAACAGCATAAACGAGCGAATCCAATTTAAACATCAGGTAAAGTAGAAAACACCTTTTAAAAAAGCAAGATAAATGAATTTGGAAGGGAGATGAAATTGATGTATTTATTTTAACGGGAATTTGACAAAGTCCCGGCACACTTCAAACTTGCAAAAATATGAACAATTTCTTTTAAAGTTTCCATTCACTAATTTCAAGCCATATAAAATAATACTGCCAAACACCTACATAAAGTATATTTGGGGCTTGTTTATGTTCCTCTTGATCTTTGTCTGAAAATGCAGGCGACAGGCAAATCACATATTTAACAGCATCGGTATCACTACACCAGATGCAAAAATATAAAGCACCCAAACTAAGAGCCTCAACATAATGTGCTGAATAAGAAAGAGACCCAGCCAAGCAGCTACGTGTAGGTGTGAACATATGAAACCCTCTCTCCCTGCCACTAGGTCTTCAGCTAATTTCTACTCTCCTCCCTCCGCCCTAGGGACTGGCCCTGCAGAACGGGGACAAGGGCCTGTCCAAGCTAGACTTTTATAAGCCCCACACATATCCCTAGATTTCCCCAAAATCTTTACCCTCCATGCAAAGGTTTCACCACCGTAAACGCACTGACTGCAGCTGGTCTGCACCTCGCACTGCCCTGTTGTTGGCCACTTTTCATTAACTTCGTGAAGCAGCTCCGCCGGCTCTGTCCTGTGCAGGGTCCAGCACACACAACACGCTTTTGTTGGAGGAAATGATGGGGTGCCTGCAGCCTGTCCTGTATCACCGTGAGATTTCCTAATTAGGAGATGAATGTGATCACTCATGGGTTATATTTGTGCCCAACAAAATGACACGAATTCAGGCCAAATCTTCCGCCTCAACGTCAAAGATGTAAAACGGAGAAGAGAACTTTATCGCACCAGCTGTGGGAGTGCAGCAAGCCAGGGAAAACCCCGGCACAAAGCACCTGGTGCCCTGTTGCAGCCACTTGCTGTTGAGACCCCGACACCAGGGCGCTGGCTCCCTTTCTCGCAGTGGGCGCCCCCCCCAGTGAGCAGGTGCTGGCTGCAGAAACAGGGACGACAAACTCCGAGGAAAACGGAAGCAAAGTTTCTCGCCACCCGGTTGCTGTGACCCCATCTTCTGCCTCCCTCTCCCCAAAGCAAAGTGAGACGACCCTGCTACCACCAACTCCACGATGTTACAGAAATCTGATCATTTTCCCTGTTTATCACTTAAAGCTAGAGGTGAACCGGAGTACAGAGAGGAGTAAATTCTTGCCTTTGCAAGGTCTCCACTGGAGTGACTGTCAGCAACCCAGGGGAAAAACAGGGGACTTCAGGATGAAAACACCTTTGCCTCCAAGATGATTGGCCAACTGAGAGAGATTTGTGTTTGAGAGACCAGGATTTGTAACTGTATAAATCAATGGAGTACAGTATACTCAGGGGCTACCTACGATGAACTATGTGCTGTTAAATGCACTGTGTGGGGTAAGTAGTCCCCGGCGAGAAGAACCGAGGTTCCTGACAGTCCTCACGGAAGAGCTGCTTCCTGTGTGTTCTCCGCTCTCCTACACAGACCCGCTCACTGTCATCTCCAGAGCGCACACTTTATTTCCCGCACAGGGGGACGGGAGAACGGAGCTCGCCTAATAACAAACCTGGGGTTTGAGGGAGCCTTAGCACTTTGCACCTGACATGTAAACCTGATGCATTGTCTCCAGTGACATCTACTTGGAATGTCACCAATTCCAGCACTCCTGCGTGCTACAGACACATCTATCTCCTCAAATGTGAGCATTCATTAGCCATTTTTAAACATTAAAAATATTCAAAAATTAATGACACTAAAAACCAAAGCCAAGTCCCTTTTGACCCAGAGAGATCACGGCTAGAGGGCAAAGAAAAGGACCGGTGTGCCGGCGAAACCCCGTCCAGCGCGGCCCCGCCACACCTGCGCCGCTCAGGATATCAAACGGCCTGTGAAAGGCTCCTCCGCTTGCGCTTGGAAGGAGAGAGGTGCCCAGAAGCCCGCTAACAAGCCGTAAACCAAGGCCACGCGAGTTTTAACAAGGACTGACTTTTTAAAAGCTGGGCACTGCCGAGAATTGAGGGAACCTCTTCAAAAGGAAAAGCTGCATTTTAGTAAGAAATCAGTACTCTGTCAGGAGTTCCTTGACAAATATGGTCATCGGTGGCACAAGGAAGGAGCTGCAAAGCAGCTGTTAATCAGAGAAGCGCACCGTAGAACGCTGATGCCAGCACTCACGACGAAAAGGCAGCGGGCTAATTACGAAGCCATATATCTCACTAAAGAGACCGTGTTCCTCGAGATCCCGGCAAAGCGCTCTCCCAGCCAGGGTCCTAGGACAACATAACTCTGGTTTTCTGTATCAGTCCCCCCTGACCTGCAGCTCACAACCCCAGGCTCTCTTGCTAGTTATTAGGCTGAGGAGAGTAGCCACCCTGGAAGCAGGGCCACATACCAAGATGCTCCAGGAACACATCCAAAAGGTGTCAGATCCCAAACCAGGGTGAAAGAGAATCTATGGGCGTGCAAAGGAAATGTGGGAATTACCACTGTGAGTGTGGCAGTGGAGCAAGTGGGTGTGAGCTTCAACTGAGGACAGCTGCCCCGACCCACCAAAATGAAAAGAGAGAAGAAAAGGAAGAGGCAATAAGCAGAAAACCGAGACCATTGTGTTGGGCAGCCCGTCGGAGGGAAGAAGGGAGACTGGCAGAAAGCTGCTCTCGGGGTGTGAAATGCGACTCGGGGAAGCCGAGGGTCTGGCAGGCAGGTGAGAGGGGAAAGTTAATATGCAGAAGAAGCCTCGGTCAGCCAAAATTCAATACGATCCTCCGCAAGGACAAGGAGGAACGAGGCTCCCCGAAACCAGATGAGTGGGAGTGGGGGAGGGGCGCCGCCGCGCGCTCGGAGCAAAACCACTGGAATGGCAAGAGGGGGATAACCTTGAGGTGGACGCGCGCCCGCAGCCCCAGCGCGGAGCCAAAGTGCCCCCTAGCCGGAGGCGGCGGCCGTGCAGCGGGCTGGCCGCTGCGCCGAGTCGCGCGACCCAAACGAAGTGTTTTCACTCAGGGAAAATGAAATGTTTTGCAAGATGAAACAGAATAAAAATTGAGGTTTTAGGTAATTACTAGTTGGCATTTACATATCACGGGCTGGTTCAACACCTATTCATTTTCCTCTTTTATTTTCAATTTTTTTAAATGGCTCATTAAAAATGAACAGATGACAGTGACAGGGTTTTTTTTTTCCCCCTTTCTCCACTGAGGGTTACAAAATCAAGAGGTACTTTTAGCCCGGTTATCTACAATTCACACACACGAACATACGTTTTATTTGCATCGAGGTGGGGAAAAAAAGAGGGGCAAGTCAACAAAAGCCAGGAAGTTCAAAAATAAAGCCGGTGACTTGCACTTGAGCCGGCCAGCCAGAGCCCCAGCACTCAGGGAGTTAAAGGAAAGAGCCTCTCTTTGAACTTGGAATTTCCTGGTTTTTGTCATTGTGTCCTTCCCATTGTTGGTCTGGGTTGCAACCCTATACTAATTAAGCTGTGGGCCCTAATTTCCTTTGTTTTACTTTCCTCTGTCCTTTTGTTTTTCACATTAAAGAAATAAAATATCTTTGGTAGAAGAGTTGACATAATAGAACGCAGTATTTTTAAGGTCTATTGTGTAAATCTGTATTTAGGGAATCCCAAAGCACGCATTACTGACCCTAGTCTCTCTTAAAACACACTGATGTATGTAGTAAAAGCATTTATGAAAAAGGCACCGTCACATGGACGGAAACTGCCTTTCCAAGTGAAGTGCCTCTGCGTTGAAATTTTTCTTGTCCCCAGTTAAAAAAATATTGCATGAACTGCTTGTCAGACAGAATTTCATCGTTTGGTTATTTTATTAAGCTAGCTTTTCCAGAAGTGTATGTGGGAATAAAAAGCATTTAAACCAGCATGTACTAACATTAAGTGACGTGATGTTAGGGACGTAAGGGTGACTCTGGAGAAGACGCGGGGTGCCACCCTGCGCCCCGAGGGAGCTGGCCGGTGCCGGACGCTGCGGCTGCGGCTGCGCGGCAGAGCCGGGAAGGCAGCGCTCTGCTGCGAGCCAGCGGCCCCGGGCCCCAGGAAGGGCTGCGGTGCTCTCGCTGGCCCCGCAGAGGAAATGAAAACCCTTGCTTCTGGGTAGAAGATCAAAGCTCCTTTTTAGGAAAGGTGGAGAAGAAAAAGCATTTTCCCCTTCAGAGAGAGAGAAAAGTAAATTTCAGCGCCCTGTCCCCTCGCACCCCCACCTGAATTTGGACAGCAACCCCTCCAATTCTTGATGTAACCAACAAAGCGGTGACCCAAAGAGGGGAGAAAAAAGAGATGACATTTGCCTTTCCCTGGCTTTGAAATCCAACTGGCAGCAAATTGTTTGAAGTCCTGTTTAGATAAGAAACTGTAAAAGCCTCCATTCTTAAAAGAGGAGGAAAATGCCATTATACACGGATCACGGTGGCAGTGACCTCAGCAGAGAAGGTAAACAAGCTGGCTGCGAGCCAGGGGTTCGGCCAGCGTGCCAGGAGCAGGAATAAAGCATTTATGTGCCAGCGACGTGTGGCAAGAGTTGGGTGCTCAGCCTCAGGAGATACCAAGAAAAGGCAAGGAGTTCAATTTCTTAACACAATGTCTTTCGAGAGCTCCTTCACTTCTCCTTCCAGCTGCCCTTGGTTTTATATTTTCTCTGTCCCTCTAATTCCCCTGCACTGTTAAAGAAGCAGCAGAGAGCACCCAGGCTTCGTACTGTAAAATTAACGAAGGTGTCAAGCTGTTAGGTTGAATCACTCCAAAGGAATGTGATGACTCAGTGTCCGAGAGGCTCCCTGGGAGAACCTTGAGCTCGCTCAGGGACGGTGGCTGGTGACCCCAACGCTCAAATTATGTAGCACACAGTCCCCAGGACTGTCCTAATGATATCGCTGCCCCTACTTCCGAGTCCCTTTCTCTCCACCACAGGAGGTTTCTGAAGGTTACCTCTGTCACCCTCCAAATCCTTCAGATGCTCAGCAGATGAAACGCTGCTTCAGTTCCCCTTTCTTTTGAAGACTGGGCCAGACGGAGATGAGTCAACTCTAGCATGCACTGCGGAGAGGGGAGGTGACAAGGGAGGGGATGAAGAAAGGCTACGTCAGGGACAGTGAACCTCCAAGCACGCATCACTGGGGGCTAGACACTGAAGATGACCACCAGGTGGTGCAGGGCGGGGGCCCTTCACAGCAGCGCAGCACCTCCTGCTCTCAGGGCGATGAAGTGGGCTCCAGAGTAAGAAATTCCGTCTGCCATCACCCCACACACAGCACAGAACTAAAACCTTGGAAGCAGTCAAAAAATGGTGATCCTTCCCCACCCCAAAAAAAAAGATGAAGAAAGGCTAAATATTTAAAAAAATAGATTTTATTACAAAAAAATAGGTAGTAGTCATGGTCTAGAAATAGTATAAATCTAAAAGACAGCAATAAAAGAATTTAAAATGACAAAAGTGTCATTATTTACAATAGTCAGGAATGAAAACCACCTGCGTGTTCATCAATGGACGGACAGATAAAGAAACTGTGGCGTATGCACCATGGAATCATACTCGGCCATTAAAAAGAAGGAAATCTGGCTGTTTGCTACAACGTAGATGGACCTCAAGGGTGTTATGCTAAGTGAAATAAGTCGGATAAAGACAAATACTGCAGGGCCCCTCACGTGCTGACTATGAAATGAACAAACAACAGAAACAAAAAACTAGCTCATAGACACAGGGAACAGGCTGGTAGTTGCCAGAGGTGGGGTGGGCAGGACGGATAAAGGGGGTATGATTTGTTTTTCTTTTAAAGAACCTGTGTAACGGGTGTATGACACAGCCTCCCTGGAGCGAGGCGGGGAGAACCCACCTAGGTAACTGAGGGAGTGAGCAGAGACCCCGAGACTGAGGACTGACGGAACTCCACGTCGGCACTGTGCCAGTTAACAAAGCTGTCTCCCACGCGAGTGCAGGCCACTCTACCTGTGGGCCGCGGCCGAGCAGACAGATGATGGGTGGTGGTGTAAGAGAAGCAATACATTTTTTTAAAAATGGAAATAAGGATACCTCGAGCCCTTCCTTTGTTCTGTGCCAGAGACAAAGAAGGAAGCAAGGCCTAGCTCTTTCCATAGGGTCACATTCTGCTCACCATTTTGCTTTTATACTCAATCTTCCCTTCGGCATGTAGTAACCCTACTTAATCTACTGGATCAATTTGTGTTCTCCCTCCCCATTACAAAGACGAATTTTCAGCCAGCTGCACCTGGACTCCTTTGCAGCTACCCTGAGACTGCTTTGGCCTCTAGGCTAGATATTGCTTAACTGGACAGTACATTATTTAAAATATTGTGCATACAAAAAAATTTTTTAAATATTTTATTTATTTATTTTTAGAGAGGGGAAGGGAGGGAGAAAGAAAGGAAGAGAAACATCAATGTGTGGTTGCCTCTCATGTGGCCCCCACTGGGGACCTGGCCCACAACCCAGGCCTGTGCCCTGACTGGGAATCGAACTGGTGACCCTTTGGTTCGCAGCCCACGCTCAATCCACTGAGCTATGCCAGCCAGGGCTGCATACAAAAATTTTAAAAATAAAATGGCAAATGTGAGTAGTTTTGAAATCACCTTTAGATCCACTGGAAAGCAGAAGATAGTAAACAATTAAGATCTGCTATGAGAACAGAAGACCCCCAAGTCCTAGGTCCTGCTATTATTTTAGATTCTTCTCTGGCCTAAGGAAAAAAATTAGCAGTATGAGCTCCAAAAATATGATTCATAATACAACAAGCTGGCAGGCTCAAAAGTCTTCGAATTTACAGTAAGATGACAGGGATGACAAACTCTTCCTTTTCAAATGCTCGGATGCAATCAGCTCCTCTCGGAGGAAAGCTACCCTCCTCACCAAGCACACAAGTCCCCAGGAGAGGACAGAAGAGCTTATCTCCCAAGGCTGTAAAGTCAGGGGAACCACCTCCAGCAGTAACTGGGCTTACAGGCATCAGGTGCACCCCACATCCACATGAAACAAGCTGGTGCCAGGTTCTGTTCTCTGAGAAAGCATTAACTAACACAGGCTGCCCCTCTGCACATGACTTCAGAAATAACTTTCCCACACAAAGAGCCTGGCGGACAGGGGCTCTGCCTGATATAGGCGATGTGACAGACGTCACTCTCTGATGACTGTGGGACTGACTCTCGTACCCACCGTCAGATCTGCACCTCTAGCTCCAAGGTGTAAACTTGGAAGAGAGGCTGAATCGAGAGCTACCACCCCAGTTGCCTTCTCTAATAAACCCCACTTTAGAAATTTTTAGCTCAGCAAGGAAATCCACTGCACACAGGAAGAATCAAATGGTAATCATCACGGCTTTAAACCGTTCACTAGACATCATAAGCACTCCTATCCACAACCACAGCTACCAATAGGCAAGCACACTTTTAAAAATAAACGATTCAACAAATGCCTACAAGGCACCAGAGCCATCTTGGCCACGAGGCTCTCAGGACAGGTCCACTCCCTCCAACGGGAAGTTCAAAGGGAGGGCCTTCACGCCCCACATCTGCTGTTCTTACCAATCACGGTAATCCAGCAGGAGCATGTCAGGTACTCACAATTAACGCAAAATTTTAACAATTCGCACCATTAAGCAAATCAGTTCTATAGAGCACCTGACTCCTCCTTCCTCCTAACTAATCCCTTCCAGCTCTGTCTGGGGCACGGAGAAGTCCTCTTGCTGTTATCCAAAGGGTTATGAATTACCATCTTGCTCTGCATCCCCGGTTCTCCACACCCCCCTCTCAGGGTGAGCTACTTTGAAATTACAAAAAGCCCCACGTTCCCTCAATTTGGCAAAAGCTTCCTGAGACATCACTCATCGTTTTCTGCTCCTTGTCCTTTCTCTCCCTCTTCTTGCCTGTTTAAACACATGGACACAGAGTTATTAACTTTTACAGGAAAACCAAATAAAATAATGTCGAAGCAAAACTGCGGTGATGTCAGGCTGCAGCTAGCACCATTCATCTGGGGGAATCTGATTAGCGCTCGAGTGGCAGAGCTACCTGGAAAAGTGCTCACAATCAAATAAAAAAATGATACCAAAACATTAACCTGATGGCTAAAAACTCCACATTTAAACAGTTAAAGTAATAAAGGAGCTTTTATTGAGTATTTTTTATATTTCATTATGCCCCAAATTGACGAGGACTCCCGGATACATTTTCTAGACTTTTGGTTCCTCAAATCAAATGCTCTCTTGGACTTTTTTTTTTTTTTTTTTTAACTAAAAGGAAACAGCATTTCTTGTAAATTTGAATGAAAGGATTAAAGCTTCTCCTACAAGAGCGATATCATCCTTGAGTGCAAACACAGCCGAGCACTGCAACAAACAGGCTCTCTGGTTTATGGACTTTAATTCCGAGCCTGCCCAAAGCCAGCAGAGAGTTTTCTCCACGACTTTCCCTAAACAAACCCTTTGTTCCCTCATTCACACAGGTTTAGCTCAAAGCTGGGAGGGAAGGGAACTTGGCAGAGTGGCCGGGCATAAAAGACAGCGGCTGGGTCTCAGGAAACCCGCACACCAAGACCCACCCTGCCACCAACGCACCCTGAACCCCAGCCTCTCAGATCCCTGCTAGGCCTCAGTTCCCTTCATTTCTGTAAAGTAAGAGCTTAAACAGAAGACCTTCTGGACGCTCCATCAAGCTGTGTCATTTTATAATTTCTAAGTTACCTCCATGAGGCAGCCTGAGATTCCTGGGCCAGGGATATGGGCTTGGGTCAAGAACAAGACCCAACTGCCCCGGAGCTCTCCCATCTCATCCAGTGGAAAAAGGAGAACACCAACACAGAGGGGGAAGGGGAGAGAACGGGAGAAGAAATCGCTGCTGCCAAAAAGAAATTCCACACTTTGTACACGCAGCAAAGCTTTACTCACACTGCTTCCTATTTATTTTGTATGCGAGTTTAGGTAGCTGGTATCCAAGTCACAGAAATCAGAAGCTGCGAATGAGAAAGGAGAAACAAGCCAGCTTCTAAAGAGACACTTGGAGAACACTCACCACGAAGGGGGGAAAATGAGCCAAGCAACAAATGAGAGACACATCTATGAAAAGCAAACAAAAACCTCAAAAACCCCACTCGTCTGGGGTCATTTAGCACAGGTGGAGCTGCGCAGAGCGTGGGAAGAAGAGACAACACAGCCTGCACTCCGACAGGCCCGGAAAGCAGAGCTACACGTACAGCGCAGACACTGACGGGCACAGCAGGGCAGGCCTGAGTCCCCAGCACGGGACGAGATTCCAGACAGTCTGCCTCATGAAGCAGGAAAGGATATACACCGTCTCCACACAGCTCCCAGCCGTCAGTTTAAAGCGTTCTGCCTTCTTTTCGCACGGATCTCAATGGCCATCTAGAAAACGGGGCTATCCGGAATGGCCCCTTCCACAAGGGGCCCGACATGGTGGTTTTCCTAAACCGAACAAGAACAGTTTTTATCCAAGTTAGATTAAGAAGCAGGAAGCCAGCAATTAAATAATGAATAGTTACTAAGCGTTCGCTGGGTCGGCACAGTACACCCGGCACTTAAGAAAGTCAAGAAGAACAAGCAAAGACGCTGCTTTCGCGTTACAATCTAAGACGAGGAAAGAAGCCAAAGAGATCTTAGGCCCTGGGGTCCCTAAATGATCTAGGACTCCCCTCTCCAACAACCTTGACAAATGATCAGTGAGCCTCCACCTGAACGCTTATGATGAACAGAGAGACTCATTCTCTTAGGAGGCTGTCAATCCATCTTCAGGGGTCCTTCTCTAAACTGAGCGGAACCCACTTTCCCGAACCTTCTGTCCACAGCCCCAGTTCTCTGCAGGAAAACAAGACTAACTGCTGCACCTTTTGAAACAACGCTGGGTGAAGAACTGTTACAGGCCCCTGTCACTCGGCTGTCTTTCCTATAAAAGCACTGCCCTCACTCTGTTCATTAACTAAATGTGAGCACCAGTTTCCCTGCATAACAGTTTCATGAGTCCTGCTCTTAAGCCTGGTAAGAGCAGCTCTGCCCTTCCTGGGAGAGCCAAGGCTACACCTGTAATGTCAGGATGCATTAGCAGTAATAAAGGCCACAGTAATGCAAGAGACGACTTCATACACACGTCACTGCAGAACGGCTCAACTCAATCAAACATGGCAGCACTTCCTACAATGCTGCGATCACCGGGGCCAGCGCGTGTGACGTGGGCCCACTTACTGGAAGCTGCTGGAATCAGAGAGTGAGCGCTCTGCTCTGAGACCGTAATGGACGGGGGTTCACCAGCCCCTAAGTGGTTTGGCATCCTTCTTTCCCAGGAATTACCTAGAAATTCATTTAACATCTGAAGACTACAAATGGCACTCCAGAAGGCTAGCAGTACACGAAGTGCACGAACACCATCTTACAGATGCACGATGCCTACGGGGAGGAAAGTGAGCTGCCAGGAGGGGGTGGTCAAAGACTCCAAGCCAAGATGACTTGCTCTTACTCTCACGCAGCCACCCACTTCCCTGGAGGCTTCCAGAGCTACTCCCCTGTCCTGCTGCTGCTCCCGCCCCTGGAAATGGAACTACTACTGCCCAGAGACTCGCCGAAGTGTTTCAAGGAGTAATTAGTTAGCATTTATACAACACTTTTGATCTTCAAAGTAGGATTATTAGGCTATAAAGTGGAGTAGATGTGGTTTGAAAAATCTCTTAAACACCTAAAATCAAGCACACAAGCAAATTCAGAGGAGCAAGCAAGCTGACGTCACCTCCCAACAGCCAGATCGCTGCACCTCCTGGGCACCTGCCGGCTGCCCTAGTCTGCATTCACACGTGGAGACAAAGGTGAAAGAACAGTTTATAGGAAAACGAGAGGATGGGGAAAGGAGAGAGGGAAGGAGGAGGGGAGAGGAAAAGCACTGAAGAAAATGTAAGAGGAAGGAGAGAGGAGGAGAGAGGGAAAGACACGGACAGAAGGCAGCAGAAAACAGCAATAAAGAAAGGGAAAGGCAAAGCCTATCCTTAGAAGAAGAGCAAAAACAGTAAGAGAGGCAGAAAAGAAAAAAAAAAAAAAAAGGAAAAGAAATCTTCATTAAGGGAGGAAACAAATAAAAAGTGCATCCTATTTCCAAAGATAGAAAGGACAAAGGTGAAAGAAAAAAGGAGAGCAGGCAAAGAGTGGAGGATGGAAAAGGGAAACATAGAGCTTTCAAGAATGTGTCTGGAAACCAGAAAGCTGGAAGAGGAATCATTAGCAAGTCCACAGCGCGTCTCCAGTGCTACTGTGTGGATCAATTCATTTAGCGCTGCCCTGTACATTTACAGAAAAGTACCTCTGATATAATAAAGGCTCATAAACACGCAGAAATTGGGTTAGTCCCGTTTCGAATTCCTGCCAAACAATGGTTCAGAAAAATGAAGCTCTATTTTAATTAGCTGGATTCACGAGTGATTTGATAACAGCAGATGCTGTCTGGATGCTTTCAGCTTGATGGGCTCCACATACATGAACTTAGAGTGGTTTTGATGCAATTAGGTATTTCTGCTCCAACATGCCAGGCCCAAGGACCTGAGCCTATGTGTAGCCCCTGCGTGTTGCTATATTTATCTGCACGTTAATATTTCAAATCATGAAGATGAGGAAAGTGACCACATAAGAGAAGTACAAAAGTACTTTTTAAAAGTCACTGGTCAGTAGAAGAGAACACTCTCACAATGAGCTTTTCTTTCCACTGGGGAGAGAAAAGGTGGGCAGCTGAGAAAAAGCCACACGGGGCAGCACCGGTACAGAAATATTTAATGCCAAAGCTGAAATACGACAGACCGTGTACTTCCAATTTTGCAATTCCAGTCCACTGTTACAGCAGAGGATCAGGCTAATGCACAGCCCGACCTGAGACTAAGTGGCCTTCAAAACGTTCTTTGCAATCAGGCATCCAGCTATAACCCAGATGGCCGGTCCCTGAGACAGGCGGGGTGTTCAGGACCGCAACCCTGGAAGCCCAGGTATTTTCACCAGGCGCTTTCGACCTGGGCACCTTATGGCCCCCTCTCCCTTTTAAGCACTCTCCTCCGAAGAGCATTCCATTCACTTTTCCCGAAGCACTCTGCCTTCTGCTAGGACCACTTAGAACACCACCATCCCCGTGCAGAGCTGCTGAAGGACCTGCGTAAGCAAGGGCAGCTTCCAGCATCGGGGACTCAGGACTCTGGACCCCCCACCCCCCTCCAGGAGGAGGACCTGATCTGTTAATTATCTGTCAGTTTGTCAAGGCTGGGCTGAGGAGGAAGGTGCCGGAAAGGGGGGTATCCCGAACTAGGCTCTCAAACCCGTCCACCCTGTTGGAGGACACTGGGACGGAGGATGGAGAAGAGATGCGAGCGTTCTGACTGGCTCATTCAGATGCGGGGGCACCTGGACCCCGCCACGACCGCAGCACACAGGGAGAGACACACACACACACAGTCTCGCGCGCTCCGAGAGGGCAGGCCGGACGTGGCGACCTTCACACGGCCTCCCCTCCTCGGCGCTAACAAGCCGAGCCCTGTAAATCAAGGACGAAGCCCCCGCGCCAGGAGAGCAAAGCAGCAGCACTGCCGCTGTGAAGAGCCCAGAGGTGCCGCCTGCTCCTGAGTCAGCACTTCAGGGCAAGCGTCTGGAAGGCAGGCTGCTCCGGGCCAGCAGCTGAAGGGACAGTGTGTATTTATTACATACAGTAGGCCTTCTTCAAAAGTTATTTATTTCACAAAACCACTCTGCTAAGTAGAGGTTTCAATCTAATTGGAACTGCAATCTGCATATTGCAAATGCACGCAATGGCAGTCTTCAAGGGTTCTCCTCCAGTGCGTGGTAGATTCCCAATGCACACACACAATGCAAGAACGCAAGGAAAGAGTGCAGAGAATTACCCTGAAATACAAACATATTTCTATTCACATATAATTTTTTTTCAGCCCCTCGCCATCCCCAAGGGAGGCGCAGACGGCCCAGGCTGTGCAATGGGACAAAGCTTTGACACCCCGACGAGACAAAGCCACAAGGAGAAAGGAGGCTCACGGTGGCCTCTGGCTGGCGCGCAGCCGTGTGCAGCCGCGTGTTCGGTCACACCGGTCTTTGGTGGCCCCACTCACCACTAGTCTAGTCTTTTCTTCTTGGGGCGTGCAAGGAGGGGCCCCTACCCATCCTAACTTCCCCCTCCACACCCCAAATTAGCCATGGTCAATTAACAGAGATGCAGAGAGTCACAGACTGAATTAAACATTTTTGACAAGGAGTAGAAAGAAATCTTATAAATCAAATAGAAAAATTTTAAAAAGAAGAAGAAGGAGAGAGAAGGCACTCAAAGCAAAAAGGTCAACTACAAATAACTGAGGAAATGAGAGGAAAAAGGGGCAGGTCAGGACCTGTCATGGAGGCCTGAGAGGCTCTGTCTGCACTCCGGGTTCACACCAAACAGCGCTTCGCGACGGAGGAGACACTTCTGGGAAGAGAAGGGGGAGCAAGATCCACGCACACCCAGGACGAATCTCCCTAGGAGACATTCAAATTTACTTTCTGCTTCCTGTTCCTTCACTTGTTTCAAGAAAGAAATGATTTAATTTTTTTCAAAACTGTGTCCCGAGGGGACCCAAAGCTACCCCCGGCTTTCTTAAAAACTAAGCATCGACTTCGCGGTGACTCCTACCCGCCCTCCGCACCGACACTACCAGTCTCTCTGCCACGGGGTGTAACCTTCAACAACAACAGAACAAATTAATTCAAAGCTTGAGCTTCCCTGTGAAGAAAAAAAGGAAAACAGAAAGAATAAATATGAATTTGAAGGGGAGTCCTGCCAAAACCTAACCCTCCCAAATCCGGTCCAGCCACATTCTTGCCCACAGCCTGCACTTCTCGGTGCCTCCCTACATTTTTCAAAATGCAGCTGCACAGACCTCTTAAAATTCAGATTTCTAGCACCTATAATTACAGGGCGCTTGAGCCAGGCTCCTTTAATTAATGAACCTGACTCCTCTGTCTTCAAAGGGAACCTGCACTGGGAGAGACCACAGGGGTGAACTGACCCCTGATCGGTGCTCACTCTGCCCTCCACTGGACAGTGCAGCTGCCCCAGCACCCCACGCCCTGCCTCCACTCACATCCCTGTCTGGAACGAGCCTGTCACCCAGTGAGGCCATAAGACATTTCTTGGAATTTAAGTGAACAGAAGGAAGCTCTCCTGGGTGTGACCAGCAAAACCCAAAGCGAATCCAGTTCTCCCCAGTTTGAGTGCTCCTGTTTCTCTGCCCCATCCACTGGGATGGAGCAGGGGGTGAGGGAAGGAGAGACGCCCTGTTCCAGGCTGGACAAGCAACAGAGGGAGCGGCCTGGGCTTGGAAAACTCTGGGAAAGAAATGAGCACAGCGGACTTGGGACTGACACTCATCCTGAGGCTGAAATAAAACTGGTAGGAAAGGCCCTGCGTCTTTACAGAAGAGCAGGCGAGACGGGGTCACAGCATGAGGCCCTCGTTCACAAGGTCGCAGAAAAATGTAAGCATGTCCCCGGACGATGACGATCGGCTAACCCCGAGGTCTGCTCCCAGGTGGTCCATGACCATTCTGGTATGACTCCTCTCCAAACCAACACCTGAAGACCTCTTAAAGAACCGGTTTTCCTTCTGGCCACTCTGGGCAGCACAGCCCAGCACTGCCTGTGGCTGCCACGCTCTCCTGCAGGTGGCTCTGGGCTGGCTCCTAACAATGTTTGCTGGAAAGCAGGCTGCCCTTGGCGGCAGCAAAGACTGAGAATGGTTGTGAACAAAGCCACAGATGCCAGAACAGACAAGGCCTGGGTCAAGTCAAGACGACCCCACGTACAGTTCCAGGTGGGAGATCTCAGGCCCAATAAAGACTCCAACAGATCTGGCCGAAATGAGCACGGGTTCTGCTCAGTCACTACCACTGACAACCCTTTCTCAAGAGCCCCAAAGCTCCTCCGCAAACCCAGAGGTTACTGACCAAACAAACACACGTCTTCCCCCGGCAGAGAACAAGTCCTCAGACTGTCCCCAGGACCACATTTTCTGCGGTTTTCCCCGTTCCGCGGTGTCACTCAGGCTATGAAGTGAGGCTGCAGAAGCAGCAGAGAACAGCACTGGGGTTAATGAATGAAAACTTGAGGCCCGCTGTCCAGGGCACTTGACGGGGCAGGTGTCAAAAATGGAACCGGGCCCGGTGGTGCGGCTCAGTTGGTGGAGCATCATCCCGTAACCAAAGGTTTGCAAGTTCGATTCCGGGTCAGGGCACACGCCTAGGTTGCAGGTCCAATCCCCAGGCCGGGTGTGTGTGATCCACAGTCTGAGCACACGCGGGAGGCCACCCATCGATGTTTCTCTCTCAGATCGTTGTTTCTCTCTCTTCTCTCCTCTCTCTCTAAAAAAGCAGTAAAAAAAAAAATGTCCTCGGGCAAGGGAAAAAAACTGAATTCGGTCATTCATATTCTGCCAGAAAAGGGGGCTTTAACACTCCAGTGAGCTTCTGCTGTTGTGAATACAGTTTTGAAAGAAAGGGGAAGGACAGTGACATAAGTCTATCCAATGGCTAAACACTCAATCAAAGCAAGGCACAACCACTGACCAGTGAGTCTAACTCCCTGGCAGACCGTGTCCTGGCCTGCGAGCTACCACCTCCATGTGCAACACAGCCATCTGCTCTCCCGTCAGCTCCGTCTCCAAACCCATCGGCATACTGCACCCTGGACCCACCGACCACGGAGCCACAGGAGCGCCAGGCTGAGAGCCCAACCAACTGATAACAAGGACCCACCACTGCCGTGGTCCCCAGTCACTGACAGCCAGAGTGGGGTGAAGGGTTTTTTAATTTGGTTTGGTTTCCCAACCAAGACATTCTCAAAGTTCATTGTCCTTTGAAGTGGAAGCATTTAATTCTCTAACAAACAAATAATTAGAAGCATAGGCCTGGAGAGAACACGGAATTGAGGACGAAGGTCAGGATATATGAAAACAGGGGCTGGGAGCAGCTGTGATCCAGAGTGTCCAGGGATTCTTGGCACAGGAGCTACCCGCCGGCCAGGCTCTCTCTTTCCAGGGTGCCTCGAGGGGAAATCACCCACCATCGATCCTAGGGCACGCGCGTTCTAGGACCAATCCCTTACCTCAGAACAGCCTCTGCCTCAAATTCCTGCTTGCGCTTTAATGTTTAAATTATTAAATGCATTAATGTATTTACATTATTCAAGTCTTATGTGCATTTTTCTAAGATAATTTATGTATAAGAGTTTGAATGTCCATGACTGTTAATGTCTACAACCCTTCCTGTTCAGTATTGATTCTGGAAGGAAAAAAAAAGTCAGAGTTTTAATGCCTTATTTTTAATGTATTAAGAGTCTGAATAAGTGCATTCTCTTTTTTCTTTTGTAATTTCATAATTTAAGTAGTGCATTTATTAAACTGACACAGTATGAATTGTGGTGAAGCCTGGCACGGCTCCACGCTGCCGGAGCAGCCAGCTGGAGGAGGAGGCCCGCACCTCTGTGGACCGGCGGCGGCTGGCTCAGCCCTCAGCCCTCAGCCCACCTCCGTGAGGCTGGGCAGGCGGCAGAGGGGCTGCAGAGGGACGGCAGAGGGGCTGCGAGGAGATGCTCTTCTTCCTTTTTAAAGTTCTTGCCCAGATCCTCTGTCCCTGTTAAGTGTGTTTCCAGAATGCTGTTGAGCTGCCTCGATTTTTTAGGGTGGGACTTTCCGCTCATCGTGCTCATGTGTTGTGCTCCAGGTGATTCCGACGCAGTGCTCACAATCAGGACACAATTTTCAAGAACAATTAAAATACCAGAGCTCAGCATAGTGACGAGCAAACAACACAACCACTTTCAAAAGGGGATCTCAAGCCCTGGCTGGTGTGGTTCAGTGGATTGAACGCTGGCCTGCAAACCACAGGGTTGCCTGTTCCATTCCCAGTCAGGGCACATGCCTGGGTCATAGGCCAGGTCCCATGAAGGGGGCACGTGAGAGATAACTACACATTGATGTTTCTCTCCCTCGCTTTCTCTTTCCCTTCCCCCGTCTAAAAATAAAATAAATAAAATCTTTTAAAAAAGGGGATCTCGAAATGCAGACAAACATCTCAAACAGACGGCACCTCGAACTTGAGCAGAAAAACTTCTTTCCTTTGAAATCCAGTCTCCCAGCAGAAAAGCTCTCTCAACTACAGCCAGTAGAGCGACAGTGACACCCAATGGCCTAGCAGTTCAATCCCAACTGAGCAATGCCCCAGAGATGGGTTTCAGGCCCAGGCTTCCTGTGGGAACACGGAAGCTCCAAGAAAATTCAGGCATCAACTACTCATGAAGAAACCAGGGCGCTAATGGACACACTTCCTTAGCTATACAGAACACATACGCATGCACTCCGCATGGAACCGCGCGCACGTGTGCAGACTGCACAGCAGAGCACACGCAGCACGGTCTTTCAGGAAGGGCCGTGGGCAGGCACGTGGGGCACATGTGCACACGCAGATGCACGAGACACGGACCGGGCACCGCTGCACGGATCGACGCGGAGTGGGTGAGGAAGCTGTGCACTGCCGGTTCGGAATCAGACTCTGCCATTGCTCACGTCACACATGCTTGCACACGCTCACACATGCACATTTATCAACACAGTATGTGTGCTTTTTATGTGTTTTCGTCTATTTTCTCCCTCTTTTAAAATTTTTTCCTGTTTTCTATTTTCTTTTTTGGCTACTCATTACCATTCTTTAACTGTTACAATTTATATCAGCATATAATGTTAAATAATTACAGGGAGCAGAGCTCACTCTAGTGAGGATATAAACGCGCTGTGGGAACCTACAGATTTAAACAAATAACACTCACAGCAGGGGGTGAGCGGATGAATTAGCATTAATATCCTGCCTGGGAGATCCCAGGGCACTGGTACTGCTTAAATACAGATCTTCTCTGTAACAGTCAGTATGACAGCTCCCGGCAATACGGCCCCTTTCCCTTTCCCAGTCAATACAGCAGCCAGTGAAAATAGAAACGTCCCTATAGCAATCAATATAGCAACCAGCTAAAATAAACCCTTCCCTTTGAAGGGCTATATAATAGTCAGCTAAATGGAAGAATTGGCACCCCTGCTGGATAGCTCAGCAGAGAGGCCAGGGAGTGAGCAGGCCACGGGCACTAGACGGTCCTTGCACTCAAACGGGCCCTGCCCAGGAAGAGAGAAGACATCACAGGCCAGGAGCCTGCGGGGGACACCTGGCAGGTTTCTCCCGGTCCCAAGGAGTGAATGCCTAGGTCACAAGCAGGCCGGAGGGCACCCGCACTGAGGTTTAATTAGAATGGCTAAAGACTCCAGAATCTTGTTCAGACTGCCAGCACACAGGGAACATCTGTCTCCTGTGGGGAGTGAGAGCATCTCGATCTGCACCCACCTCGCCCCCGCCCAGCCCCAGAGGGAAGAGTATTAAGTTAACAGTCTGTGGTTTTCTGTTTTCCAGCAGCAGGGACAGCGGCTGTGTCTGACTCAGACATCCAGCCAAGGGGGTGAAAACATGGCACTCTATGCTGAGTGCCGCCCAGCAGAGATACAGAACCCATTTTTAAATCCACAGCCGTGAATCTATTACATACTGTGACGACACTGTATTTCCCCCTACTCACAACGTGGAAATACTCTCCTTCCATGGACACATACAGGAAAGAAGTTGTATTACAAGAGAATTCAGAGGATGGCTCACTCTGAAGCCCAAAAAATACCCAAAGGCCTTTAAAAAAGAAGAAAAAGGAAACGAGCATTTGAGTAAGAGAAGTTGCTATGCATTTAAAGTCGCTATTCTTTTTCGTTATAACTAGCTACTTCTAAAATTAGTTCTGTTGGATTACGAACTTGACAAATGTGGAATACAACCCCCGACACCGTGCCAGCTTCCCACCGGTGCTCCCGAGGTGCATGCTGGGACTGTTATGCTCCAAAGCAGATGAGCATCAGGGACGCGCCCCCTTCATTAGGATTCCACAATCTGTCTGCCATCCTGTGGGTGAGCCCACAGGGGGTCCCTGCTTCCCCAGCCAGGTGTTTAACACCCAGTGATGCTCATGTCATCAATCAGGTGACTCAGGCAAGTGCCACAGTGTCAGAAACGGCAGAAAAAAAAGATCCTTAAAGTTTGCGAGCTCAAGTCCTAAAAATGTTGGGTCCCAACACCCCACCTGAAGTAGAACACTGAGCAGCTACCCTTTACTTCAGGAAGTCCAGACATTCTGATGAGGGATATGCACTCATGGGTGTCCTCGAGGCCACCTGAGAACCCTAGTGCTCTTGATCCCACTGTGACCATGGTAGCCACTTAAGGAAGTAGACGGATGTGTGTGGGGGGTGGGGGGGGAGCTGGGATGCACCCATGACTTTACAAAACGCAGTAGCACAAAGGGCGAGACACTGTGACAACCCCACATGCACTTTGCTCCTGGAGCCGAAGCCCGTGGACACTCCCTAAACGCTGCCGTACGTGCCGCTCCCACCTCCACACCACACAGAGGCTGCGGGACGCACACTCGCGGTAGGATGGCGGCGCAGCCGGAAAGAACGCAGCATGATGTCAGCAGAGACTGCTTCAACTGCAGACGCCATGACAGCTACCCACAGTGAGGGAGGGCACAGGCAGGAAGGGAAAGAGAGAGACTAATGAAAGCGAAATAATTACGAAAGGGAAGGAGCAAAGAGAGACATGAAAGAAAAGAGTGGAGATAACAGAAGAGGTAAAATAGAAAAGAAAGAGGAGAGCCTCACTTTGGCATTTACAGCTTAAAGCTCTCAGGGCACTTTATGAAATGACAGTTGCAATAAAACAAACAGAATGGTGAGTCATCTAGTTTCCAACTTCTGAGTCAAAAGGGGCTGTTTCCAGACAAATGCACAGCGGCTCTGCTGCCTGCACACTCGCCGCTGCCGGTCGCAGCTCCGGAACAGGATGTGGAGAGGGGACGGGAGGTGGGAGTGAGCGGTCTTGCTGGTCCCCATTTCGTCTTGCTGGTCCCCACGTCACTGCGCATAAAGACTGTCGAGATTTAAGCCATAATAATGGAAAGGCTATAAAGATCTCAGTTGTAATGTTTCCTCTGATGTTTGCTTTCATAAAACGCCCGCTTCGTGTGCCCTCCGTGGCAATGACACACTACACACCCACAAAAGTGTGCACGGCAGTGGGAACGTGGCACCCTGAGATCCCAGCGGGCAGCCGGGCAGCAACTGTGCACTTCCAGCCCCTTGGCTCATCACCACCGTCTACATGAGTGACACACACACACACATATCACACGTGCACACAGTCTACAAATATGTACTGAGGGCCCACTTCCTGCCAGGAGCTGAGCAATAAGGACGCGTGCCCATCCCACAGAGGGTTTAACAAAGTGCCCAGGTGCCAAATACCTAGGAAACAAAGAAACAAAAAGTGTACTCTGCTTGGAAATGCGACCACACGACATAGGGACCACTCTGCTACTCCAGCACCCACCAGCCTTACACAAGAGCTTGGCAGCCCAACAGAGAGATGCAACTTTCAACCCCCACCCCAGAAGCCAGGGCAAAGGAGATGAGCTGGAGCACAAACCAGATAAATGCTCAAAAAGGGGCAAAACTGACACCCACGAAGACCTGCCTTTACTTGGCCTCAGCAGACAAAACTGCACAGAAAACCACCGGGTGCAAGACAACCTTGTACCTGGAGCCTGCCACCTAACCATTCTAGGCACCGGGGCACCACAAGGAGAACCAGAACAAAACCTCCCCATGCGGATGCTCAACGGACGCGGCAAAGAGGCAGAACTAAGCAAGGACGCCACGGCCGTGAGAACCACACTGAGGATAAAATGAGGTTGGAGTCTGCAAACTGGGGAGACCGTGGGGCGCAATTAGCGAAGTCAAGGCACAAAATTAGGAAAGGACCCAACTCGGTGGCAGGTACAGAGTAACTCGCACTGGCTAGGTGGGCAGCCAGTGCCAACCACAAACCACCCCTGGGCCGCTTCCCCGTTGATCTATAATTGGCGAGTCTGTGCGAGAGCTACCAATTATCTTCAGGCCCCCTGTACTTAGTTTACAGACAAAGGGAAGCAGGAGAGACCAGTTAGTAATGAGTAAGTAATGGCCACTAAAATACATTGTATTTTACAGAGCTGCTTTGGCAGGAAAAGCCATTCGCAAAATAAAAAGTGAAAGAATAAAATAAGCTAGAGAAACTCAATTTTCTTCTGCCTTCCTCCCAAAGCCACACTTAGGATAAAATGAGGTTTGTGCAGGTTAATCCTTATGAGGTAAGAAAAAAATGATTAAATACATTAAAAAAATCAATTGTACATTAAAGCAAATCCAGGAACTGCAGAAACAAACACCACAGCATCCCTCCCGCGGTACGAGCCCTGCAGCCTGGTCAGCAGGGGATGCCCCACCTGACGGAGCCGCTGCGGTGATGGACGAGAAGCAGGAAGGGGAGAGGGAGCTGGGCAGGGGCGGGGAGGAAGACAGATCTGGGTTTCTCTGAAATAAAGGTGTTTCTAGGCATTACAGAGGAAGAAATAAAATGACTTATAAATGGGGCTCTGGAGACCAGACTGAATTCTTCAAAACTCCAACAGAAAGAATAATAATGATAGTAATCATCTGATAAACAGAAGTTATAAACCACTTCACTGTCAAATGATCTGCCACTGTTTCCAGTTATTTCTTCTGTTCATTAGCAAATCTATTAGCTGCCATTATTCAACCAGACAACAGAGAAAGGAGCCTGGAGAGGTGAGGTTGAGAGGCTCGCCTTTGTCTTTGAGAAAAGCCACTCTCGGAGGGAGGGAAACTCCTACCCTGCCCCAACGCTCTGGGGTCCTCAGATAAAGGCCCACAAGAATGCACAGCCTGGTCACCGGCTCCTCCCCAGTGGAGTCAGGCCTGAGAATTCTTAGCTAATCCTAAACAAACCTCACAGGGCTGAGATGTCGCGGCCAATTTGCTTCTCAGTGTGAACTGCAACCAACCCTGCTTTTCATCACCTGCTCCAGCCGCACAGCTCAAGGAAGATCTGAGTCAAGACCAGAGTAACATCTGCGTTTCGGGAGGACCAGGAGCTAGTCACTCGCTTCAATGAGGCACAAGTCGGCCACGCGTCAGCCTTGGGCCCAAAGTCTAAAAAAATGACGATTTCAAAGTTCCCCCCTTAATGTGCTTATGAAATGAGTCACTGAGAACCGAAGATAAAGCTCTGTAAGCCTGGCTGAGGGTGGGGGTGGGGGTGGAGGGAAGTGCAGACAGGAAAAACAGGTAATCAACCATACGACAGTGGTGTTCCCAACAGGATAAAGACACGTACCCACAGGGGAAAGTTTCAAAACATCTAAACACTGTTACCGTGGTTATCAATGGCAACAAGATCTGACAAAAAGATTTTATTCTCTGGAAGACATCTCTATTCTCTTAACTCCAAACAAGTGACTGCCGCCTCCGGTGGGGGTCTGTGGGTGTGGATGGTGACACCGACGAAGGGTCCAGCCGAGGGGCCCAGAAACCAGAGCTGGAAGACACTGCAGTTTCTTACGGGGCCCCAGGTGACTCCCTGAAGACCTGTACCCCTTCAAGAGCGAGAGTCAAAAGCAAATCGCCCAACTGTGGAGCCTGTCCTCATCCGGCAAGAGATGAAAAGCAAGTGGCTGCTGCCCCCTAGAAGCAACCAGGGACATCACACCTCGCTCCACAGACAGAAGATGAAAAGATCCTATTATCTCGCCTCGATCCTGTAACCTGTCATTAGTGAGGTACATGGGTGCAGACGCCTCCTCCAAGAACGAGGAGGCCCACATCACCTGTGAAAAATTAATAGGTGTCTTTTCAACAGCTAAGACGCGCACAAAAGACTCCACACAGGCAACAGCTTCAGAGGAAGTAAGGATCACCAGGCAGCACGGAAGCCGCAGCCAAAGCCCCTCTCCCACACCCAACCAGGCCCCGAGAGGAGCTGGGCAGCGCAGGCTCTGGGGCTTAGCTCCCCGTCCGGCCCCTTCCTAGCCCAGGGACCTGCCACCTGGGCTCGCTCCCTCACTGTACACAGACAGGAAGAGGAATTCCCACCACCTGGCTCAAACACCACCAGACGACAGGGTTCCAGAGACCAGCACCAGGCCGGCGCTTTGCACAGCCCAGGCCCTCCTGGCCTGTGCAAGCAGAGCTTGAAACCGGCCACTTAATGGAAAAATCAGTTAGAATGGGGAATCATTAAAGACGGAGCCTGCTCTGCATACCATAAACATTTTACATTAACTTAAAACCTTTAAACGTACAGTCATTTGCTAATCTTTTGATGTGGAGCCAAGACCTTTTCTTTGAGTGTGGGCCCACAGACCAAGTTCCCAGATGTCTCCCTTGCACGAACCCCACCCACGACACACCCTGGACAGTTTCTAAAGCGAATCAAGATCTGAAACAAATCAGTAAAGCAAATCAAAAGACCAAATACTTCTAGATTTTTATGATCGTCCCCTAGCTTAACTGTCATCTTGCTCACACCTCAAGAAGACAGCAATCTTTTTAGCAGCTCACGTTTATGTTTATAAAACACAGTGTTTGCAGATTCCTCTGTTCACATTTACTTTTATTTCACCCGCTACAGCATATTCAGTACAACTGCCTAAATCGTTAACAAATACAATCAGCACACATAGGTTCAGGAGGAGCTGACCACCTCCTGGTCCGCAGACCAGGCATGACTGGCCGGGGAGCGGCCCATGATGGGCACCCCTGGCGTGGGCGAGAAGGTTTCTGGTGCCACAACAGCTGGTCGGTTGCTTCGAGGAGTGTGTCTAATGCAAGCTCTTAACGTTTTTTAAAAAATATGTATTCACTGAGCCCTGGCTGGTGCCAGTCTGTGAACCAAAAAATCACTGGTTCGATTCCGTCAGGGCACATGCCTGGGTTGCAGGCCAGGTCCCCAGTAGGGGGCGCATGAAAGGCAACCACACACTGATGTTTCTGTCCCTCTCTTTCTCCCTCCCTTCCCCTCTCTCTAAAAGTAAATAAATAACATTTTTTTAAAATTAAAAATATATATTTATTGATGTCGCAACTTCATTGCATAAGAGATTTGAAATGACTCTCAAAAGTACACAAAAGACAAAAGGATACACAAAATGAAGGGGGAAAAAGATGTTTAACAAACGTTACTTTTTCCTCTGCTCCATCAAAATCCACTTTTGGTGAACTGTGGGAAAACTAAACCATTCATACACATGACCAACTAACGTGCCTGGCTCTGTCAGCGGCTCCTCCCCACCCTGCTGGAAAAAGCGGCCCTGTCCTCAAGACCCTCTTGCCGTGACCTGACTGGGTCACAGGGGACACAGAGGGGGAAAGGCCTGTTGGTGGACACTGCTGGGTGATGGGGTGACGACTGACCTGGAGCGTCACCCCACAGACTCAGTAAGCAGCACCCCCAGGGGAGCTGTGCCACCAGGGTTACTGCTAAAGCAAGATCACCAAGGTGACCACATGTCTTCTTCTCGACAAGGGCAACACACCAAGACCCCCGGGCCCCCGGTCCACAGGGCTATGAGTGGGCACCAGCCTGACCCTGAGTGTCGGGGAGTGCCCCGGTCAGTTTACCTCAGGGGTCACTCAGCACCAGCCCACCTCCAGACTGTTCGGACAAACTCACAGTGGCAGAGAGAAGATCTGTGGAACAGCAAGCACAAATCTTGGTTGTAACTACAAACCACAAAAGAGAGGAGAGCTGGGAGGGAAGGCAGGAGGGTGTGCGGCAAAGGCGTCCTTCTCCAAAGCACCACTTCATCTTCCTGTGGTGTCTCACGGCGCAGGAGCAGGACTGACTTGAGATCGTATTTTCGAGCCCAAGTTGGCCTATGCAGTTTGACAATGGGCTAAAATGTTCTAAATTGAAATCACCCTGCAAAACGCAGGGCATGTGGTCATCCAAAGTACATGAGGCTCACTGGTCCTCGGACTGGGGGCTCATCGGGGTTCACTGAGTTTGCCACAGGAGCACCTGTCCTTTAGGTCACAATTAAAAAGACGCTTTTGCCCTGGCTGGTGTGGCTCAGTGGACTGAGCATCAGCCTGCAAACCAGAAGGTCACTAGTTCGATTCCTAGTCAGGGCACATGCCTGGGTTGCAGGCCAGGCCCCCAGTTGGGAACATGCAAGAGGCAACCGATCATTGTATCTCTCACACATTGATGTGTCTCTCCCTCTCTTTCTCCCTCCCTTCCCTTCTCTCTAAAAAGTAAAATAAATAAAATCTATAAAAAGACACTTTTATGTGAAAGTTATTTCAAACGAGATTAATAATTGATTTTAAACAGAAGAAGGGCCTTTCAGAACGCCCCTCTGCCCAACAGGAGCTTTGCACAGCCCTTCACCTGTGGTCGGGCGGGGCCCCTGAAGGCCCCAGAGCTCTAGGAGAAAAGACAGGAAACGGATCCTTCTTCCAAGGAGTGGTGCTGGTAACAAGATTAAAGACTGAATCCCCCCAGCACTGTGTGGCTCTGAAGAAAGGCCCTTGAGCGCTCAGTTCCTCGGGTCCCACCTCTCCCAAATGAGGGCACTGTTTGGTCACCCAACAGACAGGGCCTCTGATTACAGGAACCACTGCAAACATAAAGTGTTCCCAGGAAAGCCAGGAGCCCGAAGTATAAACAAAGCTGAGTAACTATTTCAAATTCCATTTCTCTAATTATTACTCCTAAGAGTTTCAATTCATCTAATAATTATTTGTAAAAGGATACCTGAAAACTGAAAAAACCACCTCTTCATTTACCTGAAAGGGGAAAGAACTTGAAAGGCACCGCCTAGTCTATTCAATAAACCCTCCCAGTCCATAATAGGAAGGACAAGTAGGAAGAGGCAGTCATTTCAAAATCATAAGTGGCCTAGAGATTACAGAGAAGCCACCCAGAGACAGAATGAGGCTTCTCTCAAGTTCATCCGTCTCAGCATTTAGTTCCCAGCAGCTCCCCTTGCCCAGTTGGAGCCGGGGGTAGCAGGGGCACTCTCCGGCACCCTCCCAACAAGGGGCATCCTTTCTAAAACAGCAACCTTTGCTTCCCTAGGGGTTTCCGCACTGTTGATGGGAGGGGTAGAGAAGAAAGAGATCGGACATTTTTCCCATCTGAAAGGCGCCCCAGCCACAGGCCCAGTGTCTGGGGCCCAGGCACACGACAGCGTTGCTGGCCAACCACTGGTCACCAGCTGGGAGCTGTACCAGGAGCCCCACCCTCCAGCTGCTCGTACTACACCCCAGTCCCCAGTTTCTCACCGCAGCTGGGGCACCCCCACCAGATGTTGCTGGCCACAGTGTAAGTACCAAAACTCACACAGAATTCCCTTTTTAAAAATGAGTAACTACAGCAGAGTTAGGGTCATGTCCATAATGCCGTCCCCAGTCACCTGCATCCAGGCAGACATCCCCGAGTAAGAAACAGCTGGAAATTAGAGCTCACGTGAGCAAACCTAACTCTGCTACAGCCCACGGAAATCAGCCACTGTGAATGTTCAAAATAATCATGCTTAATACTTCAGATTTACCATAGTTATCGTTTTTCCTGGAAAAAAATGACAATTTCCTGAGATCTCTAAACAGCCAGCTTCCTTGCCCCTATGCCTGTGAAACACTTCATGAGTACATTAAAATCAACTTTATTTCCCCACAAAGCGCTTTGAATTTTATAAAATAAATGTGTGTTACATGGTCTACATAGGCATATATACACACATCCATAATGCACGAGTGTACACACAGAAACGCACGGAGCGTGTGGATGCCATCCTTCAGAAACATCAGTGGGAGAAGACAGGGAACCACCTCGCCACAGAGAGCCTGCCAGCAAGTTCACCGAAGCCCCCAACCACAAAAGATACAAACACAGGGAGGTACCTGCCAGGAATACGTGAGAGGTCTCTAGAAGACAGGCAACTAGCCTCAGCCATTCCTCAAGAGAGGCTCACAGACTAGCTCTGATTCCATCAAGATATCGTTGGCCTTTAGATCACCAGGCCTTTAGACTTAGCAAACAGAAAGCCCGTGGGTGCCCAGGTGTAAGGGGGGTGCGCTCCCCAGGAAGGCTGGAGATCAAGTACAGGGTGCAGAAGCCCAGGCGAGGTCCCATCGCCTTTGCCTCGAGGAGAAACCTGAGGACACGAGACACTTCTGAACTTAGAGGACCAAACGGCCGACACAGCCCGGGCCTGCAAGTGTAGGGCATCCTCACTCTTAGGAACTCGGCATACCAAAAATATGAACCCTTGTGAAGGTGATAAAGAAGAAATTACCTCATCGCTTATAAAAATACATTCATGCAGTTCGGCATTCTTTTGGCAGAAGGCTGCAGGGAGAGGATAGAAACAAAACCAGAACAAAACAGAAACCCGTGTACCTTCCGGTGAGAGGAACAGAAACGGCAGAAGGCTCACCCATTAGAAAGAACTGGGGGGCAAAGAGCAAAAGCTGACATTCTAGCTGGGCCGAGCCCTGTGAGCGCTGCTGAGTGCTGGGGAACTTGTTGCGTCGAAACAAGCAAGCAGATATGCAAACGACACGTATTTACTGCTTACTTCAAATACCCTAAAATCATATGACTAAAAGGACTCTCAGAGGGTTACTTAACCCCAGTTTCTGTATCCGAGCAAGGCCGGAACTGAGTTACTTCACGCAGACGACGTCCACCCATTCTGAAAGACCTATCGGCTAGGCGGGACTCGATCCCGCGGGGGCGAACCCAACCCAAAGCCTCTGCATGAGCCTGAGCATGTGTCCGCACAGGTGCCAAGAACACTCAGGTCTACAGGGAATTTTCTTTTTTTTTAAGATTTTATTTATTTATTTTTAGAGAGAGGGAAGGGAGGGAGAAAGAGAGGGAGAGATACATCCATGTGTGGTTGCCTCTCTTAGGCCCCTGACTGGGGGGACCTGGCCCGCAACCCAGGCTTGTGCCCTGACTGGGAATTGAACTGGTGACCTTTCGGCTTGCAGGCTGGCGCTCAGTCCACTGAGCCACACCAGCCAGGGCTACAGGAAATTTACAGAAGGGCTGGAACAGGTCTGGGAGAGGCTGGAGGTCAGTACTCCAGGGGCTGTCAAAACTCTCTGCTCCAGGACGAAGAGTTCAGGGAAGAAAGTAGAAAGAAGAAAAAGTAATCAGCCATTTTAACTGTAAAGAGTTTTGTCATTAACCATCAGAATTTCAACTGGGAGTTTACAGAATTTATCAAGACTGGGCTGTTCACCAACCTCCACCCCGGAGAACATTACAACATTATAGAGCAATTACCCCACTAGTACAGTCAGAGTTGCTGGGCTGGTTTTTTGGAGGGGGCAGCAGGACTGAGGGGCAAGAGAACATGCAGTGTCACCACCTGGGTAGAATCAAGTCAAGGGGATGGACACGAACACCAATGTCATTTAGAAACGGCAAGACCATACTTCTCAGCACAAAATCACAAGCCTGTTTCTGTGGTCGGAGAGGACAGAAAGGAAAACCGGGCCCTCGTTCCCAAACACAGCAGAACGGCGGCACAGAAGCCCAAACACACCCACCCCCTGTCAACGTCGACAGGGTCTCTTCTGTCGTAATTCATTTTCTAATAAGGGCAGAATTACTCCAAAGTGATCATCTCGTTCTGGAGACAACGAGTAAGAGTACTTGCCTTTAGCATCCCATGCTTAGCCCTCGTGCTGCGGGGAGAGGCAGCTCCCAGTAAGGAGCTTTGTACGCAGCTAAACACAAAAACAAAAATAGCCTCGTAGGGTGTTCCCTCGGCGCTGAAACATCCCACTCCTCAAGGCCTGGCTCCAAGCTCCACGAAAACCAGCCCTAAATACTCCTCATCCCACTCTTCCTTCTCTGAACAACGAGGGTTGCCTTAGGCTCCAAGCCTGGCAATTCTGCTCCAAATTATAGACGATTTTGTACTGTTTGCTAAAATTATATACAGCCTTGTGCTGTTTGCTAATTGTTTCAGGTACACAAATGCCTTTCTCCCCCAAATAAAATATATCAGTTACTTGAGAAGAAGGCTTAGTTTTATTCTTCAATCGCCTGTCCCTCCCAAGCATCGGGAAAGAGCTAACGCAGGCGGCAGGAGAGACTCTCCGGAAGGGTGACTGGGGCTGCATGCTGCAAGGCTTCCAGTGGGGGTAGGAGGGAGGGGGCCTACCACCCATCACTTCTCCAGCACCCGGTGACTCCCACAGGCCTGCTGCCAATTCAGAGCAGCCTGTACTGCACCCACAACCTACCACACGAGCCCCTGCTAGCCCCTTGGCGGCTCCTCTGCCTGGCACCCTCCCACCGCCACTCCCAAGAGGCAGAAGCAGCTCACACAAGACCATACAGCTCGGCTGGTGCCCTCATTTAATCAGGCTGCTGCGAATGGCTGGCCAAAAGCAATAAGGGCATGACTGAGAGACTGTGGGAGTTTAATATAAAAAAATTAATAAAAAAAGAGGGGTCTACCTTTTAATAGGGCCCTAATTACCCAACTCATAGGATCAGCCCAAATGAGATGGGAGTTTATTTCGGGGTTTTTTTTAATTATTGTTTTTTTTATATATATATAAATTGCTGCTATGTGTTTTCTTTCCTCTGAGCAATTATGCGGCAAGTACGTAAAGAGGGGAAAAAATATTAATTAAATATAAGGTAATTGTGGAGTTGGCCTGGAGAGAATGGGTCTGAACTCTGGACAATCGCAGGCTACTAGGGCTTGAAGACCGCTCAGGGCCTCCCAGAAAAGAAAGAAATAAAAATACAACCAACCAACAAGCAAATGCCCAGTACAGCAGGAAAAGAGCCGTGCAGAGCAACCTCAGCAGAGCAAACGGGCTGCAGGGCTCCGAATGCCAGAAACCCGCACAGCTGCCAACTGCTCAGGGCTCGTCTCACTGCTAGAAAAAGCCTCCCGGAGTTCGTCCGGTCATGCCCCCCAAAATGGACCAGACACTCTTCTGGTGACCCACAGTTAAATCAGGAGATCAAACTTTAAAAAGAGACCGAGGAAGTAAAGGACTGGAGAGGACTGTCATGTTCAGTTGGACATCAGTCCAAAACCAGCCACAGCCTCGGCCCGAGGGGCCCTGGGGCAGGCTGCGTGGGAAGCACCCGAGCTGTCTGTCTGCGAGGCTGGCAGAGCACAGGCTCCTCCAGCTGTCATGCCGCAGCCGCCCGCCAGGAAGAACTCAGGCAACACCAAGAGTGACCTGAAGCCACTGCGGGGGGCGGGGGGGAAATGAGCCGTGCGTGCCAACAGGTGACACGGAAACAGCAGCACTCCCTGAGAGAGTCCTGGCAAGGCTCCCGTCGCCCTGGTCTTGCCGCAGCTCAGGTGAACCCATCTCCCCTTCTGCCCTGGAAAGCCTTGGAAGAGGCGAGAGTTCAGGCTTGCTCACACCAGCTAAGGGCCTCACATCCCCTCCTCCCGCCACTGCTGCCAGAAAGGTGGGGGTGGGGGGGTGGCAAACAGGCAAGAGGCAGGCTCCATGGAAACATGAGCTCAGCAGTACATCCCCAAGCTTGCTGTCAATATTCGAAGAGAGAAAAATCTGAAACCTAAAGCTGCCTCCTCCATGAAACTGTCTGGTTTGTACAGAACAGGTCTCTCTACCCAGCCAACAGGAATGACAACAGGCCCAGGAATGCAAAATAGGATAAAAATGGGGCAGGCAGGCAGGCAGGCACTCTGGCTCAGACCCCCAGAGCAAGAGCACTTTGTCAAGACAATTACCGTTGGCACTCAGGAGGCCTCTCCCTGTCAGCAGTGCAAGCAGGTACTGTTGGAAACAGCCAACAGAAACCGAACTACTGACCAGGCGAATCAGGGCTCCCTCCCCTACCTGTCCCTCAAGGCCACCTGAGGTGCTCTCACCAGGGATGGCCATGCCAGACCCCCGAGCGGCAACTCGATGAAACCGAGCAACCTCACCCAACCTCAGCCCCCGAAGTTTTCAGGCGCCTCACCGATTAACAGTGATCAACGATAAACCAAGTGGTGCACCACCACCTGCGGCGGGGGCTGTCGGTTCCAGGAGAGCCCGGGCGTTCCCAAAGCGACCTCACTGGTCGGTCCTTGAGGCCAGAAAGTCGGACGGCAGAGGTCACTGCTAGGGTTAGCCTCTGCAAAACCCCTACTTTTAAAGGGACATGACAGGTGTGAAACTGTGGGTTTCCTGGAACTCACATTGTATTTGAATTAGAAAGTGATCCACATGTAACCGAGGTGCTTACCAGTGGCTCTCGGGGCATCCCATTCTCACTTCCCGGCGGAGAGCTGGGCTGCGAAGAAAAACAGAAACAAAAATGAGATCACAGTGCCACCCGATGGACATCAACAACTGAAGACACCCTCCTCTCAAGCAACACACACAAGCCTCGTTTTCATGTTTCTCACCACAGAGTGTGCTGGGTGGGATACCTGGAAGAAGCAGCCCAGAGAGTCTGAAGCTGCAGGTGAACACGAAGAGAATGCTGGGTTCACTGTCAGCCCCTCAGGAAGGCTGGGTTGGGCTTAGCAGTGCCCGAGGGCCATCACAAAATCCACGGAAATAGCAACGTCCAGAGGAAAGGCTTGAAGTGAGAATAAAACGTCCTTTTTGCCACCTCCCAAGTGTTGCCCAGGAAAGGCAGAGGTAAAGCAGAGAACCAGATCCAGCCACAAGGGGGCCCCACTTGCTCACACTCAGGATTCTCTCTGGGCAGATCTGCCTGCAGCCGGCAAGCCAGAACTGTCTACCCTGGCTCCCACACCAGTCCCTGCAGACACCCACCCGCTGCGGAAAAGAAAGCCCGGCTTAAATCCTTTTTTTAAAAACAAGCTAGTGACAGGCAGACAGACAAACAGACCCGCCGGCAGGCAGGCCACACTGGGGCCCCTTGCCCGGCTCTAACCAGGTCTGCTTTCCTCCTCTGGATCCCTCCCTCACCCCCACATCTGCCTTCAACCCCTGGCTGATCTTCCCAAAATTCAGAGAAAGGGAGAAACAGACAGACAGACAGACAGACAGACAGACGTGGAGGAAATTTACAAATCTCCAAAAGGATAAAACAAGCAGTTTGAGACAGTTATGTCTGGATTACTGTTACTGACGTTCAAGCCAATTTCCAATTATCTACAGAGAATATCCAGACAAGTGCAGCTCACATGTGGGCCTTGGGAGCCAGCCCCTCCCCCCTCCCCCCCACTCCTTCCAGCTAGTTCAGATGGCAAGTGCCAGGCCTCCTAGGAAAACAAATAGGAGGCAGGGAAGGGAAGAGTCCAGAACACAGAGAATCCCCAAGGTTTCCTTATGCCCAGTTGCCACCACGCAGCTGGCACGCAGCACAGTGGCAAGGACTTTTCCGGAAGACGGACTCTATCTCTTCATCCAAAGTCCTGTCTCAAGAGCCCCTTCCTGTCCCGAGACAAGGCAGCTGGCATGGAACTCACCTGCACGTCTCAGGGAACATGCACATGCCTTCCATGCCTTTCGTGCCTTCCCTCCCTCCCCGGGCTCAGTCCCCCATAAGCTCCTGCATCCAGATCTCCAGTCTAGACCCCCGCCCCGAGTTCCACACCCAGCCACCTGCCTGCCCCTCTCGGACTCAAGTCCACAGCAGATTCACAATCCTCTCCCGCTGAGGGGATGGGACCACCTCCCACCAAAATATGTGAACGAGAACCCACAGGCCTTGCTTGACAGTTCCTTCTGTCCCACTCGCCAGAGCTAACACATTATGAAGTCCTACCAGCGTTCCTTCCCACATACCCACGGAATCAGCCCAGCCACTTCTCTCCGTGGCCAGTGCCAACAGCAGAGTCCAAGCTTCCCAATCTCCTGCCTGGGCCACTCTGCAGTAGCCTCCTCCTCAGCTCACCCACGCCCATGCTGGCTCTTCCAGGCCATTCTCCACGCTGCAAATGGACTATCATTGCAGGTGAACGCCTCTCACACAGAGAAACCTCTCGGCCTGGCCTGCAAGACCCTGCACCTGCTCTGACGACGCTACAGCCTCGTGTGGGGTCGCGCTCCCCAGCTCTGCCCACAGCAGACACGCGGGCCTTGGCCTCCTCTGTCAACCAGGCCTTTGCACATGCTATTCCTCCCTTTCCCTCCGACAATCCAATTTGTCCTTCGGGTCTCAATTCAGTCACTTCCTCTCTGATGTCGTGAAAGGCTCAAGGCTCCCACCGCACACTGACAGCCTAGGCCTCCCCTCCAAGGATGGAGCGGAACTGCAGCTCCACAGGTGTGGCTGTCAGAGCGCTGTCCTCATCTCCCACCAGACTATAAACTGGAAGACTGCGCATGTTCTTCGCCACGCCCCAGGGCAAGGGCGGCAGCAGGCCCGCAGGAGGCCTTCCAGGGACACCTGCGACGGCGTGAGGGGCGGCGAGGCAGACAGCAATGGTCCCAGCTCAACTGGAGGGACTACACACTAAAGCTGGCCATCTTCCTGAGGCCTCCTTCACTCCACGTGGGGAGTACGAGGTGATAACATTCACTCAGCTCTTCCCTCATTTATAATTCTCGTAACATTCAGGGAATTGTTGCTAGTGAGGAAATCGAGGCAAGATCTGAACCTTTCTGATTAATCAGAATAATCAAGTTTTGTTTAGACCACATTTTATTAACAACAACCTTAATATTGCCCCACGAATAATAATGTAAGTTTTTGACCACATGAAACAATCTAATGCGAACAGCTTTAGTATTTAGGAGGCCGCATTCTGACTGCACCCAAAACTTTCTTTCTGAGACCTCACCAAGGGACTTCCCTTAAATTAATCTATCTCTTGAAGAGCTAATATTTGCCGGAAGAAAAAGTTTAAATTGTATGCAGTACCAAGTCAGTCGCTTTCATCATATACATTTTTGTACCGTTTTAAATTGTGAGCCATGTAGGTGTATTCTGTTTTTTAAAATTTAATTATTAAAAAATATAAAATAAACTTAAATATTAAAAATTTTTTAGCCCTGGCTGGTGTGGCTCAGTTGATTGGAGCATTGCCCCATAAACTGAAAGGCAGCGGGTTCCATTCCCGGTCAGGGCACATGCCTAGGGTTAGGGGTCGGTCCCAGGTCAGGGCACATGTAAGAGGCAACTGATCGATGTTTCTCTCCCTCTCTCTCATTCCCCTCACCCCTCTTTAAAATCAATAGGCATACCCTCGGTGATCCCCCCACTGATGCTAGCTCCTTACATATTCTTCCAAGGACATTCAGAGGGTACAAGCAGCACACATGTTATGTGTGCATGTCCCCACCAAGGAACTTCAAACAGCAAATTTCTCAAGGCTTCTGGGGAACAGCACACCAAAGCCAGACCTCCAAACTCCTAAGAGAGGAGCAACTCACAGTGCTGCCTGAGGTCAGTCGGACCGTATCAGTGAATACACAGAGGACTTCTCGCCAATTGGGGACTGCTCGATACTGATTATATTCTAGATAATTCTCTCGCGCGTGTGTTGAAATATCTGCAATCTAAAATGGCCCGTCCCCCATTTCCTGTCTCAGTGTCCTGTAGGAAAGTGTTTCTTGACCAAAGTGACCTTCACCCCTGCCACTCGCCACACTGATTTCCTTGACGCTATCTGAAATCCTTCACCGGGTAAACTGGCTTATTATCTCTGTCTCCACACTAGATTTTAAGCTCCTTGAAGGCAGCACTTCGCTTTATTGAAGGCTGATCTCCAACACGTCCAATATCACTGCTGCTTCATAAACATGTGCTTGATTGTTTTTTAATCTTAAAAATAAAACCCAAAGGAGCCCTGACTGGTGTGGCTCAGTGGATTGAGCGCCGGCCTGCAAACTGAAAGGTCACCAACGTGATTCCCGGTCAGGGCACACACCTGGGTCGTGGGCCAGGTCTCTGGTTCGGGGTGTGTGAAAGGCAAACGATTAGTGTCTCTCTCACATCAATGTTTCTCTCCCTCTCTTTCACGCTCTTTTCCCCTCTCTCTCCTCTAAAAATAAATAAAGTCTTTAAAAAAAGAGAACAAATGAAGCCAGCAGAGGACAACTGTGTTCTGTCTGTCCCGGGGACATTTTGCCCAACAAACCTGGCCTACTCTCAATGCAATGCCTGAGGTTCCCGGGCAGAATCGCCCCCGAGGGGCATTTGAAAACGTGTGGAGGTGTTTCTGGCTGTCACAATGACCAGGGAGTCCCCATTTAGAGGGCAGGGGCCTGGGAGGCCAAAAGCTGGCAAAGCAATGAATAACTGCCCACGCAAACCACCCACAGGCCCTGCAGGGCGCCCTGATGCTGTCGGGGAGGACAGACCCCCGCCTTTACCACGCAGTTCCTCTGCGGGCTGCTTCAAAGGAGGCCGAGGTCTGTGCTTGTCAGCGCTGAGTCCCCGACTCATGCAGGCCCATCGGTCTCCCCAGCCAACTTTTACAAAGCCCAGCACTTCTCACGCACCTGCCCCGACATCGACCCCTGAGTGGTCATCTATTTTCTGGCTTGAGACAAATCCCCACAAATGAAATTCCAGCCTGACCCTGGAAATCTTGACAGAGTGGTCTGTTCTATGATGTTGAAAACAGCAATAATAATACTAAGGCTTAAAAATCACAGCCGAGGTCCATTGCACAGATGTAAGAGGCAGGCTCTAGGCAACCCGTAGTCAGGGCCCTCAGGGGCCAGACTGTGGGGAGCAGGCAGGGAAAAGGGGCAAAAGGAAGAGCCTGCTTTAAAAAAGAGATGGACAAAAATTCACAAAATTATCTACCATTCAAAAATAATTATGACCCACTGACTTGTCAGAGGGGGAAAAAGAGATGGACAGACAAAAAAGACACAGTGGCAGAGAGAAATGCTTTCAGTTTGAGAGACAAAGTGCTCTCAGTCTGCAGCCAGGAGTGCCCACGTGCTGATGCTGCTGCGCAGCGAGGATCCCCATCCCTGCCCCCGCCCCCCAGGCACACACAGCTCGGGTTTGAGCAACCAGCAGCACATCCAGGTCTAAGGTCCAGGTGTACTCATCTGACATCTGCCAAGTGACTGCGTAACTGCGGGCATGTCCTAAGCCAGCCTGGCCCATAGTCCTTTGCTGGGAAGAACATGATTCAATTCAGCAAGCGATTTTCTGAGAAGCACTGGTGGAGCGGCAAGCGCGTGAACTCCGGCAGTAACAACCGAGCGATGGTGGCTACACTGTCCCACCCTGAGCCTCGGCTTCTCATCCATGGGCATAACGGGGATGACACCAGCCCCCGCCCTCCAGGATGAGGTGAGGTAAGAGAAGCCATACAGTGTCCCCGCTCTGCTCCACACCCACCAACAGACTGCTGCTCTGTGGTGGAGTAAGGACCGATTTACCTGCCACCGCAGACAACTAGAGAACTCAATAAAGGGAACGGCCCCACTGTGGACACTGGACAGCGGGCAGCACAGGGCTGCGTCCTGCCAGGGCATAAACAAATAATGGGAGCCCTAAGGCCACCTGGCTGTCTGCCAGGAGGCACATTTCGGGGCGGGGTGAGGGGTGCTGTCCCAGCAGAGCAGGGCAGTCTCACTGAGCTGAGGAAACAGGCTAGACTTCAGGGAGGCCAAGGCAGCTGCCCGCTGCAGGGCGGAGTTCCAGCAAGGAGAGGGCTCTGCACAGAGCGCGCCAGGGACCTGCAGGGCGGTTCCTCGGGTCCCTGCTCAATGTTAGAGTCTGTGCGTGCACGGACCAAAACTCCGCGAGGCTGGAAAAAGAGGTGCAGAAGCTACAAGCTGAACCATGCCCAGCACCCCCCACCCAGTCTCACGCATCCCACGCACCAGCGTGGCGTGTCCTCACTGCTCACTTGTGGCCACCTGGAAGGGCCACACCTTGTCAGGGGAGTCAGATAATCCCTGGCGTAAAAGCAACCCCAGACCTACCCCAAAAAGCCTGCAAACAGGGCGTGGAAGAAGCAAAAGGAACCAAAAGTCCACACCCACCAGAGCATGGCCCAACACTCTACACGGTCCGCGAAACCCGGGTCCTCGGCCACACAAAGTTCACGGCCACCAGCCGCAAACCTCAACATATGTCAAGAATCGGGAAAGTGTGACCCATAATAATGAGAAAAAACAGAAAAAATAATTAGCAGACAAGAACATTAAGACAGGTGTTATAACTTTATTCAAGAATTTACCTCAGAAACAAATATTGAATCATTATATTGTATACCTGCAACTAATGTAATGCTGAATGTCAATCACAGCTCAATTTTTTAAAAAAGAGTTTAGCCCCGGCCAGGTGGCTCAGCTCGGGTTAGAGCGTCGTCCCAGGCATCAAAAGGCTGTGGGTCTGAGCCCCGGTCAGGGCACATGCCTGGATTGTGGACTCGGTCCCTGGCTGGGGCGTGTGTGGGAGGCAACTGGTCCACGTCTGTCTGTCTCCGCCCCCCCCCACCCTTTCCTCTCTAAAAAGCAATAAACATATCCTTGGGTGAGGATAAAAATAAAATAAAATAAACATCTGTTTAAAACAAAAAGAATTCAAAAGAAAACACGATCACAGTAAGGAAAAACATGAAAGGTACACAAAGAAAGAAGAACACACTTGGCAGCAGCCACTGAGCAGAGCTGACTCCTCGCCTTGGCACACCTCACCTGCTTCCTCTGCAGCCGTGACTGACAAACCTGCCGTGGCCGAGCCTGAGAAATTTGGTGACACCGAAGAAGACAGAAACGCAAGAGAAAAATCCACGGCCCCCCAAAGAAACGATAGCACTGGAGAAGTGAGCAGGCGGGTCGGAATGAGGGCGCACTGCCAGCGTGCACTGTGCCCGCCATGAGCCTTGCCTTCTCACTTTGCTCCGTTTAGCTGTTTACCTTTGGAAGATGCAGAGAGGCTGGATGAGTTTCAATGACTGTGCTGCCCCTTCTCACATCGGAGAGCTGACAACGGAGGCCACCCCGCCTCTCCCGTCTGCCGGTCGGGCTGGCAGGGAGGGAAGAGAACGTGCCCGTGGGTGAAGGAAGGCGCGGGCTGGGGTGGCAGTGAAACCTAGAGCAGAAGCCAGGCTGGTCCAAGGGGCCCCACAGGCTGGAAAATGCCGTCTAACCGGAGTGCTGTTTTCTTTTTGTTCATATTATTCTAATAAATTGGAAGGATTGATTTTTTAATAGGTAAATACAAAGTTTTCAAACCAAAAAAAATCGGAACGTCTAGAGATGAAAAATAGAAAATCTGAAATAAAAACATCACTGACGAAAGACAGCAGACGAGACAGTGCAGAAGAAACGTAAGTGCACTTGAAGACATGGCGGCGACAATGGAACAAAATGAACAACAGTGGAGAAAAAGAGACTAAAAAAAATTTTTTTGGAAGAAACAATAATGACTGAAAATTTTCCAAGTTTGATGAAAACCACAAACTCAGATCCAAGAAGTTCAACAAACTCCCAGCAGAGCAAACAAAAGCATGCTAAAGCAAATCATAATCAAACAGCAAAAACTCACGAAAAAGAGGGAAAAGAATCTTATGACAGTCAGAAAAAAAAGAAAAACATTATCTACAGATTTTATCAAGATTAAGAGTTACTTCACACTTCTGATCAGAGACTATGCAAGCCAAAAACTAAAAGGGAATAGTATCATTAAAATGCCCACAGGAAAGAAATGTCAACTTAGAATTCTATATCCAGTGACAATATCTTTCAAAAGTAAATACAAAATGAAGATGTTTTCAGAAAGAAAAACGCAGCTCTGACTGGTGTGGCTCAGTGAGTTGGGCACCAGCCTGCGAACCAAAAGGTCACCAGTTCGATTCCCAGTCAGGGCACATGCCTGGGTTGCAGGCCAGGCCCCCAGCTGGGGGCATGCGAGAGGCAACTGATCAATGCTTCTCTCTCACATCGATGTTTCTCTCCCTCTCTCCCTCCCTTCCCCTCTCTCTAAAATAAATAAATAATAAAATTTTGAAAAAAAAAAAAAGCTGGAAGAATCTGTCAACAGTATACTTATACCACAAAAAATGTGAAAGGAATTCTTAAAGCAGAAGGAGAAAGGAAAATACCAGATGGAAACTTGGTCTACACAAAAGAACAATGTCAGAAATTATGAATGTGCTGGTGAATATTAAAAATATTTTATCTATTTTTTATCTTTAAAAGATAATTTTTAAATGTACTGTTAGGTTTATGACGTATGTGGAAGAAATTCAGTAACGCTAATAGTGTAGCAGGGGGAAGGGGAACTAGGAGTTCACTGTTATTAGGCTCTTCCATTTCATGTTAGTGGTAGAATGTCATTTGAAAGTAGTCTGAGGTCACTTCTCCAAGGAGGACATACAGAGGGCACAGAGACATATGAAAAGATGCTCAGCATCACTAGCCATCAGAGAGATGCAAATTAAAACCACAATGAGATACCACTTCACACTGGTCAGAATGGCCATCATAAACAATCAACAGACAAGTGTTGGAGAGGATGTGGAGAAAAGGGAACCCTAGTGCACTGTTGGTGGGTGTGCAAACTTGTGCAGCCTCTGTGGAAAACAGTGTGGAATTTCCTCAGAAAACTAAAAATGGAACTGCCTTTTGACCCAGCCACTGCTGGGATTATACCCTAAGAGCCCTGAAGCACCAATCCAAAAGAACCTATGCACCCCAATGTTCATAGCAGCACAATTTACAATAGCCAAATGCTGGAAGCAACCTAAGTGCCCATCAGTCAATGAGTGGATCAAAAAACTGTGGTCCATTTACACAATGGAATTCTACTCAGCAGAGAGAAAGGAGCTTCTACCCTTTGCAACAGCATGGATGGAACTGGAGAGCATTATGCTAAGTGAAATAAGCCAGGCGGTGAGGGACAAATATCAATATGATCTCACCTTTAACTGAATATAATCAACAAAAGAAAAAAAGCAAACAAAATATAACCAGAGACATTGAAACTAAGAACAATCTAACAATAGCCAGAGGG